>CM057452.1:382442500-382882500 GCA_016271365.2 Neoceratodus forsteri
CTTCTCATCATTATCGGGTGCCTCTGAGGCCAAAAAGGTTGAAAGGCTGTAGGTTCATGCTCCCACACTAGGATCTTGGTGTTATTCCAAATACTGATGGTACAGTGCTCCACCAGCAGCTCTGGGGGCCTTGGTACTTTCCCCTCTATGGGCCCAGGAGAGCCAGGGGAGTGGACCAAGAGCCACATAGGTCAATTTAAAAAAAAAAAAAATATATCTATATCTATATATGAAAATAAATAATGAACATTATTTATTTGAGAGTTTTACCAGGAAAGCATGCTGAGCAGAGTACCGCTCGATTCCAGATGCGTCCTGGGGACAGTACAATAAAATAAAGAGAACAACAATAATAATACAGCAATAGTAAAAACTCGGTAACAATTATACAACTACAGCAGTGCAAATTAGGACAACGGCAGGATTATGCAAGCAAACAGTGCAGCCATTCCGGAATGGCCTTCCGGAGGAGGTTGTAGAGTCAAAAACAGTGGCGGAATTCAAGCATGCATGGGACAGTCATAAGGCAATTCTAGGGGGTTGGGGTAGGAAGAAGTAGGCTGCTGGTTAACTAGGATCTGCAGCTTATCCAGTAGGTAGGGAAATGGGCAGACTGGGTGGGCCAAGCGATCCTTATCTGCCATCAAATTCTATGTTTCTATGTTTCTATTACAATGATGCACGTAAACAGAGAAAAGGTGAGGCATGAGACAAGTGCTTGACATCATAAGACTGATACAATTAGTGGCACAGAGTAAACCCAGGAAGGGGTAACTGGCCTAGGAGCTGAGGATATGTTAGGCGCATGAGCAGGTGGAGGAGAAATGCGCTGAGAGAAGACCACTGAGGTGCTGGGAGGGAGAGGTGTGTCGAATGTCTGGAGGGAGGGAGTTCCATAGCTTGGGCATATGGTAGCTGAAAGCTGCATGGCCTTTCAAGGTGGACCTGTGGGGAATATGTAGTTGACAGGTGTCATTTTGCCTGAGCTCATAGACTTGGGGGGGGAGTGGGGGGACAGGACCAAAGAGAGGTGGGGGGGCAAGGACTGGTATCAGAACTTGGCAGTGAGGCGTGCACAGTGTGACAATCTGTGGTCCTGTATGGAGGGTAGGCCCAGGGGTTGACAAGAGGGTACAGTGATGGGTGGAGTAGGGACAGTCAAGGGCGAAACGACAGAAGGAATGGAAGAGGGAGTCCACTCTGGTCAGAGCGGACTTGGGGAGGCACTGTAGACCACATCTCTGTAGTCAAAAATTGGCAGAATCATTTTCTGTATAATTGCTCAGTGGTCCATCAGCAGAAATTTTCCATTTCTTTCTCTGATTGTACCCTTAATGCATATATGTCCATTTTATGTTTATTTATTTTTATTTGGAAAATGTTTCACTAGGAAAGACAACATGAGCAGTAAACAGCTCGTTTCCACAAGCGTCTTGGGGGAGGGGGTACAATATCCGGGAGCAGTACAGATACATACTACTACAAATCATTTGAGTACGTTGAGCAATAGCAGAAACAGCAAATACACAGATACAAGAATACAAGAGCAGTTCAGTACATACTAATGTAAATCATTGGGGACATTTGAGTAAACTATTAATTACTAAGACAAAACATTTAGTACAGGTACAGAGCTGAGGGATTCAACCCACATAGGGAGGAAGAAGAAACTAACAATGAGTTTACATATATTTAAACAGTCTAAATATAAATGATCCTGTAGGAGAAAATTTAAAGAAGGCTAACATAGACGAAAGTGCTAGGAAATTAAGCGTTACATAAGAACAGAAGTGCTAATGTAAACACGAGGGAGGGTCTTTTTGATATAGTCAGAGCATAGGGTGGGGAAAGAGGAGGGGAGGTGGCCAGTATATAATTCCCCTCCAGGATGTTGTGAACCCTGTCAGGGGGATCAAAATACCAGGCTGAGGAAGGTTTAGAGGCATGGAAGGGGGAGCTGGAGAGGAGGTCGGAGGTAGGTGTTAGTGGGGCGGGCGGCTTTCGGAAAGTAAGTAATAGTAGGAAGGGGGTGACAAGGAGTTCTGGCGGGGAAGGTGGCAGTTGGTGCAGTAACAAAAGTAGGGAGGGGCGGGTGAGGGAGCGAAGAGTGGGGGTTACAGACAGAGAGAGAGAGAGAGAGAGATGGTCTAGGCCCCAAAGTACTCTACAAGGGGTCAGGGGAGTTAGGTGGGGAAGGGGGACTGGATGGGGAAAGGAGGGCTGAAGGACGGTCAGCAATTTAATGGTGGAATGGGGATGAGGATAAGTGCAGCTTGGTGTTAACAGGCTAGCATCAGGTACAGTTAGAGGAATAAAATCGTGTAGGGCTAGACAGAGTGAGTAAAGTGTGGATGAGAGTCTGGTAGGAGGAGGAAGTGAGTGCCAGAGCTTTGGGAAGCAGTAGGAGAAGGCTTTCTGGCCTATGGAGGAAGAGCGACGAGGAATGGCTAGAGTGCGAGCAACAGTGGATCTGAGAAGTCAGGAGGAGGGTGGTTGAGCAGAGAGTAAGAAGGAGAGGTTGGAGGGGAGAGTACAAAGCCAGAATTTAGAAGTGAATTTGGCACAGTGGGATAGATGCCTGAACTCAAGGGAGGGGAAGATGAGGGGGTGGTACAAGGAGCAGTGATGTGTGCAGGAAGGAGCATCAGGGGCAAAGCGACAGAAAGAATTTAAATGGGGATCCAATCTGGTAAGGGAAGACTTGGGAGCAGCACTATAGACTATGTCACAATAGTCAAAAATAGGGAGGATAATTTTCTGAACAAGATCTTGCTTAATCATTAGTGGTAAAGAACTACGGTTCCTGTACAGGACACCAAGCTTGGGGCAGAGTTTTTGCACGGTGACGTCAGTATGAGCAGAAAAGTTTAGGTGTTGGTCTAGCCATACACCAAGGTATTTAAAAGAAGCAAAATCCTCTAGAGTCGTCCCATCAAGGGTGTGGAAGGTGGGAAGGGAGGACAGCCTAGGGAGTCTCTGCCTAGTGCCAAAGGTCATGGAGATTGTCTTCTTGGCATTCAGAAAAAGGTGATATGATCTTAGCCAGCTTTGAGCATTACTGAAGTCAAGTTGACTGTATTTATTTGCTAGTTTTCATTTTAGTAAACTTTTTTTTTCCCTTAAACCTACCTAAGACATGCTCATTTTGGGTGTGAATGGTGGAACAGTATGGATAATTCTGACATAACTGTTAAATTGCTTAGTGTGTCACCATATGCAGCCATGCTAACAAGCTGTAAAAAACAAAAACAAGGCGCTGCATCAGCATGTGGTCTAAAGGCAAAACAAAATGGTTATATTAAATTCACGCTGAAAATAGAAAATAGAGTTAAAAATCTACTTTTCGACCTTACGTCTTCTTCAGGAAATATCTAAAAGAGAGAGAAAAAAAAACAAGTCAGCGTAGAGGAGAGGTAAAATGAGAGTCATATACTGTATATGTGGAGAAAGAAGAAAGGGGAGGCTCAGGGAGAAGAAGTGATTAAGTGATTAATTAACAGGGCCTAGTAAGAAGGTTGACAGACTTATTTTCCACTAACATCTTTCAGCCATCCCTTTTTTCTTCTTTTTTTCCTAAAGTCTATTTGTTTTTGTACTCATTTAATTTATTTTTCATTTTTACTGTAAGTCTCCATTTTTGTCTCCTTCCCACACATTTGTCACCTTTCAGCCTTCTTACTATGCCCTGTTAATTAGTCCCCACCTGGGAACTTCCCCAGCTCTTTCACTCCCATTATGCTTTATCTTTCCCATCATCACCTTTTTGTTTCACAGATTCCCTCTTAATCTTACCATTTATCACTTCTTCTCCCTGATCCTCCCCCTTCTTCGTTCTCCACATATATATCTCTCTCATTTTACCTCTCCTCTACACTAACTTCTTTTTTTTTTCTCTTTTAGATATTTCCTGAAGAAGACCTAAGGTTGAAACGTAGATTTTTAACTCTGTTTTCAGCGTGCATTTAATATAACCATTTTGTCATGCTAACAAGGATCTGTGTAAAGATCCAGCAACGTAAGAAAATACTCGAGTCTCAACTGAGTCAGCAGGGGGTTGTGAACCAGGTTGGTTGCATGCCCGCTGGGTCAAGTACTGTGCTGCTTTCCCCAAAGACGTGTAATATTTGGACCTGTTACCTGGGCGTGCTAGCTAAAAAGGGTTCATAACTAACCCCAGGACTCAAGACTGGTAGTTTGCATGGACCCAAAACAAACAGGAGGGTGTCCCTGTTTGTCCACTGATCATGAATCGCACTTCCAGGTTCAGCACTGTGGGAGCAGAGGGCCTGACCCCCGGAGTGGATTTGTGACAGATACAATAAGTAAACATCAATGACCAAGATATAAACAGGGCGTATCCAGGCCAAGGTGCTGGGTCCAAGCCAGGCTGGGAAAGGACAACTACTAATGATATCTGGGGGAAGCTTAGTTATCATTGCAGGAAGATGTCTACTCGTCAGAAGAGCCCCTCGCCAAAAACCTTGGCATCTGTGGAAGAACAGCTGTGGCAACTGTATCAGAAGAAAGGAGCAGCATGGTTGCAGGCTTCCCTGGATGGACCTGAGGGCCCATCAACTTCCGCCAATGCAGCGTTGAAGAGGAGGTTGGGAAAAGGGAAGAAGATGCCCCCTGCAAAAGTGCCTCATGCAGCAGGTAAGACACAGCCTACTGGGTTGCAGGCAGGAGCCCAAGCAGTGAGACAAGTGTTGGGAGCAGTGAGAGGTGACGAGTTCGACAGTGAGACGGAGGGATCAGATGAGGGAGCATCCCCAGTGGTCGAGGGCGACAACTAGCTGCTGGCACAAGACCTCCCTGGGGCACAAGGTTGGTGATAGAACAGCCAGAGAGGGAAGTCAGAGTGCCCGGGAGGCCACATGCAGGGGGCAACTCGTGGGTGGCCACTGATGAGCGGCTGAAGCTGCTCATGGTGGTGGTACCAGATCTAGTCACGGGGCTCATGAACCAGAAGGCCGCAGGGTCAATTCTGGGGATGGGCTCGGTGACAGGAGAAAAGCCATCCGATGGCATGGCATCATTGCCAGCAGCATCCTTAAAAAGGGCTCAACTTGTCAGTGGGGACAACTTGTGACAGAGAAAGTCAGGCAGCAAGTTAGGAACTGGGAAGATGTAGACATTTTTTCCTTCTTAAATTTGACAACGGACCCCGGACAAAGGTAAGAAGGAAAAAGGTGAGAATCAAGAGAAAAAAAAGGCTAAGGTCCCGTGGACATATGAAAACTAGATCATGGCATTTCCATGTATGCCACAACCATTTTTTAATTGGATTAGAAGCAGGGCACGGAATTGTTTAATTACATGCACTGCATCTCATTAATGCACAGACGCAAGGGGGGCATGGCTTGCTTGATTATTAGAAAGAATTTCGTCAGAGAAGACAGATTGAAACCAACCTCAGTTGAGGAAAAAACAACATACCTCTCTTAATGGGCATTATGCAAGGCAGCGGAGTGCTGCATATGGACAGCGGACTACCCATAAAGGTGTCCACCCCATAATGGCCTGAGGGGTCTGTGCAGCAGATGTGTTATACTTACAACCAGGGTACATGCACCAGGACGAGATGTAAGTTTCATCATGCCTGTATGGCATGCAGATGGCTACACCCTTTTCTGCAGTGCTCCTCCCCACGCGGGGCTGGGGGGGGGGCCTTTCATGGTGCACAAGTTAAAGAGCTAGTGTACTGCTTGGAATTAATAGTAATTTTCAGATGCGGACAGCTATCACTTCTAGTATCTGAAGAATGTTTTTATTTTCTGTGTGCAAATTAGAATATTTTCCACCCTGCAGTAGTGGGGTGATGTGTGGAGCAACATTCTGTCTACAGGAAAAAAAGTCAATACTGTTCCTCCCACTACATTGTCAGAAATGAGACCAAACACCTTGAGGCACCACAATCCTTGCAGCCTGAGCAGTGACTTTCACAAGCTATCAATCAAAATGCAGGAAACTGTGACATCATTAATAACTAGGGAGAGCCAGTCCCTGCTGCTTCATGTGAAAGTGAAACCTGGCAGTGAGAAATGGTTCTCATTGGTTACTAGTGATGTCATAGTCAGTGTGGTTTCAGTGCTGATACAGTGGGAGAACTGACTTTTTTTTTTCTCCAGAGTGCTGCTCCACACATCACCCCAGTACTGCCAGGTGAAAAGTCTTTTAATTAGCAAACAGAAAAGAATAAATACTTGAGATATAAGTAGTGATTGCTGACTACATCTGAAGGTTACAATTACTTGCAAGCAGTTTCCAAGCAGTACACTAGCTCTTTAAGTCCCCCAGTCCTTAAACTGGGAAAACTGCCCACCTCAGTGTGGGGTCAAAAGATTAGGCCTTGGTTTGATTAGTACCTGGACAGAGCAGTCGCCTGCTTGCTGGACGATGGGTATTTGAAGGGCTTTAGGATCCCGTACTTGGGCCCCAGGTGGGGTTTTGAGGCCAAGAACTTGAAGTCCACCAGGGATCATCCACAAGTAGTCCAGGAAAAGCTGGAAAAAGAAAGCCAGCTGGGGTGTGTGAGTGGACTGTTCATGTCGCCTCCTTGGAAATACTTGAGCATGTCCCCAACTGATCTAGTGCCCAAGAAGGTGCTGGGAGAGTTCAGGATGATCAACCATCTCTCGTACCCGGAGGTGGATTATGACAATGACCACACAGAATTCACTGTACATGCCGGTGCACTATAAATCTTACAACAGGGCGATAGATGTAGTTCAGTCAGTTGGCCCAGGTGCACAAATGGCAAAAGCAGACATTGAGTCAGCCTTTAGACTGCGATCAGTGCATCCAGAGGATAGAGTTCTCGGGGAGGTACTATGTCGACAACTGCATACGAATGGGGTGCATGGTGAAGTGTACTGTTTTTTTTAACAATTCCAGCACCTTTCTGCATTGGGTGATGGCCCAGGTGGCTAAGAACGAGGCCACAGTGCACTACCTCAGTGATTTCCTGTTCATTGGACCAGTTGGGTCCCACACTTGCGGGATGCCCCTAGCAGCCTTTCAGCTGATATGCTGAGAGTTCAGAGTGCCATTGGCCCCGAGGAGGTCACAGCCCCTGGGGACAGTGCTGACTTTCTTGGGCATTGAAATAGATATGGAGGGATGGCAATGACGATTGCCTCCTGACAAATTGGAGTCCCTACGGTGTATACTGCACGAGGCACACTGGTCAAAGAAGATGACACTGTGGGATGTGCAGCAGTTAGTAGTTCACCTTAACTTTACCTGTAAGGTCATTCCCGTGGGGACAGCATTCATGAGGTGACTGGCAAAGAGGGTCACGGGCTGTACAAAACCTCACCACCGGATACGGGTCACTGAGGAGTTTAGGGATGGTCTTCAGGTTTAGCGGATATTCCTGGATCACTTCAATGGGAGAGCCATGTGGCACGATCCAGAGGTTGACCAGCTGCTGGACTTGTTTACTGATGTAGCGGGAGGGCTCAGATTTGGGGCCTATTTCCAGGACGAGTTGTGTGCAGGCCAGTGGCCATCTCAATGGATAGCAGCAGGGCTGGGTAGACAGATCACGTTGATGGAATTTTTCCCAGTGCTGGTGGCCCTCTGCATCTGGGTCATGAGGCTGAGGGATAAAAAAGTGCACTTCAGATTTGACAACATGTGCATGGTACACATTATTAGCTGGCAGCTACACCCAAAGGGACCACTGGGGGATTTGATGCGGGTTTTCATTTTGAGATGTATACTGTTGAACTTTCACTTCAGAGCAGTGCATGTACCAGGTACTGACGACAGAACTGCCGATGCTTTATCTCATTCACAGTGGCAGAGATTCAAGGAACTGGCTCCAGCAGTGGAGCAGTAGCCACGAATGGTACCACCATTATTGTGGGAGGTGGTGACCGGGAGACTTGAAGATGCATAGTTAATTCCAGTGCACCACGGACCAGGGAGGTCTATTGCCAAGGGGTGAAACATTACATTGCAGCACAAGAAGGAGCCGGATGGCCAGATGTGTGGTTGATCCCGATGGATCGGCTGTGCATGTATATAATGTGGGTTAAGCGGGAAGGATTGTTGCTGGGGACAGTGGGATGCCATCTTTCAGGACTATTGTGGTTGGCCAAGGTGATGGGATTCACTGACAATACCAAGGCTTTTAAGGTGCAGAAGGTACTGGAGGGATGGCGAAGGTCACTGGACATTCGCCCGGATGAGAGGCATCCCATTACCCCAGCAATCATGGCCCGCATCTGGGCTGCATTGCCTATGAAGTGCTGCAGTGGTTATGAGGCACAGTTGTTTGAAACATTATTCATGATGGTACTTTGTGGGGCATTCAGGGTTTCTGAACTGACTCAGATGACAGCAAAAAAGGGCTGTTAGCTGGGGATGTGGTGTCTGTGATGGAAGGCATTTATGTTTGTCTGCAGAAAATCGAGATGGAGCAGAAAGGGGTGGGATGCTGGTCAGGACTGAAGACTCCAACTGGTTCAGCTTGACCCATGGCAGATAAAATAAAGGCGTGCTTAGTGTCCTGCCCGTAGCCAGGTGAGGCCTTTTTCCGTCATGCAGATGGCAGGCCTGTGACAGCCAGTTTCATTACATTTTGAAAAGGGCCATCCAGCAGGCAGGCTTGGATAGGCAGGAGTTCGGCACCCATTCCTTTTGGATAGGAGCAGCAACGGATGCCAGGAGCTTGGACTTGTCACATAAAGAGATCCAGGCCTTGGGACAGAGGAAGTCCCAGACATTCTTGCACTATGTCTGACCTCACTTGCAGTAACGTTATGTTTCTCTGTTGCAAGTTCCACAGGCAGCCCCAGGAGCACATGGATATGTAGGCACTCCATCTTCTGGGCAGCAAGGAAAGCGGCCAACCAGCTAGTGAGAAGTAACCTATCGATGTCACAGCAGGCAGCGCAAATAGCATGGTTGGGGAAGAAAGGCATGCACTGAGAAGGGTTTCTCCCATTGTTGTGCAAGGAGCCTGGTGGGCAGAGGAGCCCAGACATCTTATTGATACATCTGGGAAGAAAGGACCTGGGGCACAGGAAGACTGTGTACCTGCTGCTCTCGATGAAAGAAGAGCTATGCTCCATTAGGGACTGGTGGCACCATAAAGATTCTCATCTGGTCACATTTATTGATGATGGAGTTTTGGCTGCATGCAAGAGATGGGGGAGCATTGAACAGAGCTTGTATGAGGGTTAACCAGGAGATGAGAATCTTTATGCAATCCATGTGGGCTGCAGTAGTGAGACAGGAGAAGATATATGCCACCTACTGGGGCCTGTCGGTAGAGGAGGAAGGGCAAGTGCAGGTAGAAGGTTTAGATAGTATGCTGCAGGAGTTTAGATGGATCTTGAAGGAACAAACTGTGTGAGCAGCTTGGGAGGGGGGTTAGGCAAGATCTAGCTTGAGACAGCTCGGGAGGAGCGCAGACCAAAGGTATGGGGGGGGGGAGGGGAACAAGGTCAGCTCTCCCGAAGGACTCATCACCCCTGATCAGCATGAGGATAGTGGACCGCTGGACCCAGGCCCAGACAGGGGGGCCACAGTCTAATCTCATCAGTACATACTGTAAGGACAGTGGCACCAGACAGGGACAGCCACAGAAGCCTTGGCCATATGACCTACCCAGCAGTCACTGGAGGTACTTCCGCATGCATCTAAGGTGGCCCAGACTGGTGGGCAGGTGCGGGGTGCTGGTAGCATTGCGCATCCTTCCAGCAATGCACGCTGCTCAATTTATGGTTATGCAATACATATTAATAAACACATGGCTGCAGCCATTTCCTCCAAGATCTCTGTATGTGTCTTGATTTGGGAAAGGAAGGAATTGGGGGACTACCAGACAATAAATAGGCTACCCAAGAACTGCTGCACCTGGCCATTTGTCCGGGGGCCCCTTCCCCCTCTGGACCTGGTCAAGAAATAGGATACCTCCTCCTGGAGTGAACAGCAGGCCATGGCAACACCCTAGGAAGTATTACCAGGCTGCCCACAGGGAGGGGGGCATCCATCCAGGGAAGGAGACAGGGGGTTAACTGGACATTTGTCCAGTGTTTCTCCCTCTTTCTCCTCCAGCCGTTGGATCCCC
Organism: Neoceratodus forsteri; assembly: GCA_016271365.2. Lineage (NCBI taxonomy): Eukaryota > Metazoa > Chordata > Ceratodontiformes > Ceratodontidae > Neoceratodus > Neoceratodus forsteri. The sequence goes on from CM057452.1 coordinate 382,452,582, forward strand.
ACCTGCCTGCTCTCATAAAAGTGGGGCCAGGGGACCAGGTAAGTCAGGGCCCCCTTTGACCCAGAATGGGTGACTGCAGTAGGAGCTGGGAAGTGTCTTTTCCCAGTTTTCCCCTTAAAAGAGGGTTTTTCACCTCCTCCAAAGGGAAGTAACTGAGGAAGGAAACAGATTCAGGAGGCAGGTCAGTAAGTGATTCGTCTTAATTTGTGATGAGTAACCTCTTCTGCTGCAGCTTTGTGAGGTGGCTTGGGAGGAATGCAGATTGAAGGTAGTGGGCGAAAAAGAGGGACGAGACCAATTCTCCAGAAGGACTCATCGCCCTTGGTTGGCATGAAGATGATGGATTGCTGGACCCAGGCCCAGATGGGGGCTCGTGGTCTAATCTCATCAGTGCATACTGCAAGGATAGCAGCACTGGATTGGGGGGGGGGGGCACAGACGCCTTGGCCTTATGACCAACCCAGCAGCCATTGGAGGTACTTTGGCATGCACCTAAGGTGGCCCACACTGGTGATGCAGGGTGCCAGAAGTATTGCGTATCCTCCCAGCAACGCAAGCTGCTCAATTTGTGAATGCAATATAAATTAATAAACACATGGCTGTGGCCATTTCCTCCAATATCTGTGTATGTGTCTTGATTTGTGAAAGGGGGGAACTGGGGAGCTACCAGACAATGAAGCCACCCAGGATAGTTAGAGAGGACAACTACTCACAGAAACAAAGTAAACTAAAACAGAAGTTTCTACCTCAAACTGTAATAGAAATGTATTTACCTGACGACAAGTAGACTAATAAAATTCACAGTATGTGATAGTGTAGAGTTTCTTCAAATCCCCAATTGCAGATTTACCCCAAAGAACTGACATGTTTATGAACACCACACAAATCTCACCAGTTTCAGTATATGTACATAATGGTCTTAGTTTGCAGCTTTGATAACATAATATATATTCAGTGAAATGTCAATGTTTCTGTGTGTCAAGAGTCAAGAGATGTACTAAGATGCATTTTCGCTCTGTATAACAAACCCTGCAGACCCAACAGGCTTCCATGAGGCACCTTTTCAGCTAATTCAGTTTGTCATAGCTGTGCATGTAAAGATGATGTACATTTTTTGCCCTAATACTCTATGTAATCAATGAAGGGTGCATCTTGTTTGAAACTACTTAAAAATACGCAGCATTTAGGACCTCAGAAAAAGTACAGTTACGTAAGAACTTACTGTAACAGTAGATCTTCGAGAGAGGCTCTTGCAGTAGGTAATTACATATAGGACTGACGTCAGCAGGCGGCAGGACCCCACGGAACAATTTCTAGCTAGCAGTCCCTGACGAGGGACCGCCCCCATGTCAGGTGACCGTCAGACGATGTCGGTATAAAGGGGCGGTCCTGAACGCCCGCCTTCCAGTTCTTTCCCGCCACAGGTCTGGAAGATCCGGACGAGAGAGAGAAGCACATATTTCCCTCAATGGAAAAGGAGCTGAAAAACCTGGGGGGATGGAGGCGGGAGGTGTTACCTGCAGAGCCTCTCGAAGATCTACTGTTACAGTAAGTTCTTACGTAACTGTACTATCTTACTTCGAGAGGGCTCTTGCAGTAGGTAATTACATATAGGACAGAATCCCAAGCAGTCTGGAACAAATGAAAGGCACCGGGAAGAGGAACTACTCCAAGAAGTAGCAAAAAGCCTTGCAAACCTCAAGACAGGAGACCTTGCAAGACCACTAACCCGAAGCCTGCTCTATGGCGAGAGGCAATGTCCAAACTGTAATGTTTCGAAAAGGTATGGACGGAAGTCCAGGTGGCGGCAGCACATATGTCTGCTGCAGACACATTCTTGAAACAAGCCACAGAGGCTGCTACTCCATGAGTGGAGTGACCTCTGACTTGACCCGGAAGGGTCTTGTTGTACTTGTCATAACAGAAAGTGATGCAATGAGCCAACCACTTCAACAGGCATTGCTTGGAAACAGCATTGCCTTCCCTTTTGTGAGCAAAAGAGACGAACAACTGATCAGTCTTTCTGAGATCCTTTGTCCTATCGGTGTAGTATCTCAGAATCCTGTGAACATCCATGGTATGGAGCAAATATTCTCCCTGGTTGGAGTACTGCGTGAAAAAGGCAGGTAACTCTATAGACTGATTTAAGGTAGACTCCGCTACCACTTTAGGTAGAAACTTAGGGTTCGTGCGAAGAGCTACTCGTTCCTTGTGAAAATCAGATAGGGGATTTTAGACATAAGGGCCTGGAGCTCAGAAATTCTTCGAGCAGAAGCAATGGCCACCAAGAACAACGTCTTCCACGACAGAAACTTCAGATCTGCGGAGGCGGCAGGCTCAAAGGGAGGAAGGGTAAGTTTCTCGAGAACAAAGTTCAAATCCCAAGGGGGAGCAGGAGTCCGGACAGGGGGCCTGGGAAGAAGGACCCCTCTGAGAAAAGTTTTGGATACCTCTAATTGGGCAAAGGCTTTATCAGCGAAAGGAACATGGTAGGCTGAAATAGCGGCAATGTGAACTTTCAGGGAGGAATGGCTGAGACCCAGGTCGAAGAGGTGACATAAATATTCAAGCAGAATGGCCACAGGACAGGAGAAAGGCTCCACATTCCTGGAGGCAGCCCAAATAGAAAATCTCTTCCATTTCATGGTGTAAGTGGACCTAGTGGAGGGTTTTCTAGCCTCCACCAGAATCTCGGCCACCTTTGGAGAGACACCAAAGCGAGATTGGGCTAGGTCTGCAGGAGCCATGCATGAAGTTGTAGGTACTTGAGTCCCTGATGGACCAGGGTCCCCTGATCCTGGGTCAGCAATCCTCGAGATAAAGGAAGAGGAAGAGGAGGAACCTCTGAGTATTGCTGTAGAAGAGAGAACCAGATTTGCCTGGGCCAGAAAGGAGCGATCAGAATCATTCTCGCTCCTTCCGTTGATAGTTTCTGCAGTACATGAGGGACCAGAGGAATTGGGGGAAAAGCATAGACGAATCTGCCCTAAAGCGCCTCACTCTGGAGCGAGCGAGCAAAAGGTGCGAAGTTTTGCGTTTTGGGAAGAGGCGAACAGGTCTACCTGTGGAGTCCCTCAAAGCTGAAAGATGTCAACTAGAACTTTTTGGTCCAACTCCCACTCATGTGGCAGAGCAGAGGAGCGACTTAGCTTGTCTGCTAGGGCACTGTCGACTCCTGGAACACGGATCACCATGAGGTGAAGGTTGTGAAGCGTCGCCCAGTCCCAAACCCTCATCGCTTCCCTGCACAGCAGGTAGGATCGAGTCCCTCCCTGCTTGTTGATGTAGCACACAACGCACATGTTGTCCGTCTGGACAGCTAGGTGACCGGGAAGGATGTTTTGGTGAAGGGCTAGGAGAGCATATAGTACAGCTCGTAGCTCGAGTACACTGATGTGGAGAGCTAGCTCCAAACTGGACCATAAACCCTGGGTTCGGTGAGGACCCAGATGGGCTCCCCAACCTTCACCTGAAGCGTCCGTGGTCAGAGTCTGGAAGGGGGGAGGATGACAAAAGGGGACCCCCCAAAACAGGTTCTCTTGAACCATCCACCATTGTAAGTCTCTTGCCATCGGCGAGGAGATCAGAACCAGATGATCTAGGTCATCTACGAGTTGATCCCACTGGGAGCGGAGAGTCCACTGAGAAATCCTCATGTGGAGCCGCGCGCAGGGAACCGTCGGGATGGCGGCCGCCATGAGCCCCAAAAGACAGAGAACCGACCTCGCCGGAACCTTCCTGCGTTCTGATAGCAGGGAAATCTGTGACTGGAGGAAGGCCACCCTGTCCGGAGGAAGGAAGGCCTTGCTCACCATCGTATCGAGGATCACCCCGATGAACTGAAGTCTCTGGGAAGGGTCCAGATGAGACTTGGAATGGTTGATGGTAATACCCATGCCAGTGAAAACCTGCTGGGTGAGGGAGAGAAAATACAGGAGCTCCTCCCTGGATGAGGCCGCCAGGAGCCAGTCGTCCAGGTAGGGAAACACCTGAACTCCCATAGTACGCAGGTGGGCCGCTACCACCACCAGGCATTTGGTAAAAACTCAGGGAGCCGAGGAAAGACCAAACGGAAGAGCCCGGAATTGGTAATGGTCCTCCTGGAAAGCAAACCGAAGGTACCTGCGATGCGAGGGACGAATGGAGATGTGCAGATATGCGTCCTGCATATCCAGTGCACAAAGGCATTGACCCAGCCGAAGAAGGGGCAGAAGGGTTTGAAGGGAAAGCATCCTGAACTTTTTTTATTCCACGTAGAAGTTCAGGGAGCTGAGATCGAGAATGGGTCTGAGATCTCCTGTCTTCTTTGGGACCAGGAAGAAATGGGAATAGTAACCCGTCCCCTGAAGGTGGGGAGGAACGGGTTCTATGGCCTGCTTCGCGAGAAGGGCGGATATTTCTTCCCTGACCAAAGGAAGATGGCCCCTTTCGTAAGAGGACTTCAGAGGGGGGTGGCATGGAGGTTTCTGTAGAAACTCTAAGGAGTGCCCCTCCGCAATAATCTGAAGCACCCATGAATCCGTTGTTATACTCTCCCAACCCGGAAGGTGGAGGGAGAATCTCCCTCCTACCGGTTTCTCCGGGGAGTCTGGAGGCGGTGGGAGAGGGGAGGAGTCAGGTGGTGTGGGGCAGCGCCGCAGCTGGGGCACCTACTGCTTTTTTGGGGGCGGGGCCTGGCAGCTGCGGGGGCCCAGCATTTAGTGGCCCGCCTTCCTTGAGGTTTCACTTGAGGCCGGCTGCGTCTGCAAAAAGGACAGCGCTGCGGAGGATGGGGACGGTACATGGAATCCACAGAATTCAGAGCCGTCCCCTTCTCCTGCAAATCGGTGATGATGTCCTTGACATCACCGCTGAAAAGCACTGAACCCCTGAAAGGTGCTTCCTGGATTGCTGACTGCACCTCTGGGACCAAACCTGACACACGGAGCCAGGCGTGATGCCGAAAACTTACGGCGAACGCGGAGCTCCGCCCGGCAGTGTCAACTGCATCGTAGGTCGGCCTCAGGATGTGACGACTGGCCGAACGAGCAGAATGGCTGTTATTTTACTGAAGGGAGTTTTACATTTTAAAACGTTCTGCCTTCTGTTTAGTCTATCCACATTGCAAAGAAATTCTCTGACCCCTTGTGTAAGCTTCAGTGGGAGAGTTGTGTACAATAATGTATTTTAAATCAGCTTGAAAAACTAGTGAATCCCCTGTTTTGTTTCGTTTATAAAACATTAGTCCAGTAGCTAGTTGCTTGCTGTTCTGTCTACACGTATTTATTATTAGCAAATGGCTGAGACTGAAGACAGTGAGGGTAATAACATGTACTGTAGGTTACACTATACTAGTGGTTCTCAAACCCCAAATTCTTGCGGCTGCAAGGGGCCTCAAAGTGCGGCCACCAGAATTTATTGGAGGCCTCATTCCTTATATTTTCACCCTAAAACCCATTATGCCCCAAATCCCCTGATATAATCCCCCTTTTGTCACACAGTATACAATAAATCAAGTCCATTAACTTGAGCTGTACAAAATCACTCATATTTTTAAAGGTGAGAAATTGTCCGTTCCATTACCTCTTGTACTGTAACTGGAGCTCTAAAGAGCTCTGTGGTCGCAGAAAATTACGCTGGTGGCTGCATGCAGATGTGGTGGACTCAGCGGAGAAACACTGCACTGCATTACACTATGCTACACTTTGCTACACACAGGGTTTACATGTGCAGTAGATGATAGTTGCCTCACAAATTACCGTGTTTATAGAAAAACCTTTAAAGCTAGCTTCACTTCAAATGTTATGTTCATATTGATATAGAGTTTTTAAAGTGGAATGATGTTTAACAATTTCTATTTTTTTCACTTTTTGGATTAGAACACTAACTGCAGTTCTTAATGGGTTTCACTTACATAAAAAACAATATTTTTCAATGGTTTTACATATTGTTCGCATTCAGTGATAATAGCTGTGATCACTAATTTTCTAATGAACAATAACATACTATCAGCACTTTAAACTGTGTCTGCACTTTTACAGAGTTGTGTGGTTGTCTCTTTAAGTGACAACCTCGTAAGCTCACATCACTGTGAGTCCGTCATGCTCTTGTAACCCTCCACTTGTTTAACTACTGTAGTTAGCACATCTCCCACATTTTTCTGTCTAGGGGAAGGATAGGGGGTGGGGGGGTACAAAGAACTAAGAAAGTACTGAAACACAAAATGACTATTACTAAACCCAAGTCCTGAGGAGAGAACTTTTGCTAGGGGCAATGCCAGGTCTGCACTTCTGGAGGGGTACCCAGTAATTCCACACAGGAAGCAGTAACAAGATTACCCATACCATGTTGGGGGTCTGGAGTGTGGCTTTATTCCAAAGTTAGTACACAAAAGCAAAGGTGGATCCCCAAGGGTTTACACTTCGTGGCACAAGGCAATGCAGAACAACATCTGTAGCAGACAAACTAAACTTCCCATATTGCACAGGACTTCAAACCCTTTTCAGCGGCAAAGCCTCAGCTGAAGAAACACACTATTTCTAGTGGCATTGGCCACAATGGAGCACACAGATTCTTCTAGTGGCACTGGCCACAACTTAGAACTTTTCCCATATTGCATAGGATTTAGATGTTAGGCACTGTGGCAACTGGCCATGACAGGGCACACTGATGCTCAAAATCTGAACAATCCACACCAGGGGGTAAACTTTCTCTTCAGGCATTAGCCATATGACTTGAAAAAATAGGCGCCCTTACAGAACCCAAAGTGATGAACTGGTTACTCCAGATGGATGGGGGATTGCCCACCTTTTGCTTCCTCAGTCCATACCCAGTCATTCTTTCAGAGTTACACCTCAACATCTGCAAACCGTAGAACTATATATCTTGAAATGGCTTTCATATTCAGCATCAGAAACACACTACTTCTGAATGCAGGTTAAAGTTCTGAACAATGTGCCAAGTCTCACTGAGGACTGCACGATTGTCAGCCAACTTTAGGAAACGCTTGAGAAAAGTTTCAAACAGAACTGGGTGCACAGGTCCCTTTGTCAAAGTAACACCTCAAAGAAAACAAGGCAGGTACATTTCTCCTGGGATATGCAAAGTCAGATTACTCACAGTTTGTACACACAAAGGCAGCTTCAATGTCCTAGATCAAAATCAGGGGATTGCCCCTCGGATCCATTCTGAAGTCCCTCCTCGTCTCATCGGGGATGAAGAGCAAAGCCAGGAACTGCAGTAAGATGGTTTCTACCACTTCTACAAGGCAGGCAGATGTTTCTCAGACTAGGGTGAGAAAAGGTAGGCTCTCCTCAGAGCCCACACTGCAGCTCTCCACTCCTCCACTGCTCACACTGAACTCAGAACTAAGACTAACTGAAAATTTCTAAAACTCCCCACTCACAGCTAGCTATCATGGCTTATGCTACTGCGAGTGTTCTAAATGACATCACCCCTATCATCTCAGCTGAGACCAAGTAAACAGAGAGGGGGCAGGTGAAAATCCATTTAACTGGTTATTCACCAGCTGCCTTCCCTACCTAGCACTGACACTGATGGGATTCTAGTAACCCCAGGGGACTGGGGATTACACTCTGAAGACGATATTATAGCAATGTTGATACGTAAGCATGTCAGGTGCAGACATGCTCAAGTGTGCGGCGGGGGGGCAATTGGATTTTGTTTTCAGTTTTAAGCTGGTAAAGTTGGTGAAGCACAGTAGTGCGCTATCTACTCCATTACAGAGAGTTTAATGGAGTGCAAGGCGAGTGAGCCACAGTGGTAAATACAGCAGCTGGCAGGTACCACACTTTTGATGCCGGCCTTCCCTCTCTTCTGTCTCTCATTAAGTATGTCTCTCTCAACACAACTCACAGAACCAGGAAAAGAGCCAAAGAACATTAGCAAGCACAGCAAATGTTTGCAACAGGGTACATAAATGTTTAACTATCCGCCCTTCAGTTACTGTGACTAGGAGGCATAACGTTTCCTGTAATCTCAACAGCTGACTTACTGGCAAGGTAACCATGTCCCCCACAGGCTTCGCGGCACTCCTGTATACCATGCTGAGCAGTCCAGGAAGCCAGCGGTTTGCTGGCACTAGATAGTGCATGGATTTCTCTCCCCAATTCAGCCTTCAAAAAAAACAAAAACCAAAAGTCAAGCGAAAAATGAAAATTACACACCTGCTGTCATTCTTGATCTTCCTGTATACCTTCACCATTCATCACTGATGGGTTCAAGCCAGAGGCTCCAGGACCCTGTGGGAATTAAAGCTTTTCTGCTGGGAGGAGGGATGATGTCGAAGTTGGCGCTGCCCCCCTCGAGGCCAACGCACTGTGTGGCACTCACTGGTTGGCCAGTAACCAAAGTTGTTCCCTCTACTACCTCAGTTCTGCTCACTGGAAAGGAAGAAAGAAAAGACAAAACAAGGGTGGAGGGTGAGCAACGAAGCCCTAGGGAGAGCAAAAGGAAAGGATGTAAACTGAAAAAGGATTAAGCGGACCAGAGAGGATAGATTTTTTTCTAAAGAGATTGGAGCCTAGCTGGGTCTGGAGGAGGGCCCTCAACCTCTGGGCAGGTAGGAAGGGAGGAGAGGTGGAGAGGTGGAGAGAGGAGGAAGAGAAAGAAAGAAGAGAGATACAAAAAGCAAGAGAAGAAGGAAACAAAGTGGAAGGATGGACCATACCCCCACATTCTAGAACCCCTGTGGACCAGGGAGACTGAAGTCTACTGGTTTCACTCCCTTGTGAAACAAAATAATCTTTTTTTTTGGAGAGCCTGAAGGCAATAGCCCAGATAGCTGGGGCATCCCAAAAGGAGAGGGAAATTTAACCCTCACCAAGAAGGGGGGTTTGACAGGAGAAATGGCCAACAGGCCAAACAGGCTTCCCTGTCCACTAGGGAGAACACCAGGTTTTAACGTTCCTTCTCCCCTACCTCTTTAAGGCTAGAGGCAGAGAGTGACTGCTCCTTAGCCAGGGATCGTCTCAGTGCCCAAGGAAGATATGAGGTGAAAAAAGATAGAGTACATTAAACACAGCACCACTGGAGAGGTGATTTCTCAGGGAAAAGACCTCAGGGAGGTTCTTATAGCCTAAAGATCAAAGGACTGAAATTATAACAAAGGACCCTGGGAAGAATTCCTTGTAAGGGAGTTAGAGTGAAAGAAAAGGGGCCCCAAGGCCCTAGTTCCAGTAGAGAGGCCAGGAGGCTGGACTCTGAAGGGGGGGACCTGAACCAGGACTCAAGGAGAGACTCGAGGGTCTTATTCACTGTAAAGAGGGCCCCAGGGAGCCTGGGACTAAGGCGGCAGAGCCCCTACTTGTCTTCCCCCCCTCCCCAAGTGGGTCCCTGTTGCTTCAGAGAAGTGTCAGGGAGTCCAAAGGTACCAGTAGGACTGAGCCCACAATTGACCTCAAATGGGGGGGAAGGTAAGCAGGGAGAGGGCACTGCCCCGAAGCTGAGGCCCACTGAGGGATGGAAGGTAGGAAGCAGTCATGTATCATGAAGATATACAGGAAGTTCAAGAATTACAGCAGATACATAATTTTCATAACTTCCCAGTAATCTTCACCATTCATCATTGGTAGGTGAGTACCAAGCCCACAAAGTGGACCAGTACCTCCCTGAAGGCTGGACTGCCTTCAGCCCCTCGTGGAGAAGTCATGAAGGGAGCGGACCCATCACGGGACTGGCATGACCTGCTACTGCTGAGAGCCAGGACGGGTCCCCTGACCAGCAGGAGGAGGAGGATGCCCCGACAGTTCTTGTCTGGCTCATAGAGAGAAAAACCGGGCCCACTGGAAAGGCAAGGCAAGGCAGTCACCCTATGCCAGGCCAAGAGTGATGACCAGCAGAGGTGAAGCCATGCCGCCCGCCTAATGCAGATCACAGATCCCACCAGTCTGGAAGCTACTGAACTGGCATTGTACGATACCCACACCTGGTGCCTCACTAGCTCTAGACTCCTTGTGGTGATGGCAATGGCTCGCCTGGTTCCCTCACCATCAGGCAAAACTACTAGGAACTGACTCATCATGGCCCAAAGGCACCTCTCATACTCCACCATGTGTGCCTGACGTGCTGCAATAGACAACAAGAGACGTGCCAAGACAAAAACCTGCCTTTCCCAGCAGTCAAACTCCGCAGAGTCCGTGTCTGGAGGACAGTCTCTTATTAGACGCAAATGCCTAGAAGGGGTGTCCGGCCACTCCAGACCCAAAGTGGTGTGGGGCAATGACCCTGGAGACCCTGAGGGGGTGCAATACTGGCACTGGCAATCCCAAGGAGCTGGGAAAGTGAGGATGGGTGACTGCCAAGTGCTGTGCGACTAATTCACAAAGGGTCGAGGCAATGGAGGGATCACTAAGGATTCCCGGCTGTACTCTCCAAGGAACACCATAGTCGCACACATAACATTGTGTTGTTGGACTGGGGTTAAACTGAGCTCATCCAGCATCGTCGCCATAAACAACTGATACTCCGTAAAGTCAGCATCAGATGACTGGTATTATGAGGAATCCTCCTCCTCAGAGGAGGAAGCCGACAACGTGGCAGGGTTCTGAATAGGGAACGACGGTGCTGTATGAGGAGATGCAAAAAAAATCTCATCCATGACCCTGCAGAAGGTGGGAAAAGCACTCACCGTGGTCCTATACTGCTCCAGAACCCGATTAGAATAGCACATCAGTTACAGTGCATGTAAGAAGTGCGCTGTATACAGAGCAAATCAAGGATAGCAAAACAGGTAGAACAGAGTAGTGCAGTAAGCACTACCTATGCAGCTGTCCGCAGTACTGGAAGTTAGGAAAGGGCTGGACAAGGGCTGTGAAGAATTGGAGGCTGGCCGAGTTGCTCCCATGGCAGAGAGGGCTGAGGCATGGAGCAGCTCAGCCAGAATGGTGCTGGAGACCAAGGTTGTAATCCTGGTATCCGATCACCCCAAGGTGGGTATCAGATTTTAACAAGTACTGTCTCACGGCCTAACCCACCCAAGCCCGACTTCACAATTTCCCCATAATTCAACTCTGACTCAGAGTTGTTTATTTTAGTTATGGGCAGAGCATGGGGCAAAGCCCTCTATGTTGGACGGTGTGGGGGGCAGAGCCCCCGGCAAAAAAACATAACTTAATTTTTTTGTGTGGTAGCGGTCCTGTCTGTGAGTTGGGACCGCTACCATCCACCGATACTGCAGGTGCTGTTGTTGTGGCACTGTGTTAGTGAGCGCTACTGTTGCATTCGCTGTTGTAACCTAGTGCCTACTGTTCCTAGGTAAGGGGCCCCAAGGGACCAGAGAGACCTGGGAGAATGAGGCGAGGGTGCAGAGAGGGTGAGGACTGGGTAGAGTGGTCATGAAAGACTGAGCTCTCCCTGCCAGGGCCCCCTCTGCAGTGAGGGGGGTACGCTGCCCAGATTCCACCTGCTGCTGAACCATCCCCAAGCCAGCAGGGAGAAGCTCATCAGGAGAAGACCCTTACTGGGGAGACCGGAGCCCCGCGAGCCCAGCAGGGTGGCCCCAGTCCCCAAACGATGTAGGACTCTGCCCCCTACAGGAGGAAGGGGTGCTCGGCCCAGCACTCCTACTCCGCACCAAAGAAGCAGAGGCCACTGTAGCAGAGCAGGGTAAGGACCGAGCCCAGAACTCCCTGGAGAGGACACAGACCTGTCTCTCGAGCAAGGCTCTACAATGACAACTGATCTTAAGGAGGAGGGGAGAGAGAAGCTGGCACCAGGTTCAGCCTCTGACTCCCCCCAACCCCACGGCAGCACTGAAAAACAACTCGGCAAAGACATCACTCTCCTCCATGGAGATGGGCCCAGAACTGACACCGTCCCCAAAAAGGCACCAAAAATGGCAGCAGAGCCAATCACGGCACCAACTTCGGCACCATCTCCAGACGTGACACCAGTGTTGACACCAACTGCGGAAACAGCACCGACATCGGGGACATCGTTGACTGTGGCACTAGGCTCCGACATAGCACTGACCACAGCACCAACACTGAGCACATGGTGCTGGCTACAGCGCCATCGCCAGATGCAGCACCATCACCGAGCTTGGCACCGTTAGTGGGCACAATGCCGTAAGTAGCATCATCACTGGAGACGGCAATGGGGATGGTGCTGGAGTCCTCCATGGCACCAACTGCGGCACAAGCAGAGGAAAAGGCATGTTGCGAATGGTGTTGAGTACAAGGTCGGATCCCATTGACAAAGACCTTGAAGAACTTGGTCGCCAGTTGACATCCTCATGGTCATCCTCTGAATCTGAGAAGGAAAGCACAAAGACCAAGAAAGAGCCGACCCCCGCTCACCCATCCTGGCAGCGAGAGCAGTGGTGGGAAGGGACTCCATGGTACCGGAGGGTTGGTCTTGTTCACCAACATTGGTATTAGGAGCTGAAGCCACACACCCCGAAGCCCCTGAAGTGAACTCTGATGCAGGCCACACGTGTAGCAGAGGCCTTGACACCGGGGTCGGCTGGTTCCCCAAAGGGAAACCTGGCCTTGAGTGATCAGCTGCCGGCTCCCCGGAGGAGGCCGACTGCTGCCCCGACTGCTCACCCAGGTGCCCACGCTCAGCAAGCCCGTGGTGGCCAGCTCTCCACCGGTGCATGCAGCAGTGGAAGGAGACCCAGTGGACGGGCCCAAAGTCCTTGTCTTAGCGGCATCCATTCGATGCCATCCAAAGGTCAGAGGGGGGGTCGCATCTCAACCTCATCATGTGGAGTTCAAGGGTGCAGTAGTCCATGTTGAAGTAGGTGTCACAACAATCCATGTCATGGTTCAGCCCTAGAAAAGTGAAGCATCGGTCACGCGGGTCCGTTACAGTGAACCGGCTTCCACAGGGGCACCAACGCATTAGGGAAGTTCCTGCCTTGGAACTATTATGCCCAAACCAGACATTATACTAACCACTCCAACTGAAACTTATCTAAAGAAAGGAACTTGACACAGACTAAGCCGAAGAAAAAACAAACCGGTGCAAGCTGTGGCACTAAAATGATGTCAGTTACTGGCCAACTTGCGAGCACCACGTAATGCGGCGGCCTCGAGGGTGGCGCCATCTTTGATGTCATCCCTCCTCCTAGCAGAAAAGTTTTTACGCTAAAAAGCTACCCGCAGGGTCCTGGTGCCTTCGGCTTGAACCCACCAGTGATGAATGGTGAAGACTGATACAGGGAAGGTAAGAAATTACAGTGAAGCATGTGACAAATTTCATGTTTAAAAAGATACATAAAGCATGATACATATGACACATACAGAAACACAGAAACATAAACAATAATGGCAGAAAAAAAGACCATTAGTCTACCCAGTCTACCCATAAAACCCTAACAAACCCAGGACCTTTGCTCCATAAATGGTTCTAACCCACACTATCCACGCCATGCTCCCCCTCTCTATTGCTACCACCCTGAGCAACCACTAAGCCCATCGCTCTGTCCCAGCTGTGTCTGAAATCATTAACAGTTTTGGTGCTCACCACATCAGGTGGCAGATTGTTCCACGGCTCTTATCACCCTTTCTGTAAAATAAAACTTTCTCACTTCAGTGTACCCTGACGAACTGCCACAATGATAGATTTCAGGGAATTTATCTTGAACAAGATGGGTCTCACAAACTGGTTCATATTGGAGAAATTCAGGACTGGACAGAATTCTTCCAATTTTTTGGGGACTATAAAGTAAATGGAGATGAATCCCTGTTCTTCATCCTTGAGAGGAACCAGGATAACTACCCCAGGCTGCGCAGATGATCTAAGGTCTGGTCTACTGCTTGATCTTTCCTGGGACTTCTAGAGATTGAGGACTGGGAAAAAAACACCCTGTGGTGGGCACATAAGAAAACTGTATCACGTTATCCTGTGACATTGTCTACAGTACCCAGGCATCTGACACGGTCTGGGCCTATTTCTTGCAAAACTTCTAGCTAGCCATCCAGAGTTTGTGGACTAAGATGGGCCTGCAGATCCTCATACGAAGTGACTACCTCCATCATTGGCTCCCTCAAGCATTTATGTAAGAAACTGCCTCTGTTCTGCTAGAACCTGAGAATGCCTGTCTACTTTGCTGGGTCCCATATCCTTGAAAGGAATAAACATTCCCATGGAAGTTGCTGCTAAGTGTGAAACCCCAACCTCTGAAACCACTTTTAGAGGATTACCAATTCTTCAAAGTCAACAAAGAACCTTTCTTCTCCTTATGACCTTTCCTAGTCTCTTCCACTTGTGAGCGGAACATGCCACCTGTAAGAGGCCCACTAAGCAAATGAGACTTGGGAGCATGAGCTGCCAAACAATGCCTCAGTCAAATTACACTAAGGGCTGCCACAGCTACAGCACAATCTCTTACTGAAGCATAGAGGAGACCCACCATGGACTCCCCTTAAAAGGAGGCAGTCATATGTACTAATGAAAGGTGATCTGTGACTGGAGTATACTCCAGAACCTCATCTGGCACTGTCACTGACCAGTCACACAGCCTTGAGTTAATAATACAAAGGCCAATGGAAAGCAGCCATCCAAGGCTACACCATGTTTCAGAAGTACAGGTCAGGGGGGAAAGGCAGAAGGGGGGTTCATATGTGAGGGAAGGTATAAAGGCCACTGAGATATTAGGGTACCAGGGTGATAAGGAAGGGCTAGAGATACTATAGGTCAGCCTAGAGACAAGGTCAGGAGCTTCTATTTGCAGGGGTGTGGTATACAGACCACCGACACAGGGGAAGGAATCAGACAGAGCTGTGCAGAAGCCATTAGCAAAATGGCAAGCAAGCAGAAGTACTGATTTGGGGGGAGACTTTAATCTGCTGGATGTAGACTAGAGCATTCTGGCTGAAGCTACAACAAGAAGTAGGGCCATCCATGACTCCCTACAAGGGGCATTTCTCAGCAACTGGTTATAGAACCCACTACAGACAGGGCAGTGCTGGACCTGGTATTTACAAACAGGGACAGCACTACAGATGTCACAGTGGGTAGCACCCAGGGTGCAAGTGAGCTGTATTGTAAGGTCTGGCATACGGATTGGGCAGGAGAAAAAAACACACTAGGATGAGGGTTCTGGACTTCAGGAGAGCAGATTTTAAGGAACTGGAAACTGCCTCAGTAAATACCTTAAAGGTGGGGGGATGATCGGGAGGGAATGGAGACTCAATGGAGAAAGGAGGGAATAGCCAAGGCAACAGCATGCTGTTTGAAGGAAGAGAGCAAACTAAGGAGATGGAAGATGCCGCTATGGTTCTCTAAGGAGGTGACAAAGACAGTGGAGAAGAAGAAAACAGCATTTAGGAAGTGCAAAGAGACCAAGACAGACACGAACAGGGAGGTATATCTGGGAAGACTAAGGGAAGCTGGAAGGAGGGTGAGGACAGCTAAAGCACTAACAGAGGAGAGGATAGTTAAGGAAGTCAAAAAGGGGATAAGACCTTCTTCAGGTACATGAGTGAAAAGTGGAAGACAAAGGGAGGGATAGTGAGAATCAGGAGGGTGGGGGACTGTTTAGAGGAAGATAAAGAGAAAGCTGACATTTTAAATGATTACTTCTGCTCAGCCTTCACAATAGAGGGAGCAGGGATGGGCCAGCATGTAGAAGCAAGCATGGTGGGGGTGAACCCACATCCATTCACGGCTGAGACAGTCCACAGGGGATGGAAGCCCTAAAGGAGGATAAGGCAATAAGGCCGGATAAGATTCACCCAAGAACTGAGCATAGTGCTAGCCCCCCCCCCCCCGCAACACTATACAGCACCTCATTAGAGACGAGGGTAGTTCTAGAGGACTGGGGGAGGGATGATGCGGTCCCTCTCCACAAAAGTGGTGGCAGGGAAAAGGCTAGCAACTATAGGCCTACCAGTCTCACATCAGTGGTGGGAAAGTGTTGGAGACCCTACTGAAGGCGAGGCTCATGGAGTACCTAGAGGCAAATGGGCTGCAGGACCACCAGCAGCATGGTTTCACAGGAGGAGATCATGTCAAACAAATATAGATTTCTTTGACTCTGTTACTAGAGATGTGGATCAAGGGAGGACAGTGGATGCAGCCTATCTGGACTTCAGTAAGACTTTCGACACTGTACCGCACAGGAGGCTAGTTAAGAAACTAAGCAGCTTAGAAATGGGGGGGAGAAAGTGATAAGCTCGGCATCTAACTGGTTAAAGGATAGAGGGCAGAAGGTGGTGGTAAATATCAGATACTCGGGACGGAAGAGTGACTAGTGGGGTATCACAGGATTTGGTGCTGGGACTGGTCCTCTTCAATGTCTTCATAAGTGACACTGATGAGGAGCTGGAGGGGAAGGAGTGTCTCTTTGCAGATGATACAAAAATCTGCAAAAGGGTGGACATTCAGGAAGGGGTCACGAGTATGCAAAGGGATCTGGGGAAACTGGAGGAGTGGTCTAGGGTGTGGCAGCTGGAATTCAATGCCAGAAAGTGCAAGTTTATGAACCAGGGGCAGGGAAGCCCAGGAGCTGCACGAAACAATGGGGAGATGTACTGTACTTACTGTCATCAAGCAAGAAAAAGACTTTGGGGCCATCTTATCATATCTGATGACCTCATGGTAGCTGATCAGTGTGACAATGCAATGGGAAAAGCTAGCTGGATGCTGAGGTACTTTGGGAAGGGGATTTCTAGTAGAAGGAGTGAGGTGGTGCAGCCGTTGTATTGCTCACTGGTGAGGCCCTACCTGGAGTACTGCGTCTAGTTCTAGAGGCTGCACCTCTGCACACACATTGAAAGGGTGAAGGCAGTACAGAGGAGGTCAACCAAAATGGTGTGAGGGTTGCACAAAAAGCCACGTGAGGAAAGGTTGCAGAAACTCAACATGTTGGTTTGTTTGTTGAATTTTGCTGACCCGGTAAGCCCACTGGGCCTAGAAATCCCTTTTTCAGAGGTGACTGGAGGGTACTCCCTGAAGGAAAGGAGAGTGAAAGGAGATGTAACTGAGACCTAGAAGTACACCACAGGAATGAACAAGGTGCAGGTGGGCAGTCTCTATCTAAAAAAAGAAGGCTCTAGAACATGGGGGCATGCAATGAAGCTAAAGGGGTAGAAGTTTAGGAGACGTGGGGAAATACTTCTTTACAGAAAAGGTTGTGGATGACTGGAACAGCCTGCCAGAGGAGGTAGTGAGGCAAAGACTGTAGAGCTTTAAGCATATGTGGGATAGGTACAGTGGTAAACTGGGTAAAGAAAGGAGGAGTGAGAGATGACAGTAACCAAACTGGGCTGAAGGCATCATAAGAGGAAGGGGAAAAGGGGCAGATAAGATAGGGCCTACTCATCCTTTTCTGCCGACAGTGTCTATGTTTCTAACCTGCAAACCAAAAACCGATGGTAGATTAAGCACGTTTACAGGCTACATTCACATACTTATCATTAGGGTCTGAAATTGCAGCTATGCCTTTTACTGGAATAACCTTCTGTTTTACTACAAAATAAATGGCTGCATCCATAGCAGGAGGAGCCACCAGTTTGTTTTTTAAATTTCTTTTTTTATTGATATTATTTTTACAAGCAAGCCAATAGTTTCCATGATATTTCCGTAACAAAAAAGGAATAGCAATTCGTTAACAGATTCTTATTTACGGGATAGATTTGAGAACCTTGCAAGTAATTTACAGTTGAACCATCCCCATCCCCATGAAAGAGGCCATCTTAATTCAAAGATGATTAGGACTGACAGTCATCTGCATCGAAAATTCACAGGTTCCCAGCAAAGATCTTGGTCTGGCTCTTACCAATCCTTGTGATTTTATAGCCCTCCCAACTTCATCCCCTCTCCCCTAACTGGTAAAAGATATCTTGGAGAGAATGCTGTATCAATTTCAGCTCGTCTTCGAAGCCATTTCTGCCATGTCATTATAAATGTTTGGATCTTGTTATGTAATTTGGCAATAAGGTTCTCCATATGATAGATGTCTTGGATTATTATTTTCCAGTCTGTTATGGTTGGGATTACAGGTGACATCCCCCTTCTAGCTATGGATTTCGGAGCCGCCAATAAATATACCGGGAGCAGAGTTTGGGACCAAGGGGAAGAGCGATCCGGATAGATAGCCAGCAGTACCTGTTTGGCTGTTAATTCTATGAGTTCGTCAAGGCAAAGGGATATCTTTACCTCTAAGGTGATCCAAAAGGGCATGAGCAACGGGCATTGCCAAAAAATATGACCTAATGATGCAGAGATGCAACCACAGTTTCTCCAGCAGTGGCCATATCTCTCTGGCAGATATTTAGCTAGTGTCTCAGGACAGCTGAAGTATCTGGATCTGCACTTCCATGAGAATTCTTGCCAGCATGGTGAGGAGGTGATCTTCCCTGCCAGCAATGCAGTTTTTAACCATTCAGTTGAGATTTTCAAGGTTAAGTCCCTATTCCAACTCTCTAGTATTGTTTCAGTAGATTCTACCGACGCTTCCCTCATGGCTTTGTATAAGGAACTGATGAGATGGTTCCCTATGTTCCCCTGTATACAGTCTATAAATATTTTTTGTAATGGGGTAATGGGGAAGGCAATTTAGCTTGGATGATTTGATTACAGAGAACATGATTTCTAGCAGAATTCTGGAGTTTATATCTATCACTGAGTGTATCGAAGGAATAAATTCCTTCAGGAGTCAGGAACTGAAACACATGTGATAGACCTAGGTGTCTCCACCTAGAGAAGGTGAGGTCTGTTTGTGCCAGATAGAAGGATTCATCTTTGATATCAGCTTGCAATATTCAAAGATCGGTCTGAGGTCTTTTCCCCATCTCATTCTAATCCACAGTTTAAGCATGTTAGCTGTAATATTAGTAAAATCTTTTAACAATGCGTTTTTTCCATCTAAGAGAAGATCATTTTTTTAATATCAAACATATCCTTTAAATGGAATTCCAGGGACTTCCAGGGGGTATTATATAAATCAGCTAGCCAAAGTAAAAGGGTCCGGAGAAAGGCCGCTTTGGCATACAGTTTAAGATCTGGAAGATTTGTTCCTCCCTGAGCCAAGGGCAATTTCAGGATAGATAGGCGTGTCCTTGGGTGTTGATTTCCCCTGACAAAATTAGAAATGATTTTGTCCCATGATTTAGAGCAGTAGGATGATGGGAAAAAGGGAATGTTTTGAAATAAATAGAGGAAGCAAGGTAGGATATTCATTCGGATTGCTTCGATCTTTTGGAAGAATAAGAGGGGGAAACTGGACCATTTAGTTAAATCGGATTGTATTAGGGTTGTTAGGGGTTCATAGTTGACTAGTTCCAAATTATTCAGGTTTAGGGGAATATGGATCCCTAAATACTTTATTTTTGTAGCTCTCCATTTTAAGGGGTATGTTTGGGCCTGCCCGGTGGCGCTGAGGGTTGAGGCGCTGGATGCAACACCTCGCACCATGCTGGTGAACTGGGTTTGGGAGCGAACTTGGGTCTCCGGGGCCCAGCTAAGGAGGAGAGGATTGAGCATCCGATGAAAGCTCTCCTCTCCTGGGGTTAGGGTGGGAAGTGTCTCCCAGTACCAGTGACACCCTGCGGAGGCAGGGAGCACTGCACTCGGGAGTACTTGCGAAGGCCGGGAAAGAGGTGTTGGCAGACTTCCCTGCGGACCTGTGTGGGAGCGTGCACGCCTGCATAAGACGTCATTGCAAGTCCATGCCTCTGGGATGGAGGGGAAGGGGGTGAGCACACCAGAACAAGGAAAAACCCTGCTCTGCGGGGTAGGCGATGGCACCCGATCCCACCCACCCAGCTTCCTAATTCCCTCCTCCCAAGCCCCACCTGCAGTGGTTCTGTCTCTGACAGCGCCAAGAGGAGTGGCGGCCCCACCCTGGGAGGTTAAGCTGGGGGTGCCAAGCTGCAGAGTGGGGGGGTGTATGGGGGAGGCTCGGGATGGGGGGACCGCAGGCGGGCAGGATCAGGTCAGGATGCCTGAGAGAAGCCCTGCAGGCCATGATCGTATGGAAAAAGAGGTTAAAAGGGGGGGGGGGTGTATGTTTGTCGCAACATTTTGGGTGGCAAGTAACTGAATATTAATATTGTTGTTTTGGTTATATTTAATCTAAAGCCTGCGAGTCTCTCGAATGATTTTGAAAGCCTCAGGGATGGATGTAGAGGGAGAGGGTAATGATAAAAGGACATTGTCTGCCAATAGACTTGACTTATATTCATGTTGACCTAGGGGTATCCCCTCTACACCCAAGGCTTGACTGAAAGCTGCTGTGAGTGGTTCCATATAAAGGGCAAAAAGAAGGGGAGAAAGGGGGCAACCCTGACGGGTTCCATGTTGTAGATGAGGATATCCCTCCATTTATTCTAATATAAGCTTTGGGGGATGTATATAAATTACGTAGCCAGGTTAGGAAGGAGGTAGGGAACTGAAATGCTAATAAGGTATCCCATAGAAAGGGCCAAATACATAGATACATAGATACATAGACAGTGTCGGCAGATAAGGGCCTATGGCCCACCCAGTCTGCCCATTTGAGCTTGTAAGTTCAGTTTGTTTTCCTAGAAGTCTGTTGCACCTTACCCCTGACCTCCAGAATTCCTTTATGTCTATCCCGTGCATTCTTAAATCCCGTGGATTGTTCTCAGCCCCCACCACTTCCTCTGACAGGGTGTTCCACTTGTCCACCACCCGCTCTGTGAAGAAATTCTTTCTCATGTTTCCTCTGAATCGTCCCTCCCTCCAACTTCATCCCAAGCCTCTAGTCCTGGAACATCTTTTCGCTTAAAATAGTGTTTTCCTGCACCCTGTTCCTCCCTGTAAGATACTTGTATGTCTCTATCATATCCCTCTCCCCTCCTCTCCTCCAGGAGTACATGTTCAGTTCCTTCAACCTGTGTTCATAGGACTTGTGATGCAATCCATGCACCATCTTTGTTGCCCTCCTCTGAACCTTCTCTACCTCTGTCTATGTCCTTACGTGGGTATGGTCTCCAGAACTGTACACTGTACTCCAGGTGGGGCCTCACTAGTGTCTTGTATAGCGGAATTATGACCTCCCTTTTCCTGCTGGTAATGCCCTGCCTATACATCCCAGCATCCTATTTGCTTTACCTGTTGCCTTGTCACACTGTTTCCCTACCTTGAGGTCATCAGAGATGATAACCCCAAGATCCCTTTCCTGCTTAGTGCATGCTATATCCTCACCCCCAATTGATATATTGTGCCAGGGTTTTTGTGCCCCATATGCATTATCTTGCACTTCTTTGCATTGAATTTCAACTGCCAAACCCCTGACCATTCCTCAAGTTTCTGCAGGTCGCTTCTCATTCTGTCTACACCCTCTGGTGTGTCTACTCTGTTACAGAGCTTTGTGTCATCAGCGAACAGTGAAATTCTGCCTTCTAGGTCCTGTGCCATGTCACTGATGAAGATGTTGAACAGGACCGTCCCAGCACTGATCCCTGTGGCACCCCACTGGTCACTCTTCCTCTGTGGAGTGACAGCCATTTACCACCACCCTCTGTGTCCTGCCACCCAGCCAGTTACCTACCCACCACACTACTGTCCTGCCCACACCCATATTCCCAGTTTGTGTAATAGTCTTCTATGTGGCACAGTGTCAGAGGCCTTGCTGAAGTCCAGATAGGCCATGTCCACTGCCCTCCCTGATCCACCTCCCTAGTCACCCAGTCAAAAATTCAATGAGGTTGGTCTGACATGACCTCCCCTGGTGAAAACATGCTGCCTTGGGTCCTGTAGTCCATTGATAACCAGATGTTCCACCAATCTCTCCTTCAGTAGTGCTTCCATGATCTTCCCTACTACCGAGATGAGGCTGACTGGTCTGTAGTTCCTGCTTCCTCTTTGTTCCCACTTTTTGCATAAGGGACTACAGCTGCTGTCCTCCAGTCTTTGGGTACCTCCCTGTTTCCAGTGATCGGCTAAACAGGATAGCCAGAGGTTCAGCCACCACTCTCTTAGTTCTTTAAGGACCCTGGGGTGCACCCATCTGGCCCCATTGCTTTATCAACTCTTATTACTTCCAGTTCCTTCAGGACCCTTTCTCGTAAAGGGACTTGTGTCCATTTCTGCACCATTCTCACCCTTGTACTCCCTTCAGATCCATTACCCTCCTCTTCCTCAGTAAAGACCTGGCAGAAATACCTGTTCAATATGTCAGCTTTACTGTTGTCATCCTCCACGCGGCCCCCATCCTCCCCCTTCAGTCTCACTATCCCTCCCTTTGTCTTTCTTTTTTCACTTATGTACCTGTAAAAGGTTTTGTCCCCTCTACCCACTGATTTTGCAATGTGTTCTTCTGTCTGAGCTTTGGCTTCCCTTACTGACCTCCCTGCCACCCTTTGCTTCTCCTGGTACTTCTCCCTATCCCCTTCTGCCTGTGTCTTTTTGTATTGCCTGAATGCAATCTTTTTGGCTTTCACTTTCTTTGCTACCTCTTTGGAAAACCATAATGGTCTCCTCTTCCTTTTCCTCTTGCTAACCTGCTTAATACATAATTCTGTTGTTCTTGTAATCCCCATTTTAAATACTGCCCACTGTTCCTCAACCCCTGATTCCTGTCCCATTCCCCTTAATGCCTCTTTCAAGTATCTCCCCATTTTCCCAAAGTCTGCCCCCCTAAAATCCAGCATACGTGTTTTTGTGTGGTTTGGTTCTGCTCTGTGATTTCAAACCACAATGACTGGTGGTCACTGTTTCCTAGGTGCTCCCCCACTGTTACCCCCATCACACTGCCCCTGTTTGGGAGCACCAGGTTCAGTATTGCCTTCTGCCGAGTTGGTTCCACGACCAGTTGCTTGAGGAAGGCACCCTGAAGGGAGTCCAGGATAAATCTGCTCCTAGTTGATGCTGCTGCTGGGATGCTCCAGTCCACGTCTGGAATATTGAGAGTCTCCAACCAGTACTACCTCACTCTTGTCTGCCATCCTTTGGATGGCTAGCATCAACTCCCTATCTGTTTCTTCCTCCTGGGCTGGTGGTCTATAGACCACACCTG
Organism: Neoceratodus forsteri; assembly: GCA_016271365.2. Taxonomy (NCBI): domain Eukaryota; kingdom Metazoa; phylum Chordata; order Ceratodontiformes; family Ceratodontidae; genus Neoceratodus; species Neoceratodus forsteri. The sequence goes on from CM057452.1 coordinate 382,475,512, forward strand.
CGGATGGCTGTCCCCATTTTCCTTTCCAGCAACCCACAGTATCTCTCCCCATTTTGTTCCTCCTGGATCTCTGTGGCCCTTGTGTCATTTTCACATACAGTGCCCTCCTCCTCCCTTCCTGCCTGCTCTGTCTCTTCTGAATATGTTGTAGCCAGGTATGGCCATCTCCCAGTCGTGGTTATCATTACACCAGGTTTCAGCGATGGCCACAATGTCCAGGTCTGACTGCACCATGACAGCCTCCAGATCTTCCATTTTGTTGCTAAGGCTCCTGGCATTTGCACACATGGCTTTCCATGATTTGACCTCCCTAGACTGTCTCACTGTTCTACTCCAGCCCCTTCCTTGGTTGTCATTTATCCCTGGTTCTCCTTGCTGTCTGCCCGTCTGCTGAATTTTGCCCTTTCTGCTTATCCACCTCTTGGGCACTAATCTCCATCTTTTGCACACTGCTTTGCAGACATAGCCACTCCTCTGGTTCACTGGTTCCACTGCTAGCTGTGGGGGGTGAGCAAGTAGGTACCCTCCTTGCTGGCCTGCCACCCCCCTTTGCTAGTTTAAATGCTTGTCAATGTAGCATTTAAACTTATCATTGAGTGCTTGGATTCCCCTCCAGGATGGATGCAGGCCGTCAGGCTTGAACAAACCTCCATCCCTGCAGGTGGGTCCCCAGTCACCAATGAATCCAAACCCTTCCTCACAGCACCAGTTCTTCAACCATGAGTTAAAGTTCCTGGTGCATGCACTCCTATGCTCTCCCTTGCCTCTCACAGGTAGTACTTCTGAGAGAAAGTGACAGAAGTAGCTACTTGCCTGAGACCCCTCCCCAGTTTCCTAAACTCTTCCTGAACTTCCTTTGGCTCCCCATTTGCCAGGTCATTAGTACCTAGGTGGATAATGACATCCAGCTCACCCTCCCGTCTTGCCTTCCCAGTGATCCCCAGGATCTTCCTTCCATCCCTCCATGCCGTGGCACCTGGTAGGCACCTCACCTCCCTGTCCTCCCCCTCCTGTGTTCCTAGCTGGATCCCTCTTATGATGGAGTCCCCCACCAGGATTCGCTTCCTCCTCCTCTGGGGTCCACTGCTTTTCCCGCTGAGGTCACCTCCTTGGCTAACCTCCACATCCTTTTCTTCCACTTCTCTGGGTACCTGTATTTGGTTGTCCTTGTTTGCCAGTGTGGCATATGAGTTCTTGAGTGGAATAGGATCTGGGATGTGCCTCTGCCTGACTACTCTAACCCTCCCTGAGCTCACTGTCATCCAAGTGCTCCTCGTTCTCGGCATCCTTTGAGGCAGTTGCATTGGACTGGGTGGTCCCTGGATAGGGGTGATGGTACTCCTGACCCAGTTTACTTCCGCTCTGAGTCTGGCTACCTCATCCCGCAGTCCAGATAGATGCATGCAGATAGGGCAGCACCTCAGTGTCCAGAAGGTCTGCCTGAATATGGCTGCCCCACAACCACTGCATTGCACCACTCCCCACATTATACTGCAATTCCACTACTTGTCTGCTACTGAAGCTCTCCTAGTTAACTTTTTATTAATTTACTGTCCTAAAAATCCTGCCACTGTTCCCCTATAATATTTGAAAATGCATACACTTCTACCTAAGCTCTTTATCTTTACAATCAAAAGGTAACTACAATCACAATAATCTACCTTCTACTAATACAGATTCTATCACAGAATCAGAGCACAATGCAAAAACATCTGTTACTTAGCAACAACAAACAGGTGACAACATATAGGATAGTGCATGGGGAACGGTTGACAACAGGGCTATTCTTTCACCGAGTTGGCACTATGCGACGGATTACCTGGAGAGCGCGGCTCGAGGGTAATCGTGTCATAGTGTAACGAAAATGCCTGTTGTCCAACTATTCCATGCACTATAGTGTATGGTGGAGCGTCGTTTTTGGGAAAAAAAAACAGTTACTAGAAGAAAAAAGAATTTACATTGTGAGCGTTTTCACACTAACCATTAATACTGCCCCGATATTGCTGCTTTACGCCATGTGTCCTGTCTATGGGTGAGCCCTAACTGTCAAATGCTTCTTGCTGAGGACACAGTGTGGCGTTACGCAGTACAGTAGAAAACATCATTCTGTTGTACAAGCGTCCACTAGCGTATGACTACAAGGTTTCGAGAACGATCGATTTCGGTGGAGAACGACGTCCCACCATACACTATATACCAAGTTGATGTAGCTTTTTTTAAAATAGAAAAGAAAAATGTAATTGTTTAAACCAATAGAAATCAGCACTTCCAAAAGCACCCTGAACTACAAGAAAGAACACAGTACCACACCTCTGCCACAATAACTAAACAGTTCTAAAACATTGGAGAAAGAAGAGAAAAATTAGAGACTGAGCAAAAAGATGCAATGTACTATAAAGTATTAGGCAATAGGTATACTCAGTTGTTTAACAGAGAAAATAAAGTACCTACCAAAACAGACAGAATATCCACAAAAGACACTTAGGTTCTCAATATCAGACACCACCAAAGGCACATACAGAAAGGGTTTAAACTATAGTATTAAAATAGTATTAAAATTAACCACATCAGAGTAGAAAGATCACACTAAATAAATGTGTTGATACTTCTGACTTCCAACGAATATCTACCGCACAAATTTTATATCTTCCTGGAGCCTACAGGGTTGTCTTTCACAGTCACCTAAATTTACATAAAACAAAACAATTTTTAAACTGGAAATTATATCAAAAAGCACTTAGCTTTGGGAGCTCTTCTCAAACACAGCCACTCAGCTCAGAGTTCTAGAATCAGAAATAACCCTATCGAATGCCTTTTCTGCATCGAGGCTAATAAAGGTTGCCAGAATCTTCCTGGTTCATATATGTTCAAGTAGGATGAGAGTTCTGCAAACATTATCTGATGTATTTCTGTATTTTATAAAGCCTGCTTGGTCAAGGTGTATAATCTGGGGGAGAATTTGTTCCAATCTCGTGGACCAGATGGCTGTGAAAATTTTGTAGTCTACATTTAGTATTGAGATTGGGTGGTAGGAGAATGGATCAGTTGGGTCTTTATTGGGTTTAGGAAGTGCAGCCAGGGTAGCATAATCCCAGGACAGGAGGGGGCTCCACCCCGGGTCACTTCTATAAAAAGTGCATGTAGCTTGGGGAATAGCTCCACTTGGAACGCTCGGCACCATTCAGCTATAAAGCCATCTAGGCCTGGGCTGCGACCTGGGGAAAGATTTTTAAAAACTGTTGAGATTTCTGATTCTCTGACTGGGGATTCTAAGGATCTAATCTGAGTTGTTGTTAATTTAGGAAGGCCTAAATTATTTAGAAAATTGAGTCTTTCATCCGTAGTAGATGAGTTCTCTTCTTTATATAATTTTTGGTAAAATTCTGTGAAGGTTTATTTAATATCTTGATTCTTTCTGGGAGATTGGGCCGAGGGACGAGTTTTTGATTTTGAGGATAGCAGCTGTACGTTTATGGGGTCGGAGCTTCTAAGCCAATCTCCGAGCTCCTCTGTGGCTGCCTTCATGGGTTAGTTGTTGCAGGTATATCAGGGATTGTTGGATTTTGTTATCTAGTATTTTTTTTAAGGCTGATTTTGTGTCCCTAATTTTGACTTGAAGTTCTCTGTCCCCATCCCTGTAAAGAAGCTGGTAGTTCTGAAGTTGGTTTGTGAGTTCGTAATATTTTACTTCCCTCTCTTTTTTTTTTTTTTTGTTGCAAAGGCTATCATCTCACCACTTAGGGTCGCTTTCAGGGAATCCCATTGTATGGCCTCTGATATGGTGGGGGAGGAGTTTTCTGCTATGAATTGGGGAATTCTTTGCTTAATAATGGTTAAAAATTCTTTATCTTGTAAAAATAAGGGATTAAGGTGCCACAAGGTCTGCTTCATTGTCTAATTTTAATAGCAGTGAATGGTGATCAGATAAGATCTTGGGGCCTATTGTTATATCCCGGATGACTGACAGATGTTCACAGGTGGTCATAAAGTAGCCCAGCCTGGAATAGGTATGGAATCTATCAGAGTAATAAGTATAACCCAGAGAGTTTGGAAAAAGCTGTTGTCTGACATCCACTATACCTAAATGTTTTAATAGGTCCCTTAACTTTTTAACTGTGTTTGTCAGTGTTTATGGGGGTGAGAGCAACCAAGGCTGGGGGACACTGTTAGGTTCAGATCTCCTCCTAAGATCAATTGGCCCTGGAGCATATCCAGCAGTTGGAATATGAATACTCTGATTGCAGGTATCTTTGTCTCTGGGGGAAGTATACATTAGCCAGAGTGATTTTTTGGGCACATAGGGAGCCCTGTAGAATGACAATGTGCCCCCATCCATCACTATAGGTGTTCTGAATCTCAAAGGGAGTAGTTGAGGGAATAAGAATGGCTGTTCCTCACCTCCGTCCACTGGGGTGGGAAGAGGCAAAAACTGAGTACCTCTGTCCCCATCGCAGCTTCTGGTGTTCCTGTTGTGAAAGATGTGTTTCCTGAAGGAATACACATCTCCTGTTTGTTTATTTAGATGTTGTATGAGGCGGGAGTGTTGGATGGGGTCGTGGAGGCCATTAATGTTCTGGGAGAAATGTTTTACCAGTTGTTGAGCCATATTGAGTTCATATTTCTAATACTGTCTGGTCTTTTTCAATTCTGGGAAAGCTGGTTTAGGAGGCATCCGGATCGCTCTTCCCAGGGACAAAGGTCCAACCCAGAAACATAAGATTTCCTTCCATCTTATTTGTTGTTCTGTTTTAAATAAACATATCTTTAAAACTACTATGTTTTGACTTGAGTGTTTTCCCCCCTTTAACTAACATCACAATATACAACTTTCAAAAACCTTGAACTATACCAATAACATATTGAACATTAACAACTACTAATATAACTATATACAATGTGACTCCCACAAAAAAGGTGCTTGAATTAAGCCACCTCAAGTTACTCCTATCCCATTTCCTTGTAGGAATGGAGGTGAAGTCTGGGACTTCAACACTATTCAAGGGGAGAAAAGCCCCACAGACCAGCAAATGAAGACCAAGTAGGGTGGGCATTCCCCATTGCCCACCCATGGGTGGAACCAGCATAGTAAGTCAAAAATTGTAGAAATCCAAAGCCCCCCACACCATGAGGTGAGGATTTAGCATATCCATGTTATAGGTTGGTAAACAGAGGAGGTTAAGGAGAAATCTCCAAGTGGAGTGACCCCTTGTCATACACAGACTATCCCATCCCCCTGTTATGTTTTCAACTAAGCGACCCCCCCCCCAGGTCATCTTGGTTCATGTTAAGCAAATGTTCTCAGAGGTTGTATAACTCTAAGGGGTAATATGCTCTAGCTCCAAACAATAATAACCATATGAGCTTCTGCTAATAAATGAGTAAAGAAAGGAGAGGTGTAAATAAACATTAGTAGTGTCTCTTTTTTTTTGTACTTCATATTTTATTGAATATCCATTGTGTCATCTTACATAACATTGCATAGTTCCATTGGTAGGACTTTTCTTAATGGGTCATTTCCATACAAGAAAAAGCAACTTTGTCAATAAATTCATCGGGGAGGTGCTAGACAATTTAAAAAGTTCCTGTCAGTCTTAGTAATGTTTTACCAAGGCATATGTCATATTTATTTTACATCCCCTCTTTCTGTCTTGTCCCCGACTGAGATGTCCCTTATCTACTTCCCAGACAGGGGGGCTATGCCTGTTGTCTCCAATCTGGGCGGACTTGTCTAGTTAACAAAGTTCGGAACCGTACTGACAAATGGACTTTACATTTGGATAACTAATATAACATTTATAACTCAACTTTGGCATCCTGATACTTCCTTCAGGTTTTAGCTTAGCTTTAATGCACTGGCTCCTTAAGAAATCTTACTGTTTAAAAGAAACAGGTCTTCTAGGCATCATTTTCTTTCCTTAAAAGAAATGACTAAGGCTTTTGATGGAATGTCCAGGGCTCCCTAATCCGGCTCTAAGGCTTGGCAGGGGGACCAAATGGCGCCGAACTTCTCCCCACCCTGTCTTAGACTATAAGTAATTTGTTCCATGGATTCCAATTGCCTCATTCTAACCTTCCATTCTTCTATTGTTGGGGGATGAGGGGAAAGCCATCTCGATGTGATCGACTTCAACGCTGTCACTCTCATGATCTGTGGTAGTAGCCTTTCCCGCCTAGGTCCTGTGACCAAGCAGGGAAGCCCCAGCACCATCTCCTCCCCTCTAAAAGGGATCTGTAGGCCAGATACTCTTTGCATGTACCCATGTACTTCTTTCTAGAATATGCTAATTCTGGAACATTCCCAAAATATATGTGTTGGGGACCCCTTGGCCTTGTCACATCTCCAACAGATCTCTGAACTTCTCACTTTAAAATGTTTTGTTTTAGAGGGTGTAAGAAAATATCTAAGAAGGACCTTCCAATGAAATTCTCACCAGGAAGGAGAGCTCGTCATCTGCCAACCCCTGTTCAGTCTATTGTCCCAGGTTTGTTGTGGGATCGAGATCCCTAGCTCTGTTTCCCATCTCTGTTTAATTATTTCTAAGCCTGGATTGTTTACATTAATTAAGATATCATACAGCTGAGCGAGAGGGTGTGGGATATCTTTGATCATGCTATTACAGTAGAAAAACTCCTCTAAGGGGGTCTTTCCTCTAATTATTTTCTGTAGCCTGTTTTTGGAGGTGATATAGTGTCGGACTTGTAAATATCTAAAATGGTCCTCACGACGGAGGTGAAATTTGTCTCTTAAATGAGTAAAAGAGTGACAATTGGTCCTCTCAACACACTGGGAGAAAGTGGAGAGTCGATGTGCAGCCCAATATTGATATCCTGGGTCTCCTATTGGGGGAATAAATGAGGCTTCAAATCTTATTAAGGAAAGCAGACCAGGTCCCTCTGGGGTGCCAGTGACCCTTCTCAACTTCTTAAGAATCCAAAGCGAGTGGAGGATTCACAGGTTGGTGATCTCTCTGATCATGGGTGCAGGCATATTGCCAGTAGGAACCACCCACAGGGCCCATTTTCGGACTGCGGCTTCCTCTAGGTGATACCATCTGGAGTCAACGCGGCGTTTTATCCAGGAGCACATCTGTGCACCTTGAGCTGCCAGAAAGTAATAACAGAAGTTTGGGAGGGCCAAGCCTCCCCTGTCCCTAGGGGTTTGTAATAACTTCCTGGCCAACCTTGGTTTTTTCCTGTTCCAAATAAAGTCTTGGACCTCTTTTTGTAAGTTAGCCCAGAATTGTATAGGGAGTTGAATTGGAAGGGTTTAGAATAAAAACAGAAGCCTAGGTAAGGCATTCATTTTGAGAGTTTGTGATCTACCGTACAGTGACAGGGGAAGTAGTTGCCACCTGGCTATGTCAGCCTGTAAGGTCTGAAATAGTTTGACATAGTTGTTTTTATATAAGAGGGAGAGGTCAATTGAAATGTGTATGCCTAAATATTTAACTGTATTTCTTTTGGCCCACGCAAAGGGGAAGGATTCTTTAACGGCCTCTGAGGGGGACCCACTGAGGATCAATGTTTCAGATTTTTGAAGGTTAATTTCATAACCTGCTAATGTGCCATATTCCTCCAAAGAGTGAATTAGGGCAGGGACTGAGGTTTCTGGGTGTGACAAAAATAAGAGAGAATCATCTGCATACAGTGCGATCTTTTGGGTGTGGCCCTCCACTTCTACACCTTGGATCAAGGGGTTAGATCTGATTTCTATAGCAAGAGGTTCAAGTGACAAGGCGAAAAGGAGTGGAGAGAGGGCAGCCTGTCTGTGCCCCTCATGAGGGGAAATCTCTGAGAGATGTCCATTGACCTTAACTCTAGCCTCCGGGCCTTGTATAAATTGTTGATAACATTGACAAACTTCTCTCCCAGGCCAAATCTCTTTAGGGTTTCACCTAGAAACACCCAGTCTACCCTGTCAAACGCTTTCTCAGCATCCATACTAATAGCTAATTGAAGTTGTTTAGTATTTTTATGTGCTGAGATCACGTTCAACAGGCGACGAATGTTATCTTGAAGAAAAAGTCGGTCTGATCCTGATGCACTAAACAGCCCATTACTTTCTGGAGCCGATCGGCTAAGATCCAAGTGAAGATTTTTAGATCCACTGGCAAAAGTGAGATTGGTCGGTAGGATTTACAGTCTTCCGGATCCTTATCTGGTTTCAAAATCACAGAGATCTGGGCCAGGTTCCAAGATCTAGGGGCTGCCCCCTCTCCCCTCCACAACTCGTTATATGTGTCCAGTAAGACCGGTAGAAGCGGGTCTAAGAAAGTTTTATAGAATTCCGACACATAGCTATCCATCCCTGGGGCTTTCCCATTCTTAAGATTTTTAATTTTTTGAGTTACTTCTGCTGCAGATATGGGGGCTTCTAGATCTTTCCTGTGTATCTCTGAGAGGGTGGGGAACTGGAGTTTATTAAGGAATGAGAGGGTCTCCCTCTCGTGATTTATGTTTTTGTCTGTGCTATAGCGGGTGGAGTAAAATTTCTGAAATTGAGCAGTAATTAAAGGTGAGGACCAGGTTATATTATTTGTCTCTAGTGTTTTAAGTTTAGGGACTGCCCTAGAGGCTCTCTCCTTTCGTAACTGCCAGGCTAGAATTTTCCCCGCTTTGTTTTCATGTTCATAGAACCTTTGTCTAGTGTAGGCTAAAAATCTTTCCGTCTGAAGATCTAGAATCGTATGTAGTTTGGTTCGGGTCCTAAGTAATTCTTCCTGGCATTTCTGGTCTAAAGTATCTTTATGGACCCTTTCTAACTGGGATATCTTTGCTTCTAGTTCTATGCGTTCTTTGATCTGTGCTTTCTTGTGTTTTGATGCGTAAGCAATCACTATTCCCCTTAAGTAACATTTTTAAAGAGTCCCATCTAACTCCTGCCTCTATGTCTTCTCTCCGATTTGTCTCTAAATATTCCTTTATTGATCGTTGTATAAGTTGTTTGAACTCAGTAAGGTTCAATAAACTGACATTTAGACGCCAAATGGATTCTGGAGGTTTTTGGGCCAGAGACATCTCCAGTGTGATCAGAGCATGATCCGAGATTGAGATGGACCCTATCCCTGTTCTAAACATAGAGGGTAATGCATTTGCTGAAACCAACCAACGATCAATGCTGGAATACATCCTGTACTTGGGGGAATAATATGGGGTACATGACAATTCGCTCCCGCGATTTCGTCCCGTGACAAATCACTCCCGACTATACACTCCTGCGACAATCAATCCCTATGACACTAGCCATCGTACGACAATTCGCTCCCGCTAACTCACCATATAGTAACCGCCCACAACACTAATTAAAACTTGCATCCTGGGTATTTCAGAAGCTTTTAAAAGTCGGTATACGCTTACCTAAATCCACTAACTCAGGTTTTCAAAATGACTGGCCACTTCTTAGTGTCACAGCGTGATAAAAAAAATTTGTGATCGATGAAAACTATATATATACCTTCCACAAACCAGGACACATGAGCAAAGCTATTTGGCAGTGCAAGCTAGCTGTACGAAAACCAAAGCTATGCAATGCACAAATTCATACTAAAGGCTACGAGGACCCTACAATTATACATCGGTTTTCAGTTCATTCACATGCTCCTGACGCCTGTGCTGTTGAAAAAGTAGAAGCAATACATGCTGCAAAGATAGAGCTGTTGCTACTCAAGATAGTACTGCACAGGTGCTTCTGCATTCAAAATCAAATATATCACTAGCTTCCAAGGAAAAATTTCTGACAAAAACCTGAAACGGACTATACAACGCAGTGCGAGTTCATGGTGCACCTCAAACCCCAAAACTTAATGGATTTAATAATCCGGAATCATACACTGTCTATAAAACATCAGACTGTGGTGAAACAGTACCGTTCTTATTGCACGACAGTGGCCCTGAGGAAAGTAGAACATTAATTTTGGGACACACACAATTTAACATTCCTGAGCGATGCTACATTGGTATGCAGACGGCACATTCAGCGTCCCCCGCTCACACAGTTATATGTCATTATGGGAGAACGCTGAAATGTGCAGCCAGCGATTTATGCATTGCTGCCTGGTAAAACAAGAGACTGTTATGAGCGTCTGCTGTCAGGAATGAAAGCTCTATGTCCTAACTTGAACCCTGTTCTGGTCATGACGGACTTCGCGAAAGCTACACTGAATGCATTTCATACTGTATTTCCTCAGTCAGAGCAAATAGGTTGTTTCTTTCATTTCACGCAATGTATCTATCGAAAAATTCAAAGTGAAGGGCCTGCAGCCAAATATGCCCACAACCCTGAATTTGCTCTTAAATGTAAATATCTGCCAGCATTGGCTTTCTACCCCCTAGAACAAGTCATCGCTAGGTTCGAGGAAATATCAGATGAATCAAATCAAATTTTCCCAGACGAATTACAGCCTGTAGTTGATTATTTTGAGGACACTTGGGTGGGCAGGAGAAACAGAAGAGGGAACAGAAGAAGACCACCACAGTATGCAATTAAATTATGGAATCATTCTGCAAGTGTGTCCAACGAAGAGCTAAAACAAATAATATAGTGGAGCATTTCACCGTGGGATGCAGAGTGTGCTGTGTATGTCGCTTTTACGGTGTGGAAATTTATAGATAGCCTAAGGGGGTTCAACGTAAAAGGGATTCTGAGGTTGAGCAAATTATAGCCGGTAAACCACCAAATGCTTCACGGAGGGTATACCGTGACAATGTAGCTCGTCTCGCTAGCAATTTAGAAAAATGTGCAGACCGCACAACTGAGGAATTTCTTCGTGGAGTTGCTCACAGCTTTGATTATTAATTTTATTTTATTAATTTTAATAAAAGAATGTTTTTAACAACGCTTTTTAAACTCACATGCCCGCTGAATATGAAACCAGACTGTACTCTCCATGTCGGGACCTGGTAACCATGACAACTGACGTCATACTCTTGAGACAGCGCCAGACTCTACGCTGGTAACCATGACAACTGACGTCAGGACACAGGAAACATAGAATCTATGCTGGTAACCATGACAACTGACGTCAGGACACAGGAAACATAGACTCTATGCTGGTAACCATGACAACTGACGTCAGGACACAGGAAACATATTGGTAAGCCCTAATTATATTAAGATATATTTTAAAGCCTTTAAGAAGAGAATATTTTACTTTAGTATTGTATCTGACAATCCAGAGTACTGCTCTGAGCAGGAAGCGAGACGGTGTATTGCAGTCTGATCCGATAGGTATTAGTTATGCATGGAGCGTACAGTCGGGAGCGAATAGTCGCGGAGCGAAATCGCAGGAGCGATCTGTCGTGCTCCCAATAATATGTGTAATCTTTGTCTAAGGGGTGGGCAAATCTCCACGCATCCACCAGAGAGAGTTCTGCACATAACCTCGCGAGGGCTTTACTAGATCTTGCAGGACCTGTAGAGTGGGAACCTATTCTGTCGAAGCCTAAATCTGTCACTGTATTAAAATCTCCACCAATAAAGATTAACCTGTCTGGGTCTAGGGTAATCTCAGACAAAACTTTGGTCAGAAAGGTCACCCTCTTTTGTTCATCATTAGGGGCATATATTTTCAGAAAGATGCACGTTTGACCCTTGAACTCCCCTTCTATCTTCACAAATCTACCCTCAGGGTCTGTATACACCTGAGAAACAGTACAAGGAGTATCTCTCCTGACCAGGATTGCTGTACCCCTCTTGTTTGTTTGGTGAGTGCATTCAGATGCATAAACCTCGCCCACCCAGCTTCTCTTTAGTTTTCTATGTTCAGCCTGGTTCAAGTGGGTCTCCTATAGAAATGCTATACTAACTCCCTGTCTCTGTAACTCTTTCAGAATTCTAGCCTGCTTATGCCCCGGACGTTCCAAGAAATCAATTTAAGATCTGCCATTTAAAGTAATATAAAAGAAGAAAAGGAAAACCATCCGTAATTCTAGTATCATGGAGCCTGTAAAAAACATATAAAAAATTAGTAACATAGATATTTAACTTGTAAAACCAACTTAACATATTTATAAAGCCTCCCATAGAAGGAGGAGGCATTTAGACAGCTTCAAGGTATCTTTATTCCCAATTCCACACCTCAGGAATACTCTATGAAGTGTGGTAGGAGACCAAGATATTTCGGTCCCCCCGTCAGGGATAACCCCACGGGTAAAAATCTGCGGGTTCCCCGACTGGGATGACTCCAGTCGCCTGAGTGACTGTTGGACTATCTACCAATATATCCCAACACCAACTTATTTAAATACTGAAGAACCATTGCCGGGGAGGAGACATCCATCTATAACTCCCAGCAACAACAATGGGAAATCAAACCGTTGCAGCTGAGGGGCATCCATGAAGGATCAGCTAGCCACTTGATCAGACTGAAAGGGGGGACGGGAGGGCTCTTCATAACCACCCTCCAACTCCTCCCAGCACGGGGGTGCCCGTGGTTCCTTCAAAGGTGCCTGGGGGAGAGAAGGTTCCTCCAGTTTAACACCAGTAGTCTCTAACTTTCAAACGGCCTGTCGTGTCCCTACCTAGGGCAATCTTTCCTTGGCTCTGGGAGGAGGTCTAGCCTAAACCCATGAACAGGGTGGGTCCGTATCTAGATTCCACTGTTTCAGCCCCTAGTCCTTCCCTTCCAAGAGGAGGGTGCTATTAATATGCCCTGTAGTCCCTTTGTGCCTTTTCTTTAGGCTAGAGGTGTTGTCTAGGGGATAGTTTAAGTGTTACTTCCAATAGTGCCCCTTCCCCAATCCCCCATGACTATTTAAGCCCTACTTTTCTTGCTCTTGATATGGCGGGCCTCTAATGGCTCGCCCCGTAACCAAAATCTAGATTGCATGGTATCAGGGCAACAATCTGGAAGAAGGAGGGAGTCGGATATGATGGCCTCCGGCCCAGGAGTTACCCAACGGTATCCTTTTGCTTATCCCCATTCCCCCTCCATAGACACATCTATCGTTCATCCAAATTAGTAAGATCGCTGTCGGACTAAGTGTCCCTGACCTAGGGAGGCTTCTGCCTCTCTCATAGGACCCGTCCGAATAAACTCTGTTTTCATTTGAGACCATGTTTAGAACAGCATATGACATCTAGATTTGTTCCAAAGCAAAACAACCCTTCCGAGTAAGCCCACATCAATCTGTAGCGGAGAGGTTTAGGACGACGCACTGACTGCTGTCATTTTTGACACAAATGGGTTCCCTCGTTTAATTAAGCGACCGGGAATGAGTGTGACTGCTCACCAACCACTTCCGCTACATTAAAGCCTCTTGTCCATTGATCTGTCATAAATTGAAAAGTTAACCCATCAGAGGCACGATAGAAGTACAGATAGTCAGGGAGGGAAGGGCGTGTATGGTCACTCAGTCCAGAACCTAAGTTCTTCGAATCCTGCTTGGACTGTAGACCCACGAAAGAGAGAGTAAATGAACTGCTCAGACCAAGTGGCTCTATATTTTTGCTCATCCGTTCGACTGTGAAAAAGGATCCTCCATCAGAACTTCTGTGGTTAGAGATCAAGTGGTTGGACCGTGCTGGGGGAACGCTCTATTACAAACACTGTCCCACACTGAATTAATGTCGTCCGAGCGCTGAGGTCTGACTCGCTTAGTTCCTTTCTTTGCCATGATTTTTCGCCCGCGGCTGTGCGATGATCAGTTAAGCTCTCAAGTGGAGTCACTATACCATGCTGCTTAGCCCAGCTACAGGCCTCTGGTAATCTCTGCCAACCTTCAGGTGTAAATTCGTTTATCTTAGCTGGGTATTCAAGTTGTGCTGAAAAACCTGCTTGTCTCACAGCATTTCAGGTGGTGAAAGCATTTTGTAGGCGAACCAAAGTTTGAGGTGCGTAATCTTGATCAAAGTAAAGCCGTGTGTCCCCAAATAAGATTTGCTTTTTTGGCCAGGCTGCCCTGATGACTTCTTTGTTCTAAAGTTCACAAAGGCCAATATTACTGAACGAGGGCAGGCTTTTGGGTCTTTAGACCTGGGACCAATGTGAGCGATGTGCACGGATTATACCCAGATCTTTGTCCTTATCTAAGTCGAGCAGCTCCATCCAGCAAGCTTTTCAATAAATTTAGGCATTGGGCCTGATTCTGTTTCTTCTGGTAAGCCATGTATTCTCATATTGTTGCGTCTGTTTCGGTTTATTTATTTATTTATTTATTTATTTATTAGAACATCAGTTTAACAACCTTTGAGCCAGAGGCTCATTTACAAAGGTACCTCGTCACAGTGAGGACAAAACAGTGCAAGAAACAAACATCAAGGCAGACAAAAAAATCTGAGTACATTTAGGAATCAGCCAAAAAATACAGGCATTTGTCAAACACAGTATACAACAGGCATACATGTGCGCTTTACAGAGTAGACAATATACAGTAGTTACATGGAGATTGATTCAGTGGGAAGAATAAAGGTAAGGCTGGGTGGGAGACATCAGAAGAGGTGTGGGAAGATGTAGCAAGTAAAGGTAGAGCTGGACAGAAGGTCAGAAGCGGCTCAGTGAGCCTTGTCTGGGAGGATAGGAGGAGGCTTAGAGGCAGGTACAGCTGCGTGTTGAGAGCAGGTGATTTCTAAGACTAGTTTTAAAATAAGATAGCAGGCATCAGTGACTCGGTAGGGAGGGTGTTATACCAACAGGGGCTCTGAGGGTAAGCCCTTTGACCTTGTGAGGTTCTCGCCCTCAGTATAACCAGTGCAGTTTTGCAGGATATGCGGGTATGCACTGTAGGGTTTGCACTGGATAGTGGTTGACAGACCCGGTGGGGATAGCCCAAGGAGTGATTTTTTTGTTAGGAGGCAGGTTTGGTATTTGAGGCGCTCATCTAGGTTGAGTAGATTAGCCATGGTGTAAAGACGGCAAGTGTGGGTTAGACTAGGAGCCCCAGTTATCAGCCTGCAGGCCTTGTTTAAGGTGAGGCGGATCTTGTGCAGGGCAGTCTGGTCTGCTGCACCATACACAGGTAGGCCACAGTCTACCAGAGATAGAACAGAGGATGTGACTGCAAGTCGGAGGGCATCCGTGGAGAGGCAGTTTTTATGGCGATAGAGGATACCCAGCCGAGTGTTAGAGGCTGAGGCAAGGGCAGAGATGTGGGCATAAAAAGAGAGGGCAGGGTCAAAGGTTATACCTAGGTATTTATAAGAGTGAACTAGCTCAATAGGGAGTTTAGAGGTGGAGTGGACTGCGAGAGGATAGTTACTGGATTTACTTTGGGCGTGGGCAAAGAGCATGGTTTTGGTTTTCTTTAGATTAATTACGAGCCTGTGCTCAGTAAACCAGGCTTCTGCGTCATTGTAGGATTCCTGCAGAGAATCCTGAAGTGAGATGGGATTACGGTCGGAGGCAAGAGTACAGCATCATCTGCGTAAAGAAGGATTTTACCAGTACATACACTGGGCAGGGAGTTGAGAAAAAGGGAAAAGAGCAAGGGCCCAAGAATGGAGCCCTGAGGGACTCCGGAGTGGATAGGGCAGGTGCTGGAAAGTTTTCTGTTGATTTTCACACGTTGTGAGCGGGCCAACAAGTAGCTGGAGCACCAGGAAACAGGCCCAGTGGCAAAGCCTAAGTGACTAAGGGTAGTTAGCAGGAGGGGGTGGGAGACAGTATCAAAGGCTTTTGATAAGTCAATGAACACTGCACCTGCTAGAGAGCCAGAGTCCAGTGAGGTATGAAGAAAGTTAGAGAACTCCAGGAGGGCAGTATTGGTGCTGTGGCCTGCTCTGAAACCATGTTGTTCTGGGCAGAGGATGCTATATTATTGAGGTATTCAGAGATTTGGGTGGCCTACAATTTTTCTAAGGCCTTAGAGAGAGAGAGAGATTGAGATAGGTCGATAATTGCTACGGAGGGTCCTATCACCACCCTTGTGTATTGGGGTGACAGTAGCTATCTTCCAGGCAGAGGGAATTGCCGTAGGCAGAGGATTTGTTAAAGAGGCTGGTGATTGGTGAGATAACCAGATCCAGAACCTGACGGAGAAGACTGGGATCAAGAGAGTCATTGCCAATTGTGTTACTCTTTAAGGCCTTGAGTAGGTAAGGTCTGACTTCCTGGGCAGTGACTTGGCGCAGGTAGAAGAAGGGGCATGGGAGAATAGGGACAGACCTGGAGGGAGGGGAAGCGAAGAAATTATCAGGGAGCACCGGGCTAAGGTCTGTGAAAGATTTGTTGAGGTGGTTGGCAATAAGGACAGGGTCTGAGGAGACTGAACCATTAATGTTGATAAGCGAAGGTGGGGGGGAACGCGTGCCACCATTCAGCTGCTTAATGTTGTTCCAGAAGGTCCTAGCATTCCCCCATGAGGAAGTGAGGGAGGCTTGATAGTGCTCAGCCTTCGCTTGGCGGATAGCCCATGTACATTTGTTCCAGGCAGCAGCATAGGCCAGCCTGTCAGCTGGGCAGCCTGTTTCCGTGGCAATGTGCCATAGATTGTCCCTGTGCTTAAGAAGCTGGCGCAGGGTGGGGGTAATCCAGGGGGCATGCTTTACTTTGGACCAGCGTGCAGTTATGGGTGCAAAAATGTCGCAAGCAGAGTTGAAGGTGTGGATAAAGAAGGTAAGGGCCGTGTCAATATCCGGGGCATTTAGTATAGGGGACCAGTCTATGAGGGCTAGGAGTTGCTTAAGGCCTTTCAGCCCACCAGGCCTAAGACATCGCCGAAGGGTAGTTTGTGCTGTGGGTTTGAGCAAGGAGGTTGACCAATAGAAGAGAACCGGGGAGTGGTCGCTAAGGCAGTCTGGGAGGATTTGGATATTGCGGATGTGGTTAGGGCGGTTTGTGAGGACCACATCCAGGAGTGTGCTAGAGCCCATTCTAGGATTCACTCTAGTGGGTTGGGAGACTAGTTGAGTTAGGTCGATGGCTGTAAAGGCGTCACGGGAGGAAGTGGATGAAGGGCTGAGCCAATTGATGTTCAAGTCCCTACAAGGATTTGGTCGGGAGGAGGGGGTAGGGAGGTAAGATAATCGATTAGTGGGCCTAGTGCTTGTGCTTGATTTTTGGAGTATGTCGCTGTAGTCAGGTAGATGGGACCCCTAGAGGATCGGAGATAGTTTTAGGGTTGGGCCTGAGCCCTGAAGTCAAGGACGGGCTGGGAGGCTAATCCAATGAGGGGGTCTTTGACATAAATGGCACAGCCCCCACCTCGCCTACCAACATGGTCCTCCCGATGGAGGGAGTAGCCAGGAAGTGAGACCAGGGAGTCAGGGGTAGAGTCTGACAGCCAAGTTTCAACTACTGAGATAACGTCAGGTTTATGAACCGCAACCCAGCAATTGAGAGAGTCGAATTTTTTAAGGAGGCTACATATGTTCATGGAAGCAATATGAAGCCCAGTGGATTCCTTTGAGGAGCCTTTGCAAGTCGGACCGGGATTGAGATGTATGTTACCAGTCAGGAGCAGAAGGAGGAGAGCTGCTCTGGACAGAGGGTGGCAGAAGGAAAGTTTACGCCGGGAGCGACAGGAAGAGAAGGGGGGTTTCGTAGTACAGGGGGTGGGTGAGGCAGCACAGGCTGAGAAGGCTTGAGTGATAAGATGCCGAGGGAGCAAAGGGGGGAGGAAAGGTAGTGTCTAGATGGGGGGTGAGGTGGAGAGGAGCATATGGGGTGAGTGGAGGAGGAGGGAGGGGGAGGGGCAGTGGCATAGGAGGAGGGCAGGGCAGGAGGGCAGGTAGGAGCACTAGAGAAGTGAGGCTGAGGGTTGACAGGGACATTAGGGTTAGCGGAAGGCAAAATGAGGAGGAAGAGGAGAGAGAGGCAGGTAGGCAGGAGGTGTGCATGCATGATTGGTAAGGGTGTGACAGCTGAAGTGAAGAGAGATGGGGGAACTTGGATGATAGAGGGGAAGATGGTAGTGAAAGGTCTACCTCTAAGTGTAGTTGCCACCTTGGTACAGTGGCACAGCCCCTGCCTCAAGCGCACAGGGTACCAGGTTCAAGACTTGCCCAGGGCGATAGAAAAGGACCCAAGACAGTGGCTGCAGCAGCAGCGGGCAGGGCTCAAAGCCTGCAGTAACACTCAGAAAATATTTTAGCAGACTATGAGGGTTAAAGGGTTTTAGAGTCTTAAAACCTATCACAAACAATAGTCTGATGTGATAGCTGAGTGGTGGAGCTGCTGACTGAAACTGGTGCAGGGTTCAATGCCTGCAGTGGCAGCAAGAGAGAATTGGTTAAATATTTTGGCAGAGTGTGGGGGGGGGGGTAAGAGACTATCAAAGTCTTAGAAAGTAGGAATAAAGATAGCCAGATAAAATGGTTAAAAGGTAGAGCTACTGACTCTGATAGCAAGGGTACTGGGTTTTGGGACAGAGGACAGAAATTTTTGTTTTGAAGAAGGAAGAAGGAAGGGTTAAGAGCTTGAAAGTAGAGAAAGATATTGGCGGTTCTCAAAGTCTTCCAGCTGCTGTTATAAGAGTAAGTCTCTATAGTGTAGATCCTTCAGAGCAGCATTGTGGACATCTGAGATCTCCGTATACTCTGTCACTGTCTCCTCTAGTAGTTCTATTCGGCTGGTCAGCTCCACAATGTTTTCCCTATCCTCCGACGCTTTCTGCTCAATTCTGGTAAGAGTGTCACAGATTTGTTATAAAGTGCTGTAAAGCGTCTTCGAGGTGATAGTAAAATCCTCCTCCATCGTCTTCGTGAAGGCAGTGGGTTGTTCTATTAGGTCTGAGATCTCGACCCATAGCGCAGTCTGCGCCTGTGTACTTTTGGCTGGGAATTTTAACTTAGGATATGAGTCCGAAGCGGAATCTTTATGTTTTAGTTTCGGTGACATAGTAAGCAATCTATTCTAGGTTCCAGTACCATGTTGAATTTGAGTTAGGAGTTAGATTAGTTTGGATCTTCTATAATCAGTCGGGAGCTCACCATTTAGGCATCCATCCCTCAGGCAACCGGAACCGGAAGTCCAACATAAGTAGTGTCTTAGTCCACAGTTCCATTGCAGGATCTCAGAAACTGTGTCGTCTCTAATTCTGAAGGCAAGAAAGAAAAAGAGATGGTATAATTTGGTTGAGAATGACCATCCAGAACTTGTGCTTCATTAGGAATTGGTTTAGACTGAGCAGATCCAGTATGGAGCACTATCCCCCTGTCCATTTCGGGACCAGGCAGTACCTGGGCATGTACCCCGCCTTGCCAGGGCATCCGGGACATGGACTATGGCTCCTTCTGCAAGGAACTGAGCAATTTCTTCCCTGAAGGCAGACAACGTGTCCTCTGACACCGAGGCCTCCTTTGGAGCACAGGATTGGTAAGGCAGTAGAGTACATTAGTTGAGAGGCAACACTCTGCCTGTCAACTCAAGAACCCACTTGTCCATAGTAATGATGGGGTTCAAGAATGCATGGGATAAGTACAAAGGAATCACAGTGGAAAAGAAGAGAGGGAGGAAGAAAGAGCTGTAGATCAGGAACATCTGCAGTAATAGTGTAGGTAGGGAAAATGGGCAGACTGGATGGGCCAAGTGGTCCTTATCTGCTGTCTAATTCTATGGTTCTAAGTTTCTATGATGGAACAGTGAGGCCTGAAGTGGCAAAGCTGATCCCCCACAGGGAGCTGGGTCAGGGACTGAACTGGTGGGAGGTGGCCACCCTCTGACCTGTCACTGGGCAGCTTTGGAGGGGGCGACAGCGGCTAGAGAGGCACCACTTCCCCTTCCCCCACCTCATTTTGGCCCTTGGCTGGAGACCCTGGCCTTTGCTTGGAACTGCTCTTACTAGGGCTGTTGCTGCTGAGGTTGCTGTGATTGAAAGGGCTGAAACTAAAGGGCATTTTTTCTTCTCCTTATGGCCTTTCAGGTCCTTCTGGGATTAGGCAACAGAATCCAGGGTGGCATTGGACTTCTGAGTCCTAGTGAGATGCCCATTCACCCGTGGACCAAAGAGGCTGGTGCCAGAAGAGAACATTGGCCAACTTATGCTGGTTGTCTGCCATAATGGTGCAGAGCCTCAGGCAAGCCCTGCGATGCATTCTGAGAGTCGCTGCCATGGCACAAGCACAGGAATCACCAATGTCCAGGACCATCTGAAGCTGGTGTTTAGCCAGCGCTTGACCTTGATCTCTGACTTTTACTGGTATCTGCTTGTCAGGAGGAAGGTAAAGGAGGACATTATCAAGTACTCTCAACATGAAGTGAACAAAGTGCGCCATCATCAGGGCACAGCTCGCCTGACAAAGACCAAGAGAGGAAGCGACACAGACCTATTTAGCCGCATGATCAAGCTTCTTCAACTCCTTGTCAGGGGGCTTGTCCAAATCCCCAGTGTTTCTAGATTTCTGGAAGAATGAGTTAGAGACCAGACCCTTGGACAAAGAGTGCCAGCTAGGAGTGCATATTTGTGAACCATACAGGCTGAGGGGGCTGGGCAGGATGCTGGATGCTGCCAAAGCTCCAGGGCCAGTACCATAATGGCCTCAGCCATGGGAAAGGCAACCCCGGGGATTCATCATTATCAAGGATGTCAGTAACGTGGTATTCAGACCTCTTCTGGACTGGCTCCAGAGGGACATTCATGGACTCCAACACACATCCGAGCAGAGCCCCAGATGACACTGGCCAGTGGTCAGTAATCAATTCCTCAGCTTATTCCTGGTCAAAAATATGTGTCCTTGATGACTGCAAAGAGGACCCATCAGAGTCATTAGAGCACTCGTTAAAGACAGCCCTCAGCTGTTTACCGCTGCAGACCACACTTGAGTCATCCGACTGGGTGATCTCTGCAGATAACTGGCCTGGAAAGCCAGACACAGCACGAATGTCCTTAGACAGGGCTCCCCACAAAGGCTGCTCTGGAGGTAACTCCATCTGTAAGGGTGGATAGACCAGGATTAATGACAGTGTCTCAGACGGACTGACGTGGGCATCACTGGAACCAGCCAGTCAACCACAGAGGTTGGGATAGAGCCCTACCCTGTCCTACTAAAGTCCACTGTTGCCAGAGGAGCTCTTCATCACCCCTGCATATGCCAGCGGAGCCTCTCAATATCTGAGGATGAAGAGCATCAATGATGGTGCCTCCAAGATGAGCAGGACTGAGAGCTCAAGGAGCATCTCAACCTCGACCATCAACCCAGTGACCAATGTCAAGGAGAAGCTGCCAGAGGAGCTGTGTAAATAATGCACATGTTGGCTGCACAACCTGCCATGGAAGCTGATCCTCAGTGGCAGTGGCAGGGGGACACAGACTTCTCCACATCCTCCTGAGTGAGGACAAGGAAGACTGGGGTCTTGGAGATCAACTCCTTGTTGTTCCCCTCTGACAACTGGTTGACTAGGTCTTGACTGCCTGACTGACCAGTGTTGAGGTCGGCAAGCCTGATGGGGATACCACGGAGTTAGTGACCTGCCCCTTGGCCAACCTAGGTTTGGCCAAAGCCAGGTGCTTGACAAGCATCGAGCGGTTAGGGAAGTCGAGAGAGTAGAAAGCACTGGATCTCTCCTGGTCCCATGACCAACAGCGGTGCCGTCTGTGCTTCTTACTGTAGTGGGCAAGGCTCTCCCCGAAGGTCTGGAGTGCCTGACACATTTCAAGAAACTCCCCCTGTGAAGGATGCTCTGATGCTGGCTCCAACTGAGAGCAAAGCCGAGACCAAAGAGATGCCACGGACACGAGTGGGGCCATGGACCCCGCTGCAGCAGAGGCCATCTTGTGACCACCCCTTTGGCTGCAATTTGGGGTCTCAGCTGGCCAGCCAAGGAGAAGACAAGCCTTTTGGTCTTCCAAGGATGAAGTTAGCATCACCTGATAGAGGCCCCAACCCGCAACATCGTGTGCCGATCCTAGGCAGTAAAGATACAACATGTGGGTCCGTCCATGACATTTTCTGCCAGCATGTGATGCACAACTTTAAGCTGAGAGCTGGCTCCGCTTCCTCGTGTTGTATCTTCCATCACTGAGTGCTGGAGAAGAATCAAGGAGCTACTAGAAATTGAAAGTTGAAGAGAATAATCAAAGTTTGCCAATGGCACACTTTTTAGGCCCCACAACACACAGAGCTGCAATGGAGGAGATTGAACTCTTCCAGCGGAAATGAAGATATGATGACACAGGGCGGAGCCAAGGGATATACCATCTGGGTGGGGGGACGAGCTTTGCTTAAAGACACTCCAATGAATTAGCTCTTGAGGAAGAACTGCAATCGTGTGGATAAGTGAACCATATCCACACCCCTAGAAAAACCCATTACTCCTGTGAGCCACATTCATGCATGGTATGCTAACAAGTTCAAAGGGTATGCAAGGCGATAAGGGTCCATTTGCATGCCATTATGGGCTTATTAGCATGCCACACAATGTCCCCTGCATAACTGCACAGAGATATTGTGCAGAGCTGTACCAGCCTCCCTTCTTCCAATCACTGTCAATATGCCTAAAATATGTCCTTCAGACATCCCTGATATTTAGTTGTTCCCCCCATGACCTAATCACTCACCCAGTGCAGTACAAAACATTCCCTGGTATCCAGTGCCCCTCATGACTTCCCACCCAGCATACTGCAAAACATTCCTTGGTGTCTACAGGCACCCCACCCCTTAGCAGCCCGCCTGGTATAGTACATAACATTCACTGGTGTCCTGTGGCACCCACCTCACAACTGTTTTACAGTTATAGCACAAAACATTTTCTGTTGTCCAGTGGTCCCACACTCTCCCGATCTTCTGCCCAATATAGTACAAAACATTACATTCTGTCTAGTGCCCCCCCAATCCCCCTTCAATCATCATATATATGCCTCCAAACTAATTCTCTGCATACCTGGCATCTCCCCAACCCCTAATTGCTAATCTGATTCATGCAACCCTGATCCCTGCAACCCCTGAATGACTGTCCATCTCACCACCCAATCCCTCCCACTCAGGACCCTCCACCCCACTCCCACCCCTAGTGGCCCCCACATCTCTGTACCCAAGGAGACTCCACTGATGGCAACAGCACAGCCCCTCTGCTCACCAACTTGGCTGATTGTCATCTTATTGACAGGGAGCAAGTGTGTGCCTACTGTAGGAAAAGCTTAGTGCTTCAAAACTGTTAAATATATACTGCTGCACTTAGTATGCAAGAGGGATCCCTCATTTGCATGGGTGCAGTGGTATATTCTGTGTATCCATTCCGTTGGGTTACTGCTGTGCATTGTGGGCCTACAAACATGGCCCCCATCGTGTCCAGTGCACTAAAGGTATACCTGGTTAGCGTGACACTTACATGGTTAGGGTTATGCTAACTTTTTGAATATCGGCGCCCCGCCCTGTGTCATCCATGTGAAAATGTAACATTCAAATTTCAAAGACTGATGCCAGTAATTCAGTATGATAAAAAATCACAAGCAATGTAGATAATTTATGTACCGTATTTCACCATTTTGAAGCCGCCCCAAATACAAGATGCACAGGAAAAAAAGTTTATTAATAGAAGCCACCCCCATTTTAAAGCTGCAGCTTTTAATGAAGGCAGCTTGAAAATGGAGAAATACTGTGATCATGTAAAGTCACTCACAGTCTTCTCCCTCTCAGATCCATTGGCAATTGTGAAACAGATAAAGGGACCCATGCATTTGAAGACACCCACCCAAAGGAGGAACATCAAGAAATACCTCCACTAACCTGCAACACAAATTCTCTATCTTGCCTGCAGGTCAAAACAGAAAAGGGGACCCATACATTTGTGGACACACACCCAAATAAGGAAAATCAAGAAATACTTCCACTAACCTAGAATCCAACATAGGTACCCTCCTACCTCTGATTGTATAATGCTGTCTCTGATAACCCAGGCCTCACCATTGCTCCTGACACATGTAATCTGAAGTAGCTTTTCTGAGCCCAGGACTGACTGATCATTTGCGGGCAGAAGCGCTCAATACATATAAATGCAGCACTACCCAAATGAGCAAAACCTCCTTCCTCTTTCAGGTCGCTACTGAGTATTTTAGCAGTTCCATTCTTGAAATAACTTCACATACTGCTGTACCACTGAAAAAAATGGTACCTCTGACGATTGGCTGGTGGCTTATAAATTAAAGTCACTCTCAAATAGTAGCCAACCCCATTTAGAAGCCGAGGCTAAAAAAAAAAGAATGTAATAGAAGCCACAGTTTCTAAATGGTGAAATACGGTAACTGTTTAGTTACTGGAAGTGCAACAGATTTATTAATTTTAGCCAGGTAACAGAGTCACTATTTTTGTTTCAATGGTTAAAAACAAATCCAGTAACTAGCAGAACTTTGATCTCAGTTCAAGTTTCTATAAGTGATCCAATTTCATTCTTTCTTACCTGTCTTTGACTCTCATCTTTCATCATAAGACCTAACTGAAGCTCAACAAAGTTCATAAACAAAGACCTGAAGAAGTAGTCTAATACATATGAAGCAGCCAAATAAGGAATAAGACGCCATTGCTGTAAAATAAATTAGGACAGAGTCAGTAAGTCCCAGTACTGTATATATGAAATATACTGTATACAAGAAAAAAAATCTGCATTTAAAAGAAGCTTGAATATAAACACTGCAGCACCTATGCAACTGCAAAAACAGCTTTTAATGAACAGTAATCAATATAAAATCACACGTCCAAATTAAAGGGAGCCATTTAGGTACAGAGGTTAGCACAGATAGAAAGTCCATGAAAAGCTCTTATAAAAGAGGTGTGGGGCTTACCTGTAGCTTGCAGCAATCATGACATATCAACAACTTTGTTCAATACTGATACTACACTGCAACCCTTTCATGGAATGAAAAATTACTCACTTGAAGCTAGGGGCCGGATTTTCACAAACAGTTGGTTTTCAGTGCCCATGCAGAAAAACCTTGCGGGTCCATAAGGTTTTCTATATGAGCAATATCTGTAATCACAGAACTGCCTGTGAACAACTCCATGATTTACAGCAGCTTGCCCCCATTATTTGGCACAGCTGAGACAAAATGTTACACCTGACTGGACCAGGCTAACATACTTCACAGCTGCACCTGCTGCACATATAGCAATTAAGACTTGGCACCGATACAGAGATTTTTTGTCGCACCAGCTGCTGCGGAGTGGGACTAAGTCCCAAAATGGGGTGAAAATCCAGCCCCAGATCTCCAAGAATAGCTTCCCAACTCTTTGGTCTGAGAGTCGGAAGTCACTGGCCCCCACTGGAACCAAAATGTTTGGACCAGCGGTACCAGTGCACAGCACTGACAAACAGCGATGTCTCTGCATTCGCAGGGTATACAGAAATGCCGGCCCCAACGCATCAGCATCTTTTTACAGAAGTGGAAGAGCTAAGCTGTCTACAAATTAGCAGCCAATAACACTATGGTATAAGATAGCCCACTGGCCCACATAAGATGGGAAAACAATAATGTTAAGTGTCTTTACAGCATGTACCTAGTACAGAAGGAGAGGAAGACATCATATCTGACTCAACTGACTCTGAGGGTGAGAGAGCGGGTGAGTGGTACTCTATGGAGAATATATCCTTGAAGATCTGTGGCCTGGTACTGAAAAAGGGGCCAAAGTGGAGTGCAAGAGTCTGTGTTGCTCTTGCCTTGCCCATGACCCCGAGGATGTTTTATTCAGTTGGACTGCACACACCAGCACTATCCGACTGAATATAGGGGCATGTTGGCGCAGTGCTAAGCTGAGTAGCACTGCCCTGACGTGGATCCTGGAAGTGCAGGGAACAGCACCATCAGACCCGACAGCGCCGAGAGAACCCAGCACAATATTCAGTCGGCAACATGCAAATGAGTCCATTGGGCATGCAAGGCACTAAGGGGCCATATGCATGCCCATTATTGGCTCATTTGCATGGGAAGCTGCAGCAGGTTTGTGCCCCTGCAACCAACCCCACCCACTCTGATCACCCGTCCCCATACAGGAGTACCCATTCCCTGGTGTCAAGTGGTCCCCCCATCCTCTGATCCCTGGCACTGTTAAAAAGAAATCATTCCCTGGTGTTCAGTGGTTCCCTTGGTCCTCCTATCCCTGGCCCCATTAAAAATAAAGCAGTCCCTGGTGTCCAGTGGTTCCCCCCAATTCTCAGATCCCACCATGGCCCCATTGAAATAAAACATTCCCTGGTGTCCAGTGGTCCCCTGTCCTCCGATCCTCTGCCCCATTAAAAATAAATCATTCCCTGGTGTCCAGTGGTACCGCCCAAGCTCTGATTCCTGGCCCTGATGAAACAAAACCCTTCCCTGGTGTCCAGTGGTACCCCCCCACCCTCCTATCCTCACCCGTGGTAAAACTACACCATTCCCTTGTGTCCAGTGACCCTCCCCCATCCTCCAGTCCCTGGCACCGATAAAACTAAACCATTCCCTGGTGTCTAGTGGCACCCCCCCCCAACTGCTTGCAGCAGTTTGTACAAAGTCTCTAGCATCTAGTGCCCCCAAACACAATGAACAACACCCTGCCCCCCTCCTTACCATGGTCACCAGCACCGCGGCAGCCCATGAGACTGACATAACTCTCCTCTTACTACCTCAGTTCACCACCATATGTAATGATATCGTGAGTGCACATCCTGCCACTGCATATGGTGGCTGGCAGAGGTGGTGAGAGAAAGGCTGTGCCAGTCAGCACATGGGTTCCTGCAGCGCCAATGACTATGATGGGAGTGACGGAGTGGTGCACCCAGTGCGGGGGAGGCACAAGACTGCCAGGGACTTCTTGTATGAAACTGTAGCAAGGATAGAAGGGTGGGGTGCCACTGGCACCATGGAATGGTTTAGTTTTACCAGGGCTGGGGATCCAAAGGTGTGTGGAGGGGGGTACCACTGGACACGAAGGCCTTCTTTTACTTTTTATGAGGCCAACAATGAGAGGGCGGAAGGGGGCCACTGGACATGAGGAACTGATTTATTTTAACAGGACTGGGGATCGGGGGTGGAGACCACTGAATGCTGGCAAAAGTTTTATTTCAATGGAGCCAGGGATCAGAGGATGGGATGGGGACCACTGGCCATCAGGGACTGATTTCTTTTTAACAGGGCATGGGATTGGAGGACAGGGAGAGCCACTGGATGGTTTTATTTTACCAGGGCAGGGGATCGGAGGATATGGGTGCAACTGGACAGCAGGGAGCAGGTGTGCTCCACCCAACTGCCAACTAGATTATTGGATGCAGTGGCTCCACCAGCCACTAGGGTTGCCCGGAGCAGGTTGGGTTTCTCAGGGGTATTTGCGTTGCACAAAGTGGCCTTTGATAAATCTGCTACTTGGCGCAAATGTACAGAATATAGCACTGTGCCTTTCTTCATGTCCCCATCCTCCCTTTGCCCAACAACTACATTATTTTTTGTGTGAGCACCTTCTCTCTTTGAATACTGCACTTGGGCGCAAATCCCACGCAACTGGTGCACAATTACCTTGCCCTCTGAAAGAACTTTTGAATACTAGGCCCTAGGAGTTATGGTAAGTAACTTTTCTACATTACAAGAATCAATCTTTTCCATTGAGTCCCATTCTTTGGTCTTGACTAGGAAGCTGATAGAAAGTCCCCCAGACTAGGCAGGTTGGAGACTTGAGCATTACTCCAGGTAGTCACCCAACATATATCTGAAATAGTGACTGAATGGAGTGGCCGTCTTTTGACGGGAATTGATTGCAGCACGCACATTTGGATATTGCCCAGTCTATAACACCTGCCTGTACCCTGCTTTCACCTGCCAGGGTGATGGAGTTCGGCTAGCTGCAAGGAAGGTTAGTTACAAGGCTGGCAGATATTAATTGGGGTTAACAAAAACTATATAACAATAATAACAGTGCTATAGGAAACACAATGAGGCAGAATTCTCTTTCAAAATTAGAGCCAGTTTATTTAGCAGACTATAAATAACTGTTTTTTTCTTATTTTGTCAATGTCTCTCTCAACAACAAGGTAAATGGCTATGAACAGGGCTGCACAGCCTAAACAGTCAACACATTTGCACAAATAAATATCAGTTTCTTTCTCTGAGAAATCATCTAGAACTTTTTGTAACACATTTTTCACCCCCACCCGAGATGAACAGTAAATGTCCTGGACACATTTCAGTCTATTTTTTTGCCACAGTTCATAGTACCTCAACCCCAAAAGTAAAAATTCCTGAGGATGATGTAGTTCCTTGCTGTGATGCTGACCTGGCCTGGGATGGATGAGGCGTTGTCTTCCTAAAGCCCTCCTGCTCTCTTGATCCTCTGTGATCCTGGCTGATAGATGAAACCTCCCTATACTTTAAACTATAAAATAATAAACTCTCTGCAGATGTCTTGATTTAACTGAAAATATTGCTGGAACTTCCTTTCACTCCTCCTTTGGTCTATTTGGCAAGGTCCAACACGCTATAAACACTTACACTAACTTATCTTTCCTGACTAAAACTTGTTTCTAACTAGGCAGTGGTAGCCCCCAATGGTCTACCATGTCACTTTAAACTTTTCCTGTGTTTTCTTCTTTTTTTTTCCTCTTCAGAGAAGTTGCCTGTAGCCGAGCCCTCCCACACCACTCCAGTCAGCTTCTTGGTAAGGAGAGAAAGCCCTCTCGAACTACTACTCCTCCTCAGCCTTTAAGCTCCCCCCCCATTCAGCACCCGATTGATGCTTTTAGCTGCCAAGGTCTCTGGCAGCCAATCAGGAGACAGCTCGAGCTCCCCTAGAGGCGGGAGTATCTCGGTCTGCTCCTCCCAACTGCCGTCTTTGCCCCACTATGATGCCCCTTATTACCCCCTTTCTGACATGGCACTGTACAAATATGATGTGCGTAGATAGGGCTGGCGATTCCCCAGCTACCCTACTTCACACTTTTTTAAATTGAATTGTGGTTTTCCCATCGGAAGGAGCCGGAATGCAGACCCCCCCCCCTTTCATCAAACCTGGCTGATCCTGCTTCCTATGCAGATGTCAGGACAACCTAGCACGTCTGTGTCAGCCAGTATGATCAGCACAGCATGCTGCCTAATGCTACCTGGAGAAATGCTGACTTCTGCCCCCAGGTAGCCACCCATTTTAAATATATTTATATTTATTAGTTTGGCCTCTTTGGGCTTTGCTGCTGCTGCTTGATGTGTGGGCTGTTGTAGACCGATTGCTCTCTCTGTTTCTTTTTCTCTTTGTTCCCCCCACCAGTTTACTTTTTTTAGCCCCTCGGGGCTCCCACACAGCTGCCGTGTGGCTCTTTAATTCGTTTTTCTCCTCTCAGGGAGCTCTCTGCCCTTCCTTACCTAAATATATATTTAAAAATCAGCCCCCAGTTCTTTAGCCGCAGTGCACTTCTGTATGCGGTCCCCACCATTCTCTCACTCTCTCAGCATCCCCCCAGGCTTTCCATTTATGCCACGGTGCGGCATTACTTTAGGCGGCCGCCGCCACTCACACTTTCTGGGACCCCCCCCGGCTCTCTCTAATGCCATGGAGTGGACTTTTCTTCATGCAGTGTCCTTGCTGCTCTCTTTCTCCTCTCCAGGCTGCCTGCTCTTGACCCCTGTAGGGCATAATTAATTAAAAATGACTGCCGCTGGAGCAGCAATCGAGAAGGTGGAGGAGAGGCGCTTTCCTTCTACTGCTCCTCCATCTCCCACTGGCTTCATGTCTCCCTCCCTGACTCCCACCCATATGGATTAGGCCGCAGTCTGCGCTCTGTGTGGGCTGGGAGTACTGCAGTACCCGCAGGCACTCTCTGTAACACAGCTGCACTATTGGCTGGCTGCCCTTCCAGCCCAACTTGCTTTCCTGCTGCTGCTGCCATTGCTTAGTGCTCACAATGCTAAAAGACACAGAAAAGCCCCACTAAACCCCCAGGGAAGGGTTTAAAACTTTTATTTAAAACAAATCCTGATCTCCTGCACCGATTGGTAGCCCACTAGACTACCAGGGCTACTTTCTTACAACAGGGGGCTCTCCAAAAGCATTTCCAATCCCCAAAAGACCACCAATGCCACCTGGCTATTTTTATTTAACAAAAGACTACTAGCCCCCCCCACTAGCCCACTCGGCTACTAACTAAACTATTAGCTACTCGGCCACCACAAGGGGCAAACAGGCTTCTGCTGAGCCCCCCTTTCCCCAAACCTCACTGTCTTACTTCTATGTCTGTTTTTTTTTTTTTTCCTTCTTCTTACTGTTTCCTATACCTTTCTAACCTTTTTTCTCTTTTTATTCACAGGTCTGACAGGACAAGAGCTCCTACCTATCAGATAAGTATTACTTTTTATTTCTGTCCTGTCCCTTTAACCCTGCTGAACCCCCTAAAGAGCTACGGATCCTTTGTGACCCCTTTCTATCTTTATTTTTTACAGGTACACTGGCATCACCCCCTTGAGGCTTCTACCCAAGCACTCTGTGGCAGGTAAGTCCCTCTATCTTACTATTTATTTTTGGGTGGGTTGACTGTAACGGATGGCCATGCCCATTACAGGTCGACTGAAGAAGCCGGGGAAGAAGATATGCAGAATGAGAAGAAAATAAACACTCTTTGATTAAAATAAAAGAAAAACACAGAAAAGCATGAAAACAGTTGACTATAGCAGGAGGTGGCCGAGCAGCCGATGTGAATGGGTCAATGGTGGGAAAAGAACTGAGGTGGGGCTGGAGACTGCTAGCGAGACAGTTTCTGTGGGGGCCTGGTGGCTTAGTCCTTATGGCTACGGCTAGTGCTTCAACTCGAAGTAAGATCTACAGATTCTCTTGACATTAAGTGAGTGCAGAACCACTTCCCTTGGGTTCTCTGGTTTCGGGAAGAAGGCTGGAAACTGCAAGGACTGGTTGAGGTGGAACTTTAGGACCATTTTTTGTAGAAATTTACAATATATGGATCTGCTGGGGGTGTGTGGCTTGACTGCCACAGGAATGGCAGCATAATTCTTAGGCTCCTCTTCGCTGAGAAAGAACAGTGGCGAGTCAGTCTAACCCCGGGAAGTAAATCTGTTTTTTGTTGATGGATACGTGTCGGGGGAACTGCCTTAATCGGTCGGTGTGCTTTTTCAATTGAACTGTACCATAAAGCTGCTTAAAACCACTGCCGACTCGGGAGAGACGCAGCTCAACTAGGCCAGAGAAGTTGCAGGCCCAAGCCTCGGGATTCACGATGCACCTGCCCAACGCATCTTATAGATGGAGGTCTTGTCAGCACCCATGCCAGCCCAATCAACCACGAAGAAGGTGGCGATCGAGACTATTTTACCCACACTCTCCCCAATACCAGCTGCAAATGTGTAAATGCCTTCTGTAACTGAATCACTAATGAATATCACCCGAATGCTGGAGAAGGTTTTGCTGCGAGTTGAAGCCATCAACACCACGCTTACAAATACTATGGCAGAGATGCGTGTGATGCAGGATCGGCTTAATGTTGCAGAGCAAAAGGTGGAAACTCTGGAGCTACAACAGGCTAAATTAACACAGAAAATACGAATGCAAGGCCTACAACTAGAAATGCTAATTGCCAGAGTGGAAGACCAGGAAAACAGGGGGAGACGTAATAACCTCCGAATTATCGGTGTCCCCGAGGGCACTGAGGGAACTTCCATGGAAAAGTTTCTCAATGAGTCTCTTCCCAAAATGCTGGGAGAACGCTGGAGAGGCCCAGTTGAAAGTGAAAGGGCCCATCGGATCGTGGGAAGGAAAGAGAAACAGCAACTAGTTCCAAGGCCAATCATGGCTTACCTTCTGAGATACTCTACAAAGGAATGCGTCCTAAGTGCTGCTCGAGATCTGGGTGAAATTAGATGGCAAGAGGCGCTGATTTTGATTTACAGAGACTTTGCACAGGAAACTGCGAATAAGCGTAGAGCTTTTGGCCCAATCAAGAAGGTACTGTCAGCTCACAAATTTGAGTATAGATTTAAAGGCCTTACCAAGCTGCTGGTGGCCAAAGAAGGGAGGGAATTGCTGGTAGAGACTCCTGAGGAGATTGAGAGATGGGCCTCTAGGCATTGGCCCAATCTCCCCCTACAAACTACATCCCCCAGAAAGCTATGGGAACCCCCACAAACCACAGCTAGGAACTGAAATCACCAACTACAGAACCCAGAGGAGAGAACTGAGAAAGGACCAGGTCCTTGGACTTATGAGTCCCCCAGGGAGAGATCTACTTATATGAGCACTAGGCCTATATCTGCAGCAGCTGCTGACTAAAACCTGCCGTTTCTACCTCCCAGAAATAACAGCCTGGTTCCAAAACAGCGACAACGCTCTAGGAGTGGGCAACAGCTTTCCCCGGATCTACAGAAAACAGCTCCACCAGCGAAAATGCCTAGAGATGAGCCTCTAGTACCCGGCTCTGATCGTCTTGTGGATGAATCTGAATCGTCACTAGCTAACCAAGAGAACTGTATGGACCGGGCTGATATGCCAGAATCTTCCTTGCTGGAGGTGGTGGACATCTCTAATCAGCTCAAACCAGGGATAAAATCGTATGTGGCAGTGGTAGCTTCTAAAGAGGTCCCAGCTCCTGGAGAACGATCCCAGATGGTTAACGGCTTTGGAAGAGGTTTGGTTTTTGGATTGAACTGGACTGCATGGACTACAGTTATTTTATTCCTCTGCATATTGTAGCAAACAGTTGGTTTAATAGCAATATAGGAACTCTATACAGTTGCCCCTGCTTGTGATGGCTGAAATGCTTTGAAATATAGGGCTCAGGTGGGGAAAGACCCCCCTCCCTTCTCAGGTGCCCCTCCCCCCTTACCTCCCTCTTCGCTATCTCCCCCAATCACCACCTTCTAACTTAGATATCTGGGGAGTACAAACAAGGCTGGAGTGGCTGAAACTTCTCTGTGTTTGGGATTTTAATGAGCATCGTACTGCATGGGCAAGGGCTATAGGGGCCTGGCCAGTATGTTGCGATTAGGGTAGTTTCCTATCACCCCTCCTTTCATTTGGTTGGTAATCCCCCACCTTCCCCTTTCCTCCCCACACTTAGATTAGGCCCCTCCACCCCCCCAAGATTACACCTTCTTCGAAAGTTGTTCCTTAGTTGAGGTGGGTTAAACCCAGAGGAGTTGTGATTCACATTGATAACCCCTAGGCACAGATGCAAATGGAGCTGAGGATATGGCTGTTGTCCATCTTCTTCCTGGAAACGTCTGTAGCAGTTAGCAGTGATTTGCTGGTTGATTATTATATAGGGCATTTAAGCCAGTGTTACACAGGCGTTCCGCTCTTACTAGAGTAGTACTTAGTTTTAGTTAGGTTAGATATTACTGGCTACCTATACACTTCTCTCTTGTGTGTTGGGGCATAGCACCTGTCAGCTTTTGGAGAATAAGATACAGTAGATTCCTCAGGCGGCAGCCTTAAGTAGGGTGCCAAAGGTCCACTCCTGTAGTATATCATGGAGCAAGCCCTGCAGTTCCTGATATACGGCTGAGATGCCTCCAGCTGCTATACGAGGCCTGCATCTCGTGTCATGGAACGTAAAGGGGCTAAACCACCCTATTAAAAGAACCAAAGTGTTGCAGTATCTGCGCTCCTTGCACATAGACATAGCTCTTTTGCAGGAGACACGTCTCCTTTATAAATCCACTCCTTGGCTTAAGAAATCGTGGGTTGAAACTGTGTTTGCTAGTTCAGCATCTACTAAAACAAGGGGAGTAGTTATTTTAATTCGGAAAGCGAGCAACGGGGTAATGGAAGAGTTTCAGGTGGATAAACAAGGGAGGTGGGTAACAGTTAAGTTAAGATTTGGTTCAGACAGTCTGATAGTGTGCAATTTGTATGCTCCAAATATAGACCAAGCGGAGTTTTTTTCCAAATTTAAGCCATGCTATTGCTGGATTAACACAGTCTGACTCCACTATTCCATTGATAATAGGAGGGGAATTTAATGTAGTACCGGATATATTCTTGGATAAATCCCGGCCCACCCCTAAACTCACATAAAGGCACATGCTGCACTGCAAGAAATGATAGCAGAATGGGGCTTAGTGGATGTGTGGAGGCGTGACTACACCTCTGGCCGAGACTACACGTATTACTCCTCCTCACATGACACCTATAGTCAGATTGACTACTGGTTAGCTAACCAGCTAGCCTCGAGTGCCATCACGTATACTGACATAGGCAGTATAATTATTTCAGATGATGGGCTGGTGTCGTGCACCTACACTGCTTTTGGAAACTGTAATAGGGGTACAAGATTGAGGTCTAACCCCTTGTTAGTTTGTGACCCTGAATTTCAGCAAAAAATGCGGGAAGTAGCCCGGGAGTATTTTACTTTCAATAAGGCAGGTGTGTCTCTGCGAGGACGATCTGGGGGGCATTTAAAGCCACTCTGAGAGGGCATATCATTGCCTTTGCTGCAAAGAAGAACAAAACCCAGAAGAAAGAGATAGAGATGCTACAAGCAGAACTTACAGACTTAGAGGGTCATTTTAAGGCATCCCAGGCCACTCCTGCGGCATCTAGGGATCCCCCTTTGATAAGACGCATAGTGAGACTCAAATATCGAATAAATTCACTACTACAGCATAAGACCAAATGGATCTGGCTTAGGGCGAAGCACCGGTACTGGGAAGGGGGTGACAAAGGGGGGAGGCTCCTTGCGTATCAATTGAGAAAGCAGCAAGCATCTGCAAAGATCCATGCCCTCCGTACTTCTACAGGCTCAGTGGTTAGTGACTCGAAGGGGATTAATGAGACCATGAAAAATTATTATCAGACAATATACCAATCCAAATCTGTATATAAGAGGGAACAACTTGCACATAAGCTGCATCAGTTCTGTCAGGGGGTTGCACTGCCCTCACTAACCCGACAGCAAATCGACCTCCTGGACTGTCCTATAGTAGAGACCAAAGTGCGGCAAGCATTATCTCATATGGCCAACGGTAAAGCCCCTGGACCGGATGGAATGACCATCGATCTATATCAAGTCTTAGACCAAGAAATTGCGAATCGTCTGTTGCTTGCTTTGCAATATGTCCACTCTACAGGCTCTCTCCCCACCACAATGAATGAAGCTTTAATTACGGTCATACCTAAAAAATCTGATGATCCCCTGAACTGCGCTAATTTCCACCCCATTTCACTATTGCCAGTGGACACGAAGATCCTGGCTAAAATATTGGCTACTAGATTGCAGAATATTCTCGATTCAATTATTCACCCATCCCAGGTTGGCTTTATGCCTGGAAAGGTAGGCTCTGACAACACTAGACTGCTGCTGAACCTGAAGTGGGTGGCAAGCACAGCAGAGCAAAAATTCCAATGGCTGCCTTAGCTGTTGATTTTGCAAAGGCCTTCGATCTGATGGAATGGAATTACCTCCATGAGGTCCTTCGTATATATGGATTTGGCCCCCAATTTTGCTTGTGGGTTTCGACTCTCTATAACTCCCCAAAGGCTAAGATCCTTACCAACTCTACTATCTCTCCTTCCTTTTCACTATATAGGGGTACACACCAAGGCTGTCCCCTATCCCTCTTGCTTTTTCTAATTGCTCTTGATCCCCTAATCCGTGCGATTGACAATAAGGAGGGGCTATCAGGCATATCAGTACATGGTAAGTCGTATACTGTGGCTGTCTATGCGGATGACTTATTACTTACCCTGTCTCGTCCCCAAGAATCACTGCCAATAGCCCTCTCAGTTCTTACAAACTCTGCGGAGCTATCAGGGCTACAGGTGAATCAACGGAAGACAATACTTGCTCCGCTGAACCCACTCTGCCTACCGGAATGTCTTCAGGGCACAGAACTAAACTGGGCCCCGCAAGGTTTTTCATATTTGGGAATCTATATACCTTCTAACTAGGCAAATTTTGAATCTGCTAATTTTTCTCCCTTGCTAAAACAACTAAGTGCAGAACTGGAGAGATGGGAAAAACTACATTTACCTCTGATGGGTAGAGTGGCTTCAGTGTGCATGTTACTACTCCCAAGGGTGCTATACTTATTCAATAATCTTCCAATATGGTTGTCCCCCAAACTCTTCGATGCCCTTGAAAGGATGGTTTCCTCTCTAGTGTGGGAGAAAAAGGTGCATAGCTGGGGGAAAAAACAAGCTTAGAGTGCACTGGACTAGGGGAGGACTTGGGGCCCCGTGGTTTCTGAATTATCATCTAGCATGCACCACGGCACAAATAACAAAATGGTTTGTACCACCCAATGCATCCTGGCCAGTATGGGTTGGCCCTGAAAGAGAGTTGGCAGCCCCCACTCCGCTTAGGTCACTGTTGAGCTCTAGTGGCTCTGCAAAAAAGGGCCTCTCCCCGACCATAGGTCATTCTCGAGATGCCTGGCATCGCATTATGACTCTGTCTAATACCCCCAAGAATGCTTGGGCCCCACCCCTGGCTTATGCAGAGCTGTGGCGTAACACCTTTATAACATTAGAGGGACAACCCCTTAATTGGTCTACCTGGGAGGGAAAAAGCATCTATTATGTGAGGGATCTTATGATGCCTGGTTCGAATACATTATTATCCTTTGACCAGCTGAAAAATAAATTTA
Organism: Neoceratodus forsteri; assembly: GCA_016271365.2. Lineage (NCBI taxonomy): Eukaryota > Metazoa > Chordata > Ceratodontiformes > Ceratodontidae > Neoceratodus > Neoceratodus forsteri. Next base: position 382,511,920 of record CM057452.1, read on the forward strand.
GTCTTTCAAATAATGACTTTTGGCGGTACCTTCAAATACACAGCCATATATATGCCCTTTCCTCCCAGATACGAACAGATAATAAATGAAAGTGGCTTTCCACCCTACATAAGGAAAAACATCCTCTCAGAGTCGCATAGGTAAATTCTACACTATAGGCAGAGACTCTTTACCAGACGCTACGAAACACTGTGGAATTCGATGGGAGTCAGAGATGGGTGTAGCAATACCGAATGCCACATGGACTGGGTGCCTTCAAAATGCACATAGGTTATATAAGGATGCTAAGATCCAATTAATACAGTTGCAAATTTTGCTGGGATGGTATAGAACCCCAGCTGTTCTATGTGCGGCAAGATTATTGCCACATTCTGACTGTTGGAGGTGCCAGCAACCCGGAGCCCACCTCTTTCACATAATGTGGGAATGCCCACAACTTTCTGACTTCAGGAGGGCAGTTAGGTGAGATTGCTGCTTAGTGTTAGGTATAAGAGACCTTCAGCTCGATCCTAAGCTGTTGTTGGGGGATATGTCTAGTCTCCATACACTCCCAAAGGCCTTAAGAGAGTGGGTCATGGTGGTCTTACTAGAGGCTAAGTGGCTCCTCCTAATGCAATGGAGACAAGTTAATAGTCCATGTATAAGACAATGGCATGAAGCTATAGCTAAATTGGAACTGTTAGAAAAGCTGACCTATTCTAACCGAGGCCAACTGGTTCACTTCCATAAGAAGTGGGACTCTTATCTTAACCCGCCACTATGCAAACCCCCCACCCCCACCCCGCTGTGGAACCCTACTCCTACTAGTCATTAGTTGGGTGGTATTAGTTGTTCCAAATGTCTAGCATGAATGAGTAGCCATAGTCAAGGAGGATAGGATACAGTATATTTATGTGAATGTATGTGTAGCGAACATAGGAGCTTAGCCTGTGGCTATGTATTGTATATTGTATGAATACAGACTATGAAGATCTTGTGATATGCATGGTAGAGGAATGAACATGGATGTGTATGATAATGCTGAAAATCTCAATAAAATTTTCTATGATAAAAAAAAAATATATGGATCTGCTGAATAACTATTTCTGCATAACCCTTGAGTGCCAGGCCACCAATCCTCTGGCCTTACTGTCTAGCCACTAAAAAGTCTTGTAACATAAAGAGGTTTGACATAATTCAACCATGTATATAACCATGGAGAACAAGTTAAGCGCTAACCTGTAACAGCGAAGCACCAATCGATATTTAAAAATCATAACCTGCTAAACCTGTGAACTTGGTAAATCCAATAAAATACCAGAGATGCTCAATGTTAGCAGACAATTTCTAATATCCATTTGTGATCAAGACAATATGTCTTTGCTGAAATCCAAATTCAATAAATATATGGGGCAATATTCTTTCACAGGAGCTCTGAGCTCCCAGGAGAGGCTCCATTGACAAGTTTGGAGCTGACAGAAAAGGAAATCACAGTAAGTAAGAAGAAATGTCTTCTTTTTGCTTTGCCCAAGTTGTCAATTGTGAGTAAATACATACGGGTTCTAAAAAGCAGTTATCACTCCAAACCAGGTAGGAAAGAATATTGCCCCATATATCACCCATATGGGCCATACTTAATATTCATCTGCTAACTACCGCAATGGCAGAGCTCTGGGCATCAAATCTGTAGTGCTTAGTGAATGTGTCAATGGAGGACCACACTGCCGTCTTGCATGGTTCCAATACTGAGGCCTCTCATCTCTCCGCCCAAAACTTGGCAAGACTCCTGGTGGAGTAAGCCTTGATCAACATGGGAGTTTTTTTCTCTTCTGATGCATACACTTTGGTGATGCAAGCGCTCATCCATCTGACTGGGGTGGACTGAGAGGCCTCTTGACCTTTTTTTTTCCTCCACTCCAACCAGAATGAACAAACTCAACTTTTCAGAATTCTTCTGTCTTCTTTAGATAAGTCTTAATTGCACTGCACATATCAACTTTGTGAAGCTCTTCCTCTTTCACATTTGCCAGTTTCTGGATAGAAAGATGGCGGAAAAACCTCCTGATTCACATGGAAAGCTGTAGGAACCTTAAGCACAAATGACAGAACCATCCACATCATCATCTTCTCCTTTTGCATTATAAAGTAAGGTTTCTTACAGGAAAGCACCTGAAGCTCACCGATCCTTCTCACTGAGATAGCAATCAGTTCACAGACCTTATAGGACAAATGTCCAAAGGCACTGAGGGAAGCAGGTCAAAGGGCACCCTACACAAATCACATAACACAAAATTTAAGTCCCATGGAGGGAAGGGAGACTGAAATGATGGCCAACTTCTGCTGACCGCCCTGAGAAAATGGATAACATTCAAACTGGCCTCCAGGGGCAAGCCCAGAGATGTTTCCAGCACTGCCTCAAAAGTGAACACCCGCACCCCGCAGAGTGCTCAGTGCTAGACCCTGTAGTAAATCCAAAATCAGGGGGACTGCAGTCTTGGATGGCCTACTGCCTCTTTCTACTGCCCAACTGGAGAAGGTATTCCATACATGGTCATACACTGCAGATGTGTAGAGTTTTCTGGAGGCCATCAGGCTATCTAACACTTGTTTAGAGAAACCCTGTTATAATAGTCTCCTCCTTGCAGGAGCCAGGCTGCCTGCTGTGTTGCTTCTGGGTTTGGATGCAGAATCAGGCCTTGGCTCAGAAGGTCCCCATGAAGAGGGGGTCAAAAATGAAACTTCCTGCACTAAGTTCACCAGGGCTCAAGACAATGGCATTCTTGGCCATTTTGGAGTGAACAAGTGGAAATTTCCTTTTGATTGCCTTATCTTTTGAATTACTTCGGGTACTAATTAGAGTGGGGAAAAAGGTAAGCTCTGTAGAAATCCCATAGCTGGGACAGGGCATCCACCGACTCTGCTTTAGAGTACTGTACCAATACTGACTTAAGAACCTCAGTACTTGAGCATTCTCTTTTGAAGCAAAAAAGGTCAATCTGCGGTCAGACGAACCTCCTGCACAGGCGAACAAACACCTATGGGTTTAGAGTCCACTCCCCAGGATGAATTCTTTTAGGGCTTAGCCAATCAGCCTGGAAATTCAGTTCCCCGAGCATCCATGGACATGTGCCTCATGAGTTGGTATAACCTGATATTGATTTAAAAGACTGAGTACTCCTGGACTTCAGTAAACTTTTTCTTGACATTCAGAATGTTTTAAATGATTTGATATGAGATTCATCCTGTCTGCACTTTATGAAATTGGTTTGCCAGGCTAATAGTTAGTTATTGTACTAAGCACTGAAATTTGCACATCTGCACTGTGGAGCTGAGCACTGTTGCATTCTAATCACTTACGTTTCCTAAATGTACTGTTGCTATAAATGTAGCTCTTTATAACTGAGCCACTTGAGACTAGTATCCATCTCCCTGATAATGTGCTAGAGCACGAAACTGGTTGGGTTCCCTGTGAGCATTTGGTTTTCTGTTGCTGCTTGGCAGCTTTTTAATTATTTAAAAATAAAGCCTTTTTACACCTCTCGAGGAGTACAGTGTTCTTCCTAGTTTTGTAGTTCCCAGGCTAGCAGAACTGCTGAGAAAGACAGGAGGTTTTTCTCTTGACTAGGTGCTGCTCTCAGAATCCTCATATGCCCAGGGTTCGAAGCTAACTACCAGCTTTGGTCTGTACCACTATCCTAATAGGGGTGCTCATTACTCATATGTGTTTACTCCCCACTGATAACGTGGAGAGACACAGAAAGATCCAATTTAGATATTCACCTCTCACCAAGCAAAGACCGGAATATCCTGTCCACTAGAGACCATTCATGATGATCCAATACTGTTCACTTGAGATCACAAGCCAGGACATTTTCTAAACCAAGAAGATGGGTTGTATGGAGAAGGATCTCGCACTCCACGTATTAAATCCAGACTCCTGTTTCCCTGCACAGTGGTTAGGAGTGAGTCCCTCCTAGCTTGTTAAGGAAAAACATTACATACTTGTTGGCTGTGTAGAGATGAACTGCCTTGTGGAAAACCAGGTCCAATATGGCCTACAGCCCATACAGAGTAGCTTTCACCTTTAGCACATTTATATGGAGATGGAATGCTAAGTATAACCAAGTCCTTGACAATGTGCACGCCGACCCATTAAGAAGGCATTCATGTAACAGTCACCTGTGATTCCAGGAGGAGACGAGGAAGATATGCCCCAGATAATCTTCAAGACCCATGTGTCCATGGGTAATGGTCTCCCATTGCTGGTAGAATATGGCTAGTTGCCCCTGACCAAAGATGGCTGATCAACCTCAGGCAGTTGGGGTGGACATGGGCTAGTGTCCAGTCATAGGGCAGTGCTGGGAGCTTCAACCATTTATGCCTTCTGCTGTGGTGTCTGTTTCTGCTGCTACTTCCGGAAGGGCTTAGGCTTAAACTGCTGGTGGAGGCCTCATTTGACAGGCCTGCCATGAAATCAGGAAAGAGTGTATGGTCTGAAATGGCCTTGCACAATCTCTGCAAAGGCTAAAAACAGAAGACACAGACATATGTTTCATGCTACATAAGACTTTGTGTGCCTCATCTGTAACAGCCCACGGGAAGGATAAACCAGTCATAGTTTGGTCTCACTGGTTGGGTCATGGTGGGGCCCAAAACAGGAAAACAATCAAAAAGTCACAGAACCTCAGCACAAAAGCACTGAGGCAAGGGTTACCCAAAAAGAGCACTGTCAGTAAAGCCAGATTTGAAGGAAGAAAAAAATTACTCACTGTAGTAATGTTGTTTCTTCCAGTGGGATCCCTCACTATGCTTAACTAATGCAATCCTTCCCATGGAATAAGCTGCCCCAGAACTTTTATAATTTTATGCTAATTATGAAACTTAGAGTGAAATTCAAACTCTGCTATGTGGTCATGCTCATCCCAGCACTCTAACATCAGATTTATTTCTGTGGCTAGGGTGAGCAGTGACCACTATAACTAGCTAAATGACTACAAAGAAACGCTAATTTAAAAAAAAAATCCAAGAATAGTTTGAAGAAGGCAAAACAATTTTAATTGTTATAAAAAATGAGATGGTTGAGACCACTGAGCAGCAACTGTAAAGGCACTGTAAAAAGTAATGCTCAAGCAAACAGAGAGACGTAATTCTTGTTTGAACCTTTTACCACGTTCTGTAAGAGGAGGCAGGGATTAGGGATTGTTAAAGAGATTCACCAAGGTAACTGAAGTAAGATATACACCTCACATAGAGGTGCCTTACCTCTGCAAAAAGTGTTTTATCCATAGCTCACTTAAAGTGTTGTGTTAGTTAAGATGTATGACTACTCATAAAATCGCCAGCACTTGGTCCTGAGGACTTCCTGGAGCGAAGAGCCACCCACACTCCACCCCAATGCATAGCAAACTAATGACAAGATCCTAGGGAAAGCACGGGCGTGCTCCATTATAGTGAATGGACAGCAGCTTTCCGATCATTTTTCTATACTGTAATGGTCACTTGGTGATGAAACGTGGGCAATGGTTGACTAACCAGGGCCTTGTCAGTCGACCAGTGTCCACGTTTCATCACCAAGTGACCATTACAGTATAGAAAAATGATCAGAAAGCTGCCATCCATTCACTATAATGGAGCACGCCCTCGTGCTCTCCCTAGGATCTCGTCATCAGTTTGCTGTGCATGGGGGGGTTGAGCGCGGATGACTCTTCACTCCAGAAAGTCCTCGGGACCAGGTGCTAGCGATTTTACGAGTAGTCATGCATCTAAACTAAGATGACGGTTGAAGTGAACTATGGATAAAAACCTTTTCACAGAGGTAAGGCGCCTCTATGTGAGGTGCATATCTTCAACCTGGTAAATTTCTTTAAGCACAGTGAAGAATCCCTTTGGAAGGAAAAAACATTAACACAGTGAGTATTTTGTTTCTTCAAATCCAGGAATTGCTCACTTATGCTTATCAAATGCAGATTCAATAGGAGTACCTTGGGAGGCTGGGTACAGAACCTACCCAGAAACCCATCATGTGGACAAGTGAAGGTACTATGACCTTTAAGGGAATAATACATTTCAAAAAAAGTTCAGCTAAAAAGAATGCTCACATCAGACTACTCGATTACCCAGACTAAATGGGACACAGTGTGGCACGGAACTTATAAAGAGTCTAGAGAGTTGCAGGCCAAGACACTGCAATTTAAAATTTTGCATCAAGCATATCATACCCCAAACTGGCTTTCTAGAGCAGGCATCATGGCAAACAGTGAGTGTTTGAGGTGTTTCTCACCCAAAGCCACTCTCTCCCATATCCACTGGTCCTGCCCAGACCTAGAGACTTACTGGTCCTGGGTGTGAGGAAGCCTGCTCCAGAGCAGTACTGTTGTCTACATTATGGAATCCCGTACTAGCACTTCTTGAGATCCTGCCTGGAGATCCACCTTTGTCTCTTACACAGTCACTCTGGACAGTCGGAGCACTTCCAGTTGCTAAGAGAGTGCTTCTCCATCAGTGGAGAGATCCTGACCCACTCTCTCACAAAATATGGGAAAATATCCTTTCCCTTACCACTAGATATGAGCACCTCGCTCATGTAGCCAGTAGCAAACTTGCCACATATCAAATCTGGGGTCCCCACCTTGCTACTAAACCAGGAATAGGACCTGTCTAGTCTCTGTATAGGTGAATACACTGCCTGGATTTTTGTCATTAGTAAACACTGGCTTGGTGCATAGCCTTCCTCACGTACCTTGTTGGGAACCCTTGGGTTCCTCTTTGGCTCTATTGTGTTGCACATTTTTACCTCCCCACCCTTCCCCATAAATATTTACTTCAGAGCTCCCAATGCCTGCTCCAGATTTTCATTGTGCAGGGCTATAACTTACTGGCTCCAGCACATCCCTTTGTCCTGCCCTGTCTCCCCCCTGCCCCGCCCACAATTGTGGACTATCTTCAGCACTCAGTCCCTTACCCCTCCCTCACCAGTACCTTCAGTAGCACTGTTCTATAGTAGACAGGACTAAGAACACTGGGAAACATGATAGGCCCCTTGGAGCTGGGGATGTCTGTATAGCTATGCTGTTACTTGTGGATGTACTAGTCTACACCTACAGCCTGTTCGTATCTTCTTAATACGATCTATGACATTTCTTCTAGTTGTACCGCTCATCTCTTGGCCTGCTGACAAATCAGCTCCTTCCGATGTGACGGGCTGAATGTAATATCACAAGAACAAATAAGGTACTCATTTATAAAATACTGTACTTGGCTATTACTCTTCTTACAACTGTCATTCTTGTCAGTGTCACAAATTGGATGCATTTCTTCACATCTGAAAAACTTCAACATTTTCAAGAACAACTTTTATGGGAAAAAAAGAATGTTAACAGATAATTGTAACTAAAACCAAATAATTTTGTTATGTTTAGTGCGTGGTGAACTTGTTTATCAGAGAATATGTATATACTGTATATATATATCTACACACACACACTATATATATATATATATATATATATATATATATATATATATTGGCAACTGAAAAAAACATTTACCTATTAATAAAATTGTGAGTGAGACAGTCCATAAGTGGTGTTTTTCATTTTGGTATCTACCACGAGTTACAATGGTATAGTGAGAGGTATAGTCATCTGAAGGTCTAGGAGGACAGTCATATTCTTGCTCAAGATAACCAAGCGCTTCTGCAGGTTTTCTTTCCTCCTCATCTTCATACTACATATTGACTTCCTCCTCCACAGACATTGGAAATGGAACAGGAGCATGGGGAGGGGGGACAGGAATATTCATGAAATTCCCCATATCCTGGAATGCCTGCAGGAATTGCCATGCCTTTGTCATGTCCTCTGGGGGGACATTTTATCTGTGTCCACTGGCGACTCCTTTCTGTCTTCAGGAGAAGGAACAGTGACAAGTTCTTTTTTTTTCTTGGCAGGCACCATTTCCAGTGTCTGTTGAAGCTCTTTTATTTTTACTGGATTTAGGGTTCCCTCTTTTGGACACCCTCAGTTCCAAAGCATGTTACGCAGCTTTATCTTTCTTTTCTGTCCCCTTGGACAGGGACTGCTGCTTATTTTGAGAGTCTGGAACCTCCTCTAAGCCTTTAGGTGACATGGTCGCAAACTGAGAAGCCATAATATCTTCTATTTTTTTGCCGTTTTCTTTTGCGTTTTAGGGGAAAAGTTAATACAGAGCTCACACCTGGTAAAATTGTGGTCTGGATACAGGCACTTTAAACACAACGTGTGGCAGTCTGCCTTTGCCAGGAGTTGAAAACAAACTTTACAATTGTTAAAGCCTATTGGTCCTGTCTTGTTTTTGGGCCTGTCAGTCATGCCAAACACTGATGACACTGGGAAGTTATCTGTGGTTCACAGCAGAAAAAAACTGTAGTTATAAAAAGCCCTACAATTGTAAAAAGGCTTAAAACAAGAAAACATGCAGTTTGGTTCCACAGGGATCAGTCCTGGGGCCAGTCCTCTTCAATATCTTCATCAGTGACATTGCAGATGGACTGGAGGGTAAGGTTTTATCTGTTTGCAGACAAAAATCTTGCACCAAGATCAGCAACAGAGTAGATGATCCAGATGGAGTGGACAGAATGAGAAGAGATCCGGATAAACTAGCAAAATGGTCGGAAGAGTGGCAACTGGGATTTAATGCAAAGAAGTGCAAGATCGCGCACATAGGGAAGAGAAACCCTGAAGCCACCTATAGGCTGGGAGGGGAGTTACTGGCAGTCACAAGGGAAGAAAGAGACTTAGGCGTCATCATCACCTATGACCTGAAATCATCCAAGCAGACCACTGAAGCAGTAGGTAAGGCTGGGGGGATATTAGGGTATATTAGTAGGGGTATGACAAGTAGTAAGAGGGAGGTAATAATCTCTCTTTAAAGACACTGGTTAGGCCCCATCTGGAGTACTGCGTGCAGTACTGGAGGCCACACCTTCACAAGGACATTAACCAAATTGAGGCAGTCCAGAGAAGGGCAACCAAAATGGTGCAGGGACCGCATCAGAAAACATATGAGGACAGATTAACGGAGCTCAATATGTATACCCTTGAGCAAAGGAGGGAGAGAGGTGATATGATTGAAACATTCAAACACCTTAAAGGCATTAACAAGGTGAAAGAGTCTAACGTTTCAATATAAGAAAAAAAGCAGGACAAGAGGACACAGCATGAGATTAAAGGAGGTCGATCAAGGGAAATGTGAGGAAGTTCTTTTTTACAGAAAGGGTGGTGGATGCATGGAATGGCCTACCTCAGGAAGTGGTGGATATGAATACAGTACAGGGCTTCAAAGAGGCATGGGATAGGCATAAGGGAGCAATACAGATAAGTATGAACAGATAGGCCATTGACAGAGCAAAGGCTGATGGCACATTTACAAGGCAGAAAAAGAAATGGCCAGACTGGATGGGCCTTGCGGTCCTTATTTGCCATCAACTTCTATGTTTCGATATTCTGTCTGAACACAAGTCAGGCCCTTTCAGACTCAAACTCAGGCAGCACTTCCTCACACTTAGTAGCTGTGATTGCTCATAGTACTTTGTCGAGTCAGTCTGCCAAGTTGCCCACAAGCACCACTTCTGCCCTGCCTCCACCCTTTCCTCTCTTCACCCACCTCTCCACTTTTACCCCTGCTACTCCCCTTTTTCTCCACTAATTTCTCTTCCTACCTCCCCATCTAACCTTTTCTACTTCTACTAATCTCCCCTACCCCAACACCACTCAGTTTTCCACCCTCTTACCCTAAGCTAATTTATGTGACAAATACATTATTGTCTGCCTAGGCTCTCTCTCTCTCTGTGCTGGCGTACTTGTTGCTAGCTCTGGCCGTCACCCTAGCTACTTCCTACCTGGTCTGCTTCTGATGCACATGCATTCAGAGCTGGACACTATTGACAATGCCACCTTACTGACAGCACCCCCTACCTAACAAACTGCTTTTAATGCTCCTACAACCTATCTGTAGGTGCCACTGTTGTAACTGACTCTGTAACATGCTTGGAAACTCTGTTAATGTTAACTCTATAATGATGCAAAAATCTGACTGTACTTTCTGTATCACCTGACCTGAACTGTTGTTTGACATTTTATGAATGATGGTATGTTGTTGTATTATTTGTTTATCACTGTACACTTTTGACGTGGAACCTTCGTAAATGAGTCTCTGGCTCAAAGGTACTGAAATTCCAAAACTTAAATAAATAAATAAAATAAAACCGCAAGTTAAATATATCTCAATAGAGGTTTCTAAGTAAAATTATCCAATGGTCAAAAAAAACTGAGCAGCAGAGAAAAATCTAAAGTAAAAACTGCAAAGTGATTTAAGTAAAAGCAATTTTTAAAATGAAAACTAGCGGTTCCCTGAAAACAGGAACAGCGCCAGAAAAGGCCCTCTCTGGTTCCTGGGAACTGAAGAAAGGATGAAATTTACACAAAAATAACACCCTAACCAACATTGAGTATCAAAAGGTTAACTAATGGAGTTAAACACTTTAAAATAATAAAATACCAAACCATGTACTGGTAAGAAATGAGGAGAAGACTTCAGGGTGACTGCTGTCTTCAGGCGGAGACTGTGACTACACTGCAGAGTTTGAATTTTATTCTGAGTTTCATAATTAGCATTAAACTCTAAAAGCTCCGGGGCAGCTCATTCCATAGAAACACAGACTTTGACGGCAGATAAGGATCGCTCGGCCCACCCAGTCTGTCCATTTCCCTACCTACTGGATAAGATGCAGATTCTAGTTAACCAACAGCCTACTTCCTCCTACCCCCTACTATAATTGCCTTATGGCTGTCCCATGCATTCTTGAAATCCCCCACTGTTTTTGTCCCCACAACTGCCTCAGGAAGGCGGTTCCATACATCTACCACTCTCTCTGTGAAAAAATATTTCCTCACGTTGCCCCTGAGCCATCCCCCCTCTATCTTTAAATTGTGCCCCCTTGTTCTTGTACATCTCTTTTTTTGAAAGATGCTCCCCTCATGAACTTTGCTTAAGGTGGAACAAGTCTAAACTCTTTCATGGTGATTTGCATGTACTTCCCACAATGCTTTGCATATGAAGATATGTGTGATTTTACATTACATTGCAGGAGAAGGATTGCATTTTTTAAGCATTACTGAGGGATTCCTGGGGTCTGAAATGTAAAATTACCGATATCTCAATAATGCAAAGCATTGTGGAAACCCTTGCCTCAGTTCTTTTATCTGCAGTTCTTTGAATTTTGAATTCATTTCTTGTTTTTGGACTACACTACGACCGAAACCAGTAAGACCAAACTATGACTGGTTCATCCTTCCCCTTGGCTGTTACACATAAGGAACACTCATGAGTCCCGTGCAGAATGAAAAAAGTGTTTGTGTCTTCTGTTATCAGACTTTGCAGTGTGTGTGGGACCATCTGGCACCACTCACTCTTGCTTAAAGTGGAACAAGTCTAAACTCTTTCATGGCGATTTGCATGTACTTCCCACAATGCTTTGCATTATGAAGATATGTGTAATTTTACATTTCCTTTAAACCTGGCTTTATTGCCAATACCCTTTCCAGGCAACCCTTGCTTCGGTGCCTTTGTACTAATTTTGACCTTTGAATTACTTTATGGAGAAGACGATTCTTGAAAGATCCTTTTGATGTCATGCAGAACAAAGCTGTGCTTGACTACATGTAGTTAACCATTGCTTGTGCTTCCATGATATCACAGTGTTCCTATAAAAAATTCTTATTCCCAATTAGATCCAGCACACACACAATTCATGTGTTGGCCCCACATAATTCAGCAAAGAGAAGAAGCCCCAAATGCCTTCTGTTCTGGAAGCATTCACTGTCTCTGATTCCCCGGACTTGTGTATGCAAAGCTCTAAATCAGATTGCTTTACCCCTTTTAGCATTTAAATAATATAAATTTAGTATATACCTGCAGTTGGTATTCCAGCACTGGTATTTCCTCTTCAGAAGTTGGCCCAAACTGTCGTCGAGTTGCTGAAAAGCGAATGGCTATTGATATGGCCAGTTGGAGATTAGTTGATGCCATGCCAGTGATGCTAACCCTACCAACTGACAATGCACCAAGAGAGGCACCAAAGCGTTGGTTGATGTCCTGAAATAACAAGCAATACAGAATTCAAGAGATGGGCTTCTACTCCAGATTTGTTAGACTGCAGGTTCATGTTTTTAAGGTAGCAAGAACTTGTATTGAAAAATCCATAACTTATTTGAGTACACAGGGACTGCTAGCATCTAAAGTTGATTATAAGGGAACATTGCTATAAAGTAGGTCAATATTACAGTGAGTTTTGTAAATTAATACTGTCAGAAAATCACTTTGGTGAAAAGCACAAGGATTTTACATACCTTAAATGGGGTAACGTAATTTCCTTCAGGTGTGATATCTCCTGTTCTGTTTAGCAGATTTTCTCGAGGTGTTCGGACATTATGAAACATGGCAAACCTGTTGGGGTAGCAAATCAAGTATCCTGAATAGGGGGAGAAACCTGCTATATATAAATTTGAAATGAACATGAAAGGAAGACAGAGAAAACCAAGTTCATGTTTAGAGAAATATAGGGCAGGGAAGGGGAAATTGTTTAACCAGGAAAGCCACACTAAGCTGAAGCTGGAGGTAATGGTCAGATGTGTCCTAGGTACATCACCATGGAGAGACACTGACTGCATTGCTAAAATTGTGCAGGAAGCAGTAGAAAACATTGTCATCCTGGTACACATAGGGACTAACGATCTTGCCAGCAGGTCAGTTATGAAGACCAAGGTACACCTGACCAGGCTGAGAGACAAACTGTCATCCATTTCGTCTGGCATCTCCTTCTCTGAGATCCTGCCAGTCTGGGGCTAAACGTGTGGCTTAAGGGCTGGTCTCAGGACAAAGGACATACGTTTGTAGGTAACTGGCAACAGTTTTGGGAGTGAAAGTTCTTTAAATTTGATGGACTGCATCTGACTAAGGAGGGAGTCAGTGCACTGGGGCAGAAGTTTGACGTCTTTGCAGAATATTTAAACTAGCAAATGGGGAGAGGGGTGCAGCACCCGATACATCGAACAGGAAGAACATCCCTCTCCCCTCAACTAGTGATCAAACAGGAGTTCAGCATGTTTGTAGTTCATTTGCATCACCAGGTAAGGAAAAGGTCCAGCTCCCCATACGACACGCAGCGGAAACGCCAGATCTTGCCTAACAACTAACGCACCAAAATCTGGCCAATGGAAAATCATGTAAACAAAAGCCCGCGTCTGGGAAACAAGATCCCAGACCTACAGGCAACAATGACAGAGGCTAAACTGGACATAGTAGCGATTAGCAAGACACAGTTCACCAATAACCACTCTTGGGAAGAGACCAAGGTGCAAAGGGGGGGGGGGGTGGCCCGTTATGTCAATGAAATTATCAAAGCTACAGAAATTTAGAAAACACATAAGGAGCCAGAAGAACTGTGGGTCACCCTGGAAATAGGAAATGGGATAGCCATACAAACTGGGGTTGTCTACAGGCCTCCAGACCAGAGGGAGGACACAGACACATTACTGTTAGAAGACGTACAAAACATGATGGCTAAAGGGGAGGTTCTGATAACGGGAGACTTCAACATGCCAGATACAGATTGGTCAATAGCGGTAGGAACATCTGCCAGAACTAGACACATAGTGGATTCCCTGCAGGGGGGAGGGCCTCAGACAACTGGTACAACAACCCACAAGAGACAGGGCTATCCTAGATCTAGTACTGACTAATGGGGAAAAGATCCCAGATCTCCAGGTAGAAGGCCACCTGGGGGCCAATGACCATTATATGGTATGGCTCAATTTGGCCACTAGAACTAAATCATCCCATTGAAAGGCAAACATATGGGACTTCAGAGGAGCTGACTTTGATAAGATGGCCAACAGAGTTAAGCTAGCCCTGGCAAGAAGAAATACAGTTACTGGGGTACAGGCAAAGTGGGCAAGCATTAAGGATGCAATACCTGAAGCAACATCCCATTGTGTTAGGGAGAAAAACAAGAGCAAAAGGAGGAAACCACTTTGGTTCTCAAAAACAGTAGCAGAAAAGATCAGAACCAAAAGGCTGACCTTCAGGAAATATAAGGGAACACAGTGGGATGAAGATAGGGAGGCAAACCTAACTTCCCTAAGGGAAGCAGCGGAGGCAGTAAGGCAGGCAAAGGCCCAAACTGAGGAAACACTAGCACAAACAGTAAAAGAATGGGACAAGACTTTCTATAGATACATTAGTGAAAGGAGAAAGTCCAGAGGGGGTATTTTTAAGATCAAAGGGGATAAGAGGGAGTGTGTGGAAGAGGACCAAGGAAAAGCATCTACCCTAAATAGATACTTCTGCTCAGTATTTACGGAGAAGAAGGTAGGGCAGGGCCCACAGCTCAGCACCATGGACACATGGGGGAGGGAGGTGTGCACAAGTCCCTTCACAAAAGAAAAGGTCCTACAACAGCTCGCTAAGTTCAGGGTGGACAAGGCAATAGGACCTGATGGCATACATCCCAGGGTACTAAAGGAGCTAAGGATGGAACTAGCACAGCCATTATCAGAACTGTTTAGTGAGTCTCTGAGCACAGGAGAGGTCCCAGAAGACTGGAGAAGGGCTCATGTGATCCCACTCCACAAGAGTGGTAGCAGGAGGAGGCAGACAACTACAAATCAGTCTGTCTTACCTCAGCAGTGGGCAAGATTATGGAGGCACTCCTTAAGAAAAGGTCAGTGCAACACCTGGAATCCATAGCAGCACAGGATCCAAGACAGCATGGGTTTACAACAGGAAGATCCTGTCAAACAAATCTCACAGATTTCTTTGAGTGGGTAACCAAAGTAGTGGACCAAAGGGGTGCAGTTGATGTCACCTACCTTGACTTCAGCAAAGCTTTCAATACTATTCCACATAGAAGATTGATTAATAAGCTGGGTAGGTTTGGGGAGAGTCAGAAGTTGGTCAACTAGGTGGCAAACTGGTTGGTGGGCAGAAAACAGAGAGTGGTGGTAAATGGTATACAGCCAGAAGAGATGCAAGTCACAAGTGAGGTACCTCAGGGATCAGTTCTGGGGCCAGTCCTCTTCAATATCTTCATCAGTGACACTGCAGATGGACTGGAGGGTAAGATTTGTCTGTTTTCAGATGACACCAAGATCTGTAACAGAGTAGATGATCCAGATGAGGTGGGCAGAATGAGAAGAGATCTGGATAAACTGGCAAAGAGGTCAGAAGAGTGGCAACTGAGGTTTAACGCAAAGAATTGCAAGATCATGCACACAGGGAAGAGAAAACCTGAAGCCATCTATAAGTTGGGAGGGGAGTTGCTGGCAATCACAAGGGAAGAAAGAGACTTGGACATCATCATCACAGATGACCTGAAATCATCCAAGCAGACCACTAAAGCAGTAGGTAAGGCCAGAGGGATGTTGAGATGTATTAGTAGGGATATCGCAAGTCATAAGAGGGAGGTAATAATCCCTCTTTACAAGACACTGGTTAGGCCCCATCTGGAGTACTGCGTGCAGTACTGGAGGTCGCACCTGCACAAGGACATTTACAAAATGGAGGCAATCCAGAGACTACATCAGAAAACATATACGGACAGATTAACGGAGCTCAATATGTATACCCTAGAGCAAAGGAGGGAGAGAGGTGATATGATCGAAACATTCAAACACTTCAAGGGCATTAACAAGGTGAAAGAGTCTAACAAGTTTCAATGTAAGAAAAATAGCAGGACAAAAGGACACAGCATGAGATTAGAGGGAGGCCGATTAAGGGGTAATGTGAGGAAGTTGTTTTTCACAGAAAGGGTGGTGGATGCATGGAACGGTCTACCTCAGGAAGTGGTGGATATGAATACAGTGCAGGGCTTCAAACAGGCACAGGATAGGCATAAGGAAGCAATACAGAAGAGTATGAATGGATAGGCCATTGACCGGGTACAGGCCTAAGGCACATTCACAAGGTAGAAAAAATGGGCAAACTGGATGGGCCTTGCAATCCTTATCTGCCGTCAACTTCTATGTTTCTATGTTTCCAACCTGGAAGCACAAGGAAGTTAAGTGACTTGCTCAGGGTCAAAAAAGTATGCAAGTGGGGGCTGTGGTATTCAAACCCAGGTCTCCAGGTTTGTAGCTCAGTGTCCTCAGCCACTACGCTATACTGCCTCATATAAGGAAGCAATAAGATATGACATGGTGTGCATTATAGTGATATAATAACTAGTGACCCCCTTTATCACAATGACCATCTGTATGATCAAACATCATAATAACCGTGTATGACATCACACCCAGTTATTACTGCAGTCTCTGTTGGGATTTTTGTGCTCGTGTCCTTGTACCAGATAATAAAATAAAACATAAGCGACTGTGTGCTTATGAAGTTTTTTTTTTTTTTTTCTACCCTCTCTAGGTGTGTGATAACCACATAAACTTTGGGTATGTTAAAAAAACTTCATAACACACAGTGGCCTATGCATTATTCTCTGTTATCGCATGCCTCAGGTGCACTGTTAGGCACGTGGCATAGCTGAATGCTGTTAAATGCACCTGAAAAGTGTTGTAGCAACACCATTAGGATACACCCTGAATAAGCAGAAGCACTTCCAACTCTCCGTTATCACCAGACAAGGTGCCGCATTGGAACAGGTCAAAGACTTTAAATACCTCGGGATCACCCTTGACCCTCACCTCTCCTACACTGCCCACATCGACCATGTCACCAAAGCCGCTAACTCCCGGCTAGGCCTGCTATTCCATCACAGTAAATACCTGAAGCCCTCGCTGTCACTGTCCAGAGCTCCATCATAGCCATCATTGATTATGGCATTATCATTTACGGCTCTGCTACAACCACCGCACTCAAACGTGTATCCACCACCCTGAACAAGGCCTGTCGACTTGTCACTGGCTCCCAAAGCCTAACTCACACCTGTGACCTCTATTCTCAAACTGGATGGTTGAATCTTGCCAATTGAATAAAACACCAAACTTGTATTACTACTAAGAAAATCTTGCTGGGCCTTGCCCCCCCCCCGCCCCGAGTCGTGCCCTCATTAAACAGAGAATCCACACTCGTCATACCAGGATAAACCTCAGCTTCTGCAAATCCCGCATTGCCGCACAACACAAGGCCAAAGATCCTCTGCTTACCGGGCCGCTAGTTGGTACAACGGTCTTCCCAGCGACATATCATCCTCACTATCGCTCAGCACTTTTAAGATTCGGCTCTGCCTAACACTCAGTGCCTCCAACCTCTGTGACTGTTGTGGCTAAACATGTCATTTGGTTCCATAGCTGAAGATGCCCTTTTGAATTAATCCACATCTACTCCTGCTCTTTGCGGCACCCCCCATCTTTACCTCCCCTGCTGGCCCATGACAAATGCCACCCAGCTGCACTACCTCTCTTCTTACCGCCTTCACATCTCCTCTCTCTCCCCCCCACCTACCTCCCCTTTTCTCCCATCCACTTAGTCTCCCTGATTTCACCCTCCTCCTTTCCCTTTCCCCTCCCCAAAGTTTCACTTTGTTGTTCTTTTTTCCTCTACAAGACTATTTTTTTTTTTTTTTATTTTATAAACTGTTATCTTTGCTTATGTTTGTCTCAATTGTACCAATGACGTGGAACCTTTGTAAAAGAGCCTCGGCTCAAAGGTATTTGTAATCCTAGAACACACATACACCCTGAAGTCTCTTATTGTGCCCGTCAAATGGCTTTTAAATGTCTGATATAAATAAATAGAAGTAAGAAGAAATTTTTGAAAAGCTAAAAATAAGGACCTTTCATTAAAATATGCTTCAATTTTAACTCTGAAGACAAACAAACTCCATATTCTGGTAACGGGGTGGTGGTGGGGTGGTAGCTAAAATCAATAAAAGAAAATGAAAACTGTGTGGCACACAGTTGTATTAAAAAACACTAGTTACCTAATTTGCATTCCAAACTAATACAAGTATTTTTAATGGAAATGTGTTTGAGTCTGTTGAACATGTCAGGTTTTTAGCAAGGATTTCTCCTGAATATGTTCACGCATCCCTAATTCAAATACATGTGCTGTTATATCAAGTTCAGGACTTTCTTACAGCAGTTTTTTAAATTCTTTGGTAACAGGGTAAGGTCCACTGGGCACAAGTACTGTTTACAGGGGGACCCAGGAGAAAGGGGACTGTGACTTGCTCAGTATCACATAGTATGCAAGTGGAGGCTGTAGGAAGGAATTAAACCCAGGTCTGTTACTGTACCAAGCTCACTGCTGTAACCTCTAAGCTAAACTGCAAGCAGTTTGGGTCTGCCTCTGCCAGGTTAACTGTGTTTTCCCATTCACATATGTTCCATCTTTATTTATATTATTGCTTCCCGGTCTCACCCTGTTTCTTTCTTCTCTGTCTTTCCCCACATTCAGCAGATGCAATTCTTAGAAAGGAATACAGGGATTCAGAATTCTGCATAATTCTACTAGTAGAATGTTCATCTCCCAACATACACAAACAAACACACCACCACCACCTCCTCCACCAACAACAAAGTCCTCATGTGGAGCCAGAGCTTCAATTTCATCTGTGGACAGTTACGCAGCAGATATTTCCCTGAGGAACATGTAAAGATAAGAGGATAATTTTTCATAGTCAGCAAAGGAACAGTCAAAACTAGTAATGAAAACTATGAGCTGTACATAATTTTTTTAAATCATACTGTATTTGTGTATGGAGTGGGTGATGATCAGGGAAACATTTAATTTATTTTCAATGTAGGGAAGCTTTATTTTTAGGGCCTAGTTAAATGTTTTTAGTCAGCAAAGGTGGCAGCTGTGTTTGTGAGGGTCTGGTACAAAATCCCAACTCTCAGAATCCCGACAAGCAAAAGCCCGACTATGAAATCCTATCATGTTCTGAATTCCGACATACATTTTACCAGCACTTGAAATCCTGATGTAGCCTATGGGGACAAGCTTTTGATTATGCCAGGATTTCCCCGATTATGCCAGCAGGATGTCTGCTTCAGAGGATACTAGATTCTATTTACATGTTTTTTTATATTAGTATACTGCCTGTACTCTTTATTTTTATTACTTTAGTAGTTTCGACCTTCCAGAGGACTCTGCTTTCATGTCATGTCTGAATGTTTTTTCAAATTGGACTATAATCCAGAATCGAACTAGTTTCCTTGCATCAATATGGCATTTTCTTTTCCACTGGACTTCCTACACTGCATGGGAATCCTGGTTCGAAATGGTCCTGATACGAAAATGCGAGATCGATGTAAGAACACAAGTTCAGTTCTGGATTGCTGTCCAATTTGAAAAAACAAAACATTTGGACTTGTTATGATGAATGCTGCTTTTTATTTGTGAAATGTAACCTCTGCCATGAGCCAGCTAAGCCAGAGCAGCTTTTCCTTCTATAGCAGGCAGTTTAAATTGACACCATCTGCTGTGCAGGACTTCCCATTCTACTGCTGCAGGCACACCCTGAACACTATGCCTCTTTCACTTGAGGTCAGGTAGGACTTTAATAAGCAGTAAAATGGGTATATGTTAAAAAATACACGAGTTAAAAAAAACAGTAAAATATGAAAATAATCGCTCATTTTTTTGCTGAATAGTCCCTCCATTTGAGAGCTGTCAGTAGGGGTGCTGTGTAAATTTCTGCTTTACGAAGAGCAATGCTGCTGCCATAAGTGCTGCTGTTGCCAACACAGAAACATAGACACATAGAGTTTGACGGCAGATAAGGACCACTTGGCCCACCCAGTCTGCCCATTTCCCTACCTATTGGATAAGCTGCATATTCTAGTTAACCAACAGCCTACTTCTTGCAACCCCCCACTATAATTGCCTTATGTCTGTCCCATACATGCTTGAATTCCCCACTGTTCTAGACCCCACGAGCTCTCCGGGAAGGCGGTTCCATGCGTCCACCACTCTCTCCGTGAAAAATAATTTCCTCACATTACCCCTGAGCCATCCCCCCTCTAACTTTAAATTGTGCCCCCTTGTTCTTATACATCTCTTTTTCTGAAAGATGCTACCCTCCTGGACTTGGTTGATTCCCTTGAGGTACTTAAAAGTTTCTATCATGTCCCCCCATCCCACCTTTCATCAACGGTATACATATTAAGCTCTCTCAGTCTCTCTTCATATGGTTTCTGATGCAGACCCTGCACCATTTTAGTTATCCTCCTCTGGACTGCTTCCGTCCTGTCTATGTCCTTGCGTAGATGAGGTCTCCAAAACTGCACACAGTACTCCAGATGGGGTCTCACCAACTGTCTGTACAGAGGGATAACCACTTCCCCTTTTTCTACTTGTGATGCCCCTCCCTATGCATCCCAGTATCCCCCTGGCTCTCCTTACTAACTTCTCACATTGTTTACCCACCTTTAGGTCATCTGATATGACTACACCCAGATCCCTTTCCATTATTGTTGTCGTTAGTACCTCCCCTGCTATTGCATACTCTTCTCCTGGATTTTTATTTCCCAGGTGCATTACTTTGCACTTCTTTGCATTGAATCTAAGTTGCCATATGTCTGACCATTCCTTCAACCTTGCCAAGTCCCTTCTCATCCTTTCTACCCCCCTTGTGTAACAACTCTATTACAGATCTTCGTGTCATCTGCAAAGAGGCATACCTTTCCTTCCAGACCCTCTGCAATGTCACCTATAAGGACGTTAAAGAGGACTGGACCCAGTACTGAGCCCTGAGGTACTCCACAAGTAACCCCCTTTCTTCAGAATGTGTTCCATTCACTATTACCTTCTGTGTCCTGTTATGCAGCCAGTTTGCTACCCAGGCTACCACCCTGGGACCCACTACCAGGCTGGCTAACTTGATTATTAATCTTTTGTGGGGGACTGTGTCAAATGCCTTGCTAAAGTCTAAGTAGGTCATATCCACAGCCCCTTCCTGGTCTATTACTTTGGTCACCCAGTCAAAGAAATCAATTAGATTCGTCTAACATGACCTTCCTGCTGTGAATCCATGCTGCTTTGGGTCCTGTGCCCCGCTGGCCTCTAGGTACTGAACAATTCTTTCTTTCAGATGTGATTCCATCATTTTCCCCACCACCGAGGTCAAACTAACAGGTCTGTAGTTTCTTGCTTCTGCCTTGCTCCCACTTTTGTGAAGGGGAATCACATCTACCCTCCAGTACCACCCCATCTTCCCATGATTTGTTAAAAAGTGTGGTTAGTGGTGTCACTAGGTCCTCCCTTAGCTCTTTTAGGATTCTAGGGTGAATCCCGTCAGGCCCCATTGCTTTGTCCACCTTGAGTTTTAGGAGTTCTTTCAGGACTCTTTCTTCTGTAAATGGACTGGCGTCAACCCCACTACCCAGAGTACTGCTACTGTTTGGTTTAGGTAACTCCTCCTCCTCTTCTTCTTTTGTGAATACTGAGCAAAAGTATTCATTCAGTATCTCTGCCTTTTCACTGTCTCCCTCTGCCCACCTCCCCTCTCCTTTATTAATCTTCACTATCCCTCCCCTAACCTTTCTATGCTCCCTAATGTACCTATAAAAGGTCGTATCCCCCTTCTTAACTGAGTTGGCTATCTTTTCCTCAGTTTGGGCCTTTGCTTTTCTGACTGCCTTCCCCACTTCTTTCTGCTTTAATTGATACAGTTCCCTGTCATGCTCCATCTGTGATTCCTTATACTTTTTGGATGCAGCCTTTTTCTCCTTAACCTTCCCTGACACTTCTTTTGAGAACCATAGTGGTTTTTTATTCCGCTTTGTTTTCTTTGTTTCACACAAAGGCTTGTTGCCTCCAGAATGGCAGTTTTGATTTTTCTCAGTTGTTCTTCCACCCCTACTTTCTGGCCATTTGCTAATGCATTCCTCAGATATTCATCTATTAAGGCAAAGTCAGCCCTTCTAAGGTCCAGTATCCTTGTCTCTGTATGGCTTGTCTCCATGGTTGTGTTTATTGTGAAGCACACTGTGCAGTGGCCGCTTGTTCCCAGATGTCTACTGACTTCTAAATTTGTGATCCTCTCTCCATTTGAGAGTACCAGGTCTAATACTGCTCCCTGCTGAGTGGGTTACACCACTAGCTGTCTAAGACATGCCCCCTGTAGGGCATCGAGAATGACCCTGCTCTTGGATGTGGCTGCAGTCCATGTAGCCCAGTTAACATCTGGCATATTCAGGTCCCCCATCAACAGTATCTCCCCTTTTTCAGCCATTTTGAGAATGCCTTCTATCACTTTCTTATCCACTTCCTCTCCTTGAGAAGGGGTCTGTATACAACCCCTGTGTGGACTGTGATGCCATTCCCTGTCTCCAAGGTGACCCAGAGCTCCTCTTGTCCTCCCCTTTACTTTTTAGTTCTGTAGCTTTGATCCCTTCCCTTATGTAGAGAGCTATTCCACCTCCTCTTTTACCCTCCCTGTCCCTTCTGTAGATTGTGTACCCTGGTATGTTTACATCCCAGTCATGGTTCTCCATGTACCATGTTTCTGTGACTGCCACAATATCCAAGTGTTCCTCTTCCATCAGAGCCATTAGCTCTGGAAGCTTGTTTCCAAGACTATGGGCATTGGTACTCATTGCCCTCCATTTAATGCTGGCTTTAACCTTTTTTACCCCATCCCTGCTCTTATTGCCCTAGTCCATTTTTCCATTCACCCCTGTCCTACCCTCTGTCAAGCATTGTACCTCAGTGTTTACCCTACTACCTGCCATGTTTTGTGGGGGTAGGCTTGAACTTTCCTGTTTCCTATCAGCACCTCCCCCCTTGGCTAGTTTAAAAGCTTGCCAAGGAAGCCTTTAAACCTGTCACCCAGGAGCGTGTTTCCCTTCCTGGACAGATGCAGACCATCATGCCAGTATAGACCTTCATCTCTCCAGGTGGCCCCCAGTCCCAATGAAGCCAAAGCCCTGTGCTCTGCACCAGTTTTGCAACCATTCATTAAACTGCATGGTGTGCAGTACCCTAGCCTCACCCCTGCCATAGACTGGCAGCACCTCTGAGAAGGTTACTGTGCTTGCTACCTGTCTGAGGCCCCTCCCCAACTCCACAAATTCATCCTGCACTGCACTGATCTCATGCCTAGCTAGGTCATTTGTCCCGAGGTGGACAATGATATCTAGTTTCCTCTCCTCACGCCTAGTGGCCAAGGTGACCAAGCAAGTTAGCGTGCTAGTTCAGTAGATAGAGCGTTTTAGACTGATGTGGCCAGGAACGAGCTGGGAAGGAGACAGAGCAAAATTGCAGCGTGAGTGTTTTTTAAAATATTTCCACTTGTTGCCTGTCAGATGTGTTCACCAGGAGGAAGAGAAAGTGAGTGCTATTGAAGTGATCTCGGCAAGTCAAGAAAGAAAGTGAGAGAGAACAATCATGTTAAGCACTATCAGCTTAACTAACTGCAGAGTTTTAATAAAATTAAATGTATAGTCTGCAGGGGTGTAGCCAGGAATTTCAGATCTGCACACCAAGTGGACTAACTGCTACCCCCCCTCCCCCCGGTGAAGCCAGACAATATACAAATGTACACCAGGACCATGTTTGTTGCCTCATTTGTCACAATAAATACAACTTTTGTATTCCATGATAATGGTTGGTGCCATGCATGGGTAAATACAAATGCCATGCATTGTTCCCTAAGGCACCCACATACCAGCCCAGAGCCTGTAAAGTTGTATTGTCCTTGGGATGCAAAGACAGTATTAGTGACCAGTCCTTCTAGTTTCAGTTCCTATGAATAAAATTACAGAAAGGTTCAGCATTTTCTGTGTTAGTTTTCATGGAAAAAGGAAGCAGTTCAGAGCCTATTTGCTACCCCCCCCTTAAATAAAATTGCACACCATGGAGTACTTGGAGTATGCCTGGCTACACCCATGATAGTCTGTTTGAAATCTATGGTCTGTTTCACTGAGCAATTGGGTTTACTGGACATGTGGATAGAACCTAGTATCCTCCAAAGCAGATGTCCTCCTGGCTTAATCAATCACGGAACTCCTGGCATAATCAAAAGCTTGTCCCCGTAGGCTATGTTGGGATTACAAGTGTCGGTAAAATGTATTTTGGAATTCAGAACGTGATGAGATTTCGGAGTTGTGCTTTTGATTGTCGGAATTCTAAGAGTTGGGATTTCGTATGGATCCCATTTGTGATGGCAGAGCAGTTTTGTTTGTAGGGGAAGTTATTTGCTTATTGCGGCCAGCAACAAAATCCAGTCCTAAGTTGTGCAATTAAGGTGACAACTGAACACCCTTGATGGCCTGTTTTCCAATCAGGTGGCTTCATTTTTCTTACCCATTTTCTAAGTAGCCAATAACCCACAATGGGGTGTGCCGTAAGACAGATCTTACTGCATACCCAGGTAGGCTGTGAAGCATGAGTCACATCCAACTGCTTACACCCACCTGGGAAATGTGGTAAGATCAATCTTGCTATGCATCTTGGAGTAGGTTACTGCGCTTATAAAAGGCTTGTGTAAGCAGACATATGTCTGAACAACACATTTTACATAGATACAGAGCACATTTTTACAGGCAGAAAAAGACCTGAGTACATCTAATCTGCCCTGTCTTTACCTATATGTGCCCTACCAGCCTAACACTGTGCATGTACAGTAGGGCCACTAGTGGTAGCTATGCCCCCTCTCCCCTTCCTTATGCACCTGCCCCCAGTCATAATCAACCCCTTATAATGGTAGACAGAGTTAGGAAAAGGCTTGCAGCTCTTAAAGTAGATAAGGCACCAGAACTGGGCAGCTTACACCCGTGGGTGCTCACAGAATTTGGTTCAGAGCTGGCAGAGCCCCTGGTAGAACTGTTTCAATGCTCACTGGAAATTGATGGAAGTACCGGGGGACTGGATATCTGCAGTTGTCATTCTGCTCTGTAAAGGGGAGAAAAGGAAGATCCAGGAGACTACAGACTGGTCAGTCTTACCTCCATTATACAGTAGGTGCGCTGATGGACACACTGATCAAGGAAAGCATAGTTGACTACCTAGAGGCTGATAGGTTGCAGGACTACAAGCAGTACAGAGTTGTAGTGACTTACGTCTTTTAGGTGAGATCAGTATGCTATGATCTTGATCTCAGTCCCTCACCCACCCTGTTTTTATTATTGCTTAGACAAATACATTTTATCTTACAATTTATTGAAATTAATGCTAATCAATATTCATTCTGAGTTCTGTGTCTATTTATTTGCCTATTTTATTTTGTAAGGCACCCAGAGCCTCCAGAATTAGGTGTCTTTTTAAATAAAAATGGCCTTGCCTTGCCTAGATCATGCCATATCATCTGTTATTATATTCTGACTGGGTCACAAAGGCTGTGGATAGAGAGCAAGGGACGAATTTACTCTGCTGTGATTTTAGTAAGGTCTTTGATTCAGTACCACACAGGAGGCTGGTGAAAATAATGAAAGCTCCAAGAGTGGGGCAATAATTAGCAAGTTGGTTAGGGAACTAGTTTTCAAGTTTCAAGTTTATTGCAGGAAGAGCTCCACTGAGCAGTCTCATTCACAAGGGGGGCCTGGTTACAAAAAGCAGTAGCATGTAAATAGGAACAACAAGGGTAGGTGGTATACACCCATGTTTAGTAACAATGAAACACCGATGTCGCAAAATGTGATATAATAACATGACGGTGTTAAAAATTGCAATGCATTACATATCAATATGGTGAGCAGAGAAAGGGTCTGGAGGACTCTAACGTAGTACGTGAAACATACAGCACAGAAGTAAGTGCAAGGTAGCCTGCTGACTTATAGAAAAAAATTAAGTAAGATAAGGAGAATTAGGTGTGGAAGGGGGAGACTTGGACACTGGTAGGGGGTGGTTTACCTGTAGACCATGAAGAGACAAACTGGGGTAGGGCTGGAGGAGAGGATAAATTAAAGGAAGGTAAGACAGTAGCTGGAAGAGAGAGTGTCGGGGTAGTCTAGAGGTTTGAGAGGGGGGACAGAATGGAAGTGGAGGTAAGTGAAGGTGGGATGAGGAGATGGAGTAGTATGATAAGAGGGGAAGGAGGGGATAGGGGATAGGAGTTAAGTATGTGGGAGCTACACGAGTGCCTGGGGTGGCGGAGAGAGTGGGCTGAAGAGAGGGTAATAGAATAGTATGAAAGAGAAGTAGGGGTAGAAAGGGATTAGAGTTAAGTGCACGAATGACTGGTGTAGAGGTGGGAATGGGCTGGAGATAGGGTGGGAGAAGGGAGAAATGGGGAGGGGGTGGGAAGGGTATGAGCAGTCGGGGGAAGGGAGTGCGAGGGCAATGAGTAAAGGGAGTAAGGGAAGTGGGAGAAGGGACAGAGGGGTGTCAGATGGGAAGGAGGGGAAGGTAGTGGTGGGTAGGAGGAAAGGGGGAATAGGGGAAGCAAGAGGAGGGAAGGGTTGGGTTGGAGTTGATGAAAGAACGAGCTAGATCCTGTGACAATTTCATACTTCTTTAAATGCTCTTGTGGAGAATTAGCAGTGCTGGTCAGCTTGAGAACTGCCTGTAGTCTACTCCAAGCTGCAGGGAGGGCATAGGAGTCAGCGCCTTTATCGACGGAAGTATGTATCCTAGGCGCATCCAGGTCGATGTAAGCTGACTTCCGTAGGGAATAAGTACTGCGGGAAATATGGATAAGGGAGGAGATGTGCCTGGGGAGCGTATTTAAAAGTATTTTGAGCATCCATGTTCCATAGTGAATCAGACAGATGCCTGGTTGAGAGGGACGTCCATCCAACTACTGCGTATAGGTCACAGTGATTAGTTAGGAATGTGAGAACAGAGGATAGTAGTTAATGTGCTAGAACCAACCATCATGAGGTAATTTGAACATTCACAAGGGTAGAATTGAGATCAGTTAGTTGGGCTGGGTGGGGGGCAGGGGATGGGATGGCGATAGAACAGTCAAAGGCCTTCCCCACTTCAGGATCCAGAAACCCCACAAGGGGTAGTCAGGGAACTGGCATGCAGGAAATTATTTAACCAAATTAGCTGGACATTTTTGAAAGGCGGAGAATACACCTATAAGAGAGGGGGAGTCAGGTGCAAATGCAAGAAGGAGCCGTGCGATGACGGAGAAGGAGAAAAAGGGAGCAAGGGGACTGAGCAGAGTGGATGTCTAATAGGAGGGAGTTCCGGTACTTGGAAATCATTAAGAGAAGGCAGCTCGCCCTAAAGTGGTATGGCGGGAGGGGGGGCGAGAGTCCTCTGAGCGGAGTTACGGAAGGAGTAGAGAGGGGTGGGTGGGTCAGAGATGAGGGAGTTCAGGTAGAATGGCAGAGAGCCAAACCAGTACTTTGAAATTAAAGAAACGCTATGGGCAATGGGAATATGGCATCTCTTTAACCTCTTTTATAATTGCAGCAGTTCTAAGTTATATTTTTTCCACTCTTTCTACACCAGCTTTCCAGTATGGGCACCATATTTGGCTGCCATATTCTAATAGGGGTCTTACATATGAACGATATAATATACTATTACCTTGGATTTCTTACTCATTGTATTTCTTTTAACTGCGCCCAGTACTTTATTGACTTTTGCCATTGCTGTCATGCAGTGGTCCTTTGGAGCAAAAGAGTTGTTTATTATGGCACCTAAGACCTTTTCTTTCATACTGACCTACAATGTGCTATTGCATAGTGTATACTGATGATTAGAAAATGTGTCTGAAAAACCTTACACCCAAACTGGCTCAGACAGCCACCCACCCAGTCCGGTATCAGGCAACAGAGACCAGGAAATAATGAGTCCCAGCTTCTGTCTTCTTTTTTCATCAAGATATTACTGTGCTATAGAATTTTCACAAAGTATGCAGCTGTCATTTTTCTTGTCCCGCTTACTGAGAGTGACTACTAACACCCCTCCATTTTCCCATTTACACTAGCTCCCCCTTGCATTTTTTAAATAAAAAAACTCTTTTGAATACAGCGCTGTCACATAGTGCCATCAATTCTGCTCATACCTCAGCTGCTTATCATTCCCCCCTCCTCCAGCCATCAGCCTGCTTCACTTGGTGCTGCAGTGCATCTCCACCTAAAGGAGACCAATCAATAAAAGTACCACTGGTGTCACTAACAGAGGTACTCTCTCACACTTGCACTTCCCTATTTGACTATTGGTTTACCACCCATGGTGACTTCTGACTAATGTCCTGGCTAATACTAATAAAACTACTAATAAAAAAAAAATGAAACCCATGGAAGTAGTCCAGTGTGCCACACAGAGGGAGAATGATGTAACACTTCTCCCAACAGCACTAAACAGCGCCACTCTTCCAACCATGCTATTGGCCACCTGGGAGAATGGTGATCACCGTACAGTGTGGTTCAATATAAGAACTGCCTCAGATGAGAACCACACAAAGACAAGGGTCCTGGACTTCAGAAGGGCCGATTTTACAATGATGGGGGAATGCCTCAAGGATGCCCTGGTGGTGGGGGAGGGGGGAACTTGGGTGGAGTGGAGGAACAGTGGGTGAAACTTAAAAGCGGGAATAGTGATGGCAACAAACCTCTGTGTCAGGCAAGAAAGCAAAAGCAAGAGGAAAAAGAGACCACTTTAGTTCCCAAAAGAGGCGGCTGGGAAAGTAAGGGCAAACAAGTCAGCATTCAGGAGACACAGAAGAAGTAAGACAGGGAGGTGTGTTGGGAGAAGAAGAGGGAGGCAGAGAATGCAGTCAGGACAGCAAAGGTGCAAACTGAGGAGAAAACATCCCAGACAGTAAGGAAGGGGAAAAATACATTTTTCAAGTATGTAGGCGAAAGCAGAAAGTCCAGTGGAGAGATTCTAAGGCTAACCCTAGCACTTAATATCAGTATTATTATATATTTTAACCCTAGCACTTAATATCAATATTATTATATATTGTATGTACTAGGTTTATTTTCAAATGTCTCCTGTGTTAATTGTACCTCACCCGGCCTGCTTATTTGTACCCAATGTACTCATGCTTGTTACTCCCTCCTCTGTATAATTCCTTGTTGACATGGAGTCTTTGTAAAAGAGCCTCTGGCTCAAATGTCTTAATTCCAAGATTTCATAAATAAAAACAATAAAAAATTAAGAGGGAAGGGGGAAATGTGTGGAGGGGGACAAGGAAGAAGCAGACATCCTGAATGAATACTTTTGTTCAGTGATCGCAAAGGGAAGATGAGGGACCACAGAAGTGTCAGGGGCATTGTAGGAAGGGTGGTGGATACTAGTCCATTTACAGCAGAGACAGTTCTGAAGGAACTGGCAAATTTGAAAGAGGACAAATCAATGGGGCCAGATGGAGACTGTAAATCCAAGGATATTGACGGAGCTCAGAGAGGTGCTAGCAGTCCTATTCAACCTCTCACTGGAGACGGGGGGTGGTCCCAGAGGACTGAAGGAGGGTAGATGTAGTCCCACTTCATAAAAGTGGTAGCAGAGAGGAGACAGGCAATTATAGGCCAGTCAGCCTGACTTTGGTGGAGGGGAAATGAATGGAATCACTACTGACAAAGAGGATTGTGGAATATCTTGAATCCAATGGCTTAAAAGATCAGAGGCAGATAGGTTTACTAGGGGAAGATCATATCAAACAAATCAAATAGATTTCTTTGACTGGGTGAACAGAGAAGTAGATCAGGATGGAGAGGTGGATGTGGCCTAAAAGAACAGGGGAGAAATTACAAGGACTGATGCCCCCAGAAATCAGGAAGGTATTTAAATGGAGTGGGATGGAGAACTTTAATGTATTTATACATCTCTATCATGTCCCCCCCCCCCTTCCGCATCTCTACAGAATACATACTGAGGTCTTTTGGCCTCTCCTCATATGATTCTGGTGTAGTCCTGTACCATTTTTGTAGCCTTTCTTTGGACGGCCTCAACTCTGTCTCTGTCCTTCCTGAACTGCAGCCTTCAAAACTGGACACTGTACTCCAGATGAGGTCTCACTAATGATCTGTATAGTGGCATCAACACCTCCTTTTTTCTGCTTGTGATGCCTCTCCCTATGCACCCCAACATCCCGCTGGCCCTTCTAACAGCCTTCTCACACTGTCCAGCCATTTTTAGGTCCTCAGATATAATTATTCCTAGATCCCTCTCCTGTTTGGTGGCTGACAGTACCCTCCCCCAACTGAGTACTCCTCTCTCAGGTTCCCGTGAACTCAGTGCATAACGTTGCACTTCTTTGCACTGAACCTCAACTGCCATACATTTGACCAATCTTCCAGCTTGTCCAGGTTCCTTCTCATTCTTTCCACTCCCCTGGTGTGTCTAACCTATTGCAGATCTTTGCGTTGTCTGCAAAGAAGCACACCTTCCCCTTTGCAATGTCGCTTATGAAGACATTAAAGAAGACTGGGCCTAGCAACAATCCTTGAGGCACACCGCTGGTCACCTCCCTTTCTACGGACTGAACTCCATTCACCATCACCACCATCTGTGTCCTACTGCTCAGCCAATTTTTTACCTGGTTAACAACCCCAGATCCGACTCCCAAGCTGTTGAATTTGTTAATTAGCCTTTTATGCGGGACGGTATCAAATGCCTTGCTAAAATCCAGGTAGGCCACATCTATCGCCCTTCCTTAACCAATCTCCCTTGTCACCCAGTTCTACCGCCCCTTCCTGATCAATCTCTCTTGTCACCCAGTTGAAGAAATCTATCAGGTTTGTTCTGCAAGACCTGCCTGCTGTGAAACCATGCTGTCTCGGATCCTGCTGTTCGCTGGATTAAAGGGTGTCACAATCCTTTCCTTGAGTAATGATTCCAGCAATTTTCCTACCACTGAGGTTAGGCTGACTGGCCTATAGTTACCAGCCTCCTCCTTGCTCCCACTCTTATGGAGAGGGCCAACATTTGCCCTCTTCCAATCTGCCGGAACCACACTAATTTCTAATGATTTGTTGAACAAGGCTGTCAGTGGTCCTGCTAGCTCATTTCTTAGTTCCTTTAGAATTCTGGGATGTATTTCATCCGGCCCCATCGCTTTATCTACTTTCAGTTTTTCTAATTCCTTTAGGACTCCCTCTACTGTGAATGGACTGGTATCTACACCCCACCCCTTTGTACTTCTTACACCTAGCTGTGGTCCCTCCCCGTCCCCTTCTACCATGAACACTGAACAAAAATATTTGTTCAGGATTTCTGCTTTTTCATAGTCTCTTTCTGCTGACCCCCTTCCTTCACGTTTTAGTCTCACAATCTCACCCCTAGTTTTTCTCTTCTCTCTAACATATCTAAAAAAGGACTTGTCTCCTTTTTTAATTGCCTTAGCTATTCTTTCCTCTGTCTGTGCCTTGGCTTTTCTGACTGCTTTCCCCACCTCCTTTACCTTTCCAGATATATTCCTCTATCTTCCACCCTCTGTGTTTCTTTGTATTTTCTAAATGCTGTCTTTTTTTTCCTGACCCTCCTTGCCACCTCGTGAGAACTGGAGTGGCTTTTTCTCCCTCTTTATTTTATTTATTTGCCTAATGCAAAGGCTTGTGGCTTCCATTATGGCTCCCTTAAGATGTGCCCATTGTTCCTCTACATCTCCTATTCCCACTCTACCCCTAGGGCTTTCTTCAGACATACCTCCATCTTTGCAAAATCGACCCTTCTGAAAACCATGACCCTTGCCTTTGTGTGGCTGGATTCCTCTACTATCCTCATGTTAAACCATACTGTACTGTGATTGCTAGACCCCAGGTGACTCCCCACTTCTACATCCATTACCCTTTCTCCGTTAGTGAGCACCAGGTCCAATACTGCTCCCTCATGAGTGTGTTGTACTGCTAGCTGTCACAGTCCTGTCCCTGAAGAGCTTCCAGGATGTTTCTGCTCCTTGCTGAGGCTGCAGTATCGGTGCTCCAATTGACATCTGGCAAACTGAAGTCTATCAGCAATATCTCCCCTTTTGCTGCCATTTCGTGGATTATTTCCACTAGCACATTGTCCAACTCCTCCCACTGTGCCAGAGGTCTGCAGATCACACCTATTCAAATGCCAGTACCATTCTCCATTTCCAACATGACCCACAGTGCCTCCCCTACCTCCCTTATGCCCTGTACTTCAGTAGCTTTTATTTCCTCCCCAACATACATAGCCACTCCTCCTCCCTTTTTTCCTACCTTATCTTTTCGGAACAGAGTGTACCCTGGCACAGCTATATCCCAGTCATGGTTCCCTGTGCACCATGTTTCGGTCACAGCAACAATGTCCAGATCAGCCTCTAACCATTAGGTCTGAGATTTTATTTGTCAGGCTGCAAGTGTTCGTGCACATGGCTTTCCATGGTCTGTCAACCCTCTTTTTAATTTTTCCTCCCCGACCTTGTGTTTTACCTCTAGTTTCTTTCCAGTAGGCATACTACTGAGTCCCACTTCCATCTGTGTTTGTTTACCTTGCTTCGTGTTCCTCCTAGTCCCTCTTTGCATTCCGTGATTAATTCCTGTTTTGGGGGGAGTTACAGCTAAATTCCTATCTTCTAGGGTGTCTCTGATAGGGTCCTTTGCCTCCAGCTCCTCCCTTCCCTAGTTAAACTGTCCGATGCACACGTCAAAAATTTTGCCTAGTGCTCTTACTCTTTCCCTTGTTAGGTGCAGTCTATTGTACCTGAAGAACCTCCTCTCTCAGAAGTCTTTCATGCACCAACGAAGTAGGTTAGAATGGAGGTTTGATTTGAAGTAGAGAGCCTTCGCAGTCCCAAGATTTCCTCTTCATGCAAAACTGTGCAGAACTCAAAGAACGACCGATCGCCTTGGACCACCTAAGGACTGGCACTGCCGGCCCATGACAGGCCACTTGAAGAGATTCCATTTCGAACACACAGCGCAGAGAGAAGGAATCGATTAAACTCATTGCAAGTGTCAGCAGAAAGACTTTCCTAGACTGTAGACAAGGAGGGTTAATTAACCTGTCTACAGTGTGAAAAAACTGAGTAATTCAGTTCTTCCCCACAGCAATCACCATTGACAAAAACTGTCTTTTTCATGATGATTGCTCTCTGATAATCATCATAGTGAGTTTTCAAAGCCAATCAGCACTCCAACGAATGAAACCTCTGCCAAGAATGCTCCAACCTCCATCCCTTAGTCTTCAGCTGCCTCAACACCTCATAGTACCATAGGGAACTGTGGCAAGAAATTAAGGGACAAACAATTTGAGGTGCTATTGAGTTCAGAACAACAGTAACAGCCACATTAACCACACTTGCACAAGCTGGAATCATACACGATAGGCATAAAATTGCTAAGAGTTCGTGAAGCTCCAGATTTTTCTAATGGTGGTAATGGAGCATCTCCAGAGAGGGGAAGTAAACAGGAGGCATCACAAAGGAATAACATGGCATGATGCTCCGACTAACCAACCAATTAACCCTGACTTCACTAATGTCAAGACCCAATGAGAAGACCAGGACAAAGGTATGGCCGCACCAGTGTAGTCCAGTGGCAATAGTCTGTGCTAGGCCCAGCTGTGTCATCTGCTGGAGGAACTGTTGACCAAAAGACAAGGCTCTGTTGTAAATCTAGGCATTAAAATCCTCAAGAACAATCAGTCTTGGAGTCTCAAACACCATGTCAGCAGCAAGGTCCGTCAGTTCCTTCAAGAAATCATTCCTGTGCCTTGGAAGCTGGTACACAAGAATGATCCAGCAACCTATTCCTGGACCACCCCTAGCAGCAACATGTTCAAATGATCTAGTCACTCCTGTAGGGCATTCCATGAGTCCACCCCACTCCCTCTGTGCTCCCACCTCAAGCAATGCACCACTGAATGCCTGTCCAGGATAGATGCCCCCAAGACAGGGCTGAAGTCATCACCCAGTCAGCTTTCAGTGATACTGTATAAACTAGGTCAGCCAAGGAGTCCAAAATGTTGTTCTTCAGAGACCTAGCATTAAAAAAAGCATAACCCAAAGGGGAAGGGCAGAGTCAGCTAGTCTGACTATCAAATGCTTGTTCTTTTCTGGTGAAGCCCTAAGTATCAGGGTCAGAAATGGAGTACCACTATCCCAACCCGAACATCTTCCTGAGCAGCACTCTCTAAATCGTACCCTCCTCAAGGTCACCCTATCCCCTTGTGACAGGGAGCTCCTGCCACTCTTGAGGACCAACCTTTTCTTAAATCTGTTGCAACAGTTCTACTTTTTCTAAGTCTATTCTATCCTTTACAATTTCTAATTCATAAGGATGACCACCTATGGGCACCCCCTTCCCTTTCTTGACAATGCTATAGTGTTCTCTTTAATTTTATTTTTCCCTCTCAGGTTCTTACACATGGAGGTGACTGTTGTGACCTCCAAGCGTATGTAAAACAGGTTGTGTTTATCACTGTTGAATTTAGTATGTAATAGCACTATGTCATAATATACCTTATGTTTATGAACTCTGTAAATGTTGAAAATACCATGCACTAGGTGTTTTTTAATAATGGTAAAAAGTACTAGGTGACCATTATAGAAATTAAGTTAGGTGTGCTATTTACAATGCATTTAAATTGCTGTAAACTGAACAAATATGAAATTCCATGGTGATCTGCATATATCCCATGATGCTTTGCATTATGGAAGTGTGTATAATGCTGTATTTCTTTGAAACTTGATTTGTTGCCAATGCCCTTTGGAGTAACCCTTCTTTTGGTGTTTCTGCACTGAGGTTCTTTGTTTTTAGCTTGTTTTTTTTTTTCTTTTTGAGCCCCCACTACCCAAGCAATTGGGGCCCACATAGGGATGAAGGGTTTTCACTAAAAAGTTGTTATATCAGAGATCAGTGTCAGTAGGTGCTGGCTAAGAGCAGAGAAAAGACATACATATGCTGTTGCTGCAAAATCATGTACCGAAGAAGGGATATGCCGTTACTTAAGGTTATATTCTGTATTTTGAATAAATATCACAGAGATCATATACTGAACTTGAAGTTCGGGGTCTGATCCATCTGTTATAGAAACATAGAAGTTGATGGCAGATGAGGACCGCAAGGCCCATCCAGTCTGCCCATTTCTTTTTCTACCTTATGAATGTGCCATAAACTTTTACTCTGTCAATGGTCTATCGATACATACTCATTTGTATTGTTCTCTTATGCCTACCCCATGCCTGTCTGAAGCCCTGCAATGCATTCATATCCACTACTTCCTAAGGTAGGCCGTTCCATGCATCCACCACCCTTTCTGTAAAAAAGAACTTTCTCACATTACCCCTTAATCGGCCTCCCTCTAATCTCATGCTGTGTCCTCTTGACCTGCTATTTTTCTTATATTGAAACATGTTAGACTCTTTCACCTTGTTAATGCCCTTAAGGTGTTTGAATGTTTCAATCGTATCACCTCTCACCCTCCTTTGCTCTAGGGTATACATATTGAGCTAAGTTAATCTGTCCTCACATGTTTTCTGATGCAGTCCCTGCACCGTTTTGGTTGCTCTTCTCTGGACTGCCTCCATTTTGTTAATGTCCTTGTGAAGGTGTGATCTCCAGTGCTGCACGCAGTACTCTAGATGGGGCCTAACCAGTGTCTTGTAAAGAGGGATTATTACCTCCATCTTACGGCTTGTGATGCTACTACTAATACACGACAACATCCCCCTAGCCTTACCTACTGCTTTAGGGTCTGCTTGGATGATTTCAGGTCATCTGTGATAATGATGATGCCTAAGTCTCTTTCTTCCCTTATGACTTCCAGCAACTCCCCTCCCAACCTATAAGTGGCTTCAGGGTTTCTCTTCCCTATGTGCATGATCTTGCACTTCTTTGCGTTAAACCTCAGTTGTCACTCTTCTGACCACTTTGCCAGTTTATGCAGATCTCTTCTCATTCTGCCCACCCTATCGGAGCATCTACTCTGTTGCAGATCTTGGTGTCATCTGCAAACAGAACAATCCCCTCCAGTCCATCTGCAATGTCACTGATGAAGACATTGAAGAGGACTAGCCCCAGGACTGATCCCAGAGGTTCCCCACTTGTGACTTGCATCTCTTCTGACTGAATACTGTTTACCACCACTCTCTGTTTTCTGCACATCAACCAGTTTGCCACCCAGATGACCAACTTCTGACACACACCGAGCCTACCCAGCTTGTTAATCTTCTGTGTGGAACAGTATCGAAAGCTTTGCTGAAGTCAAGGTAGGTGACATCAACTGCTCCCCCCTTGGTCCACCACTCTGGGTTACCCAGTCAAAGAAATCTAACAGATTAGTTTGCAGCCAGCCCGGTGGCACTGAGGGTTGAGGCGCTGGACACCACACCTCGCTCCATGCCAGTGACCCGGGTTCGGGAGCGGACTCAGGTCACCAGGGGTCGGCAGGGGTGGAGAAGGACTGCGTGCCCAAGTGACTGCTCTCTCTCTCCGAAGTGGGGAGTTCTCAGCTGTTGGTGCACCTTCGGCCCCTAGTGGAGGCTGGGGGTGGAGCACTGGCAATATGCACTGGGGGCTGAGTTAGGGCACGGTGCTGGGAGGAAGTGCATTCGAATGCGTGCGCGCTCCTTCCCTTGGTGCCCTTGCACGCCCCACTCGCATAGGGTAGGGGGAAAAAATATCTGGCGACCGGTCACAGCGGCTTGATGGCCATCCTACAGGGCACCCGGTTTGGGGGGACATCGCCGATCACTAACCAGGTGGAGACTGAAGGGTCACTCTACCACCCCGCCGCGGGGAGGGGGTAATCCACTGGGTAACAGGCGTGGGCCCCCAAGAGAGCCGGGTGGCAACGGATAGTGGCCGGAGATTAGGATGCACAGAGGACTTGGGCAGGCCGGAACCAGGGCAGAAAAAGAAGTAAGAGATTAGTTTGACAGGACCTTCCTGTAGTAAACCCACGCTGCCTTGGATCCTGTGCTCCTATGGATTTCAGGTGTTGCACTACCCTTTCCTTAAGGAGTGCCTATTACTGAGGTGAGACTGACTGGTCTGTAGTTCCCCTGCCTCCTCCCTGCTACCACTCTTGTGGAGCAGGATCACATGAGCCCTCCTCCAGTCTTCTGTGACCTCTCCTGTGCTCAGAAACTCACTAAACAGTTCTGATAATGGCTCTGCTGGTTCCACCCTTAGCACCTTTAGTACCCTGGGATGTATGCCATCAGATCCCATTGCACTGTCCACCCTGAGCCTATCGAGCTCTTGTAGGACTCTTTCATTTGCGAAGGGACTAGTGCACACTCCCCCCCCATGTCCATGGTGCTGAGCTGTGGGCCCTGCCCCAGCTTCTCCTCAGTAAAAACTGAGCAGAAGTATCTATTTAGGATACATGCCTTTCCATGGTCGTCCTCCTCACACTCCCCCTTATCCCCTTTGATCTTAGCAATACCCCCTCTGGACTTTCTCCTTTCACTAATGTATCTATAGAAAGTCGTGTCCCCATCTTTCACTGTTCGTGCTAGTGTTTCCTCAGTTTGGGCCTTTGACTGCCTTACTGCCTTCCCTTCTTCCCTTAGGGAAGTTTGGTACGCCTCCCTATCTTCGTCCCACTATGTTCCCTTACATTTCCTGAAGGCCAGCCTTTTGGCTCTGACCTTTTCTGCTATTGTTTTTGAGAACCAAAGTGGTTTCTTTCATCTTTTGCAATTCCTTTTCTCTCTAACACAATGGGATGTTGCTTCAAGTATTGTATCCTTAATGTTTGCCCACTTTGCCTGTACCCCTTCACCTGTATTCCGTCTTGCCAGGGCTACCTTAACTCTGTTGGCCATCTTATCAAAGTCAGCTCCTCTGAAGTCCCATATTTTTGCCTTGGAATGGGATGATTTAGTTCTGCTGGCCAAATTGAACCATACCATGTGATGGTCACTGGCTCCCAGGTGACCTTCTACCAGGAGATCTGTGATCCTTTACCATAACCCCTCTACAGACTTGGTGTTAGCAGTGAGATAACTTGCTGGAAGCATCTGGACTGGCTGAAGAGGGATGTTTTCTGGTGGATATCGCCCAGATATCCCAGGTGGACCAATGCACCAGAAGCTGCAAGAGGAGAACTCAGAGAAGAAAGTCTGTGCGGTTCTGACCAAAACCATGGCTGACAGATGGAAAGAAGCTGCTGCCTGGACTGGACCTGGGAGCTCAGAGGAAGGCCAAGCCTGATGACAATGAAGAGATGCAAAGGGATGAGGAACTACCATGGGGTCAAGGCAGACTGGAAAAGTGAAGACAGCACCCAGAAGGTGGAGACCCTGATGAGGATGATCCACTGGATGAGTGGGCAATGGCTAGAGGCAGACCAACTACGCAGAGAGGTGGAACACTGGTGCCAGGTGTTCAAGAGGGTCCTGCGAGAATGTTTGGATAAACAGTCGGAGGATTTTTCATGGGCTTAGTTTGAGGAAGACCCCCTGACTGAGCAGGATATTCCTTTCTTCACTGTGTTCCCAGGAGGTTACCTGTTGGAGGTCAGAGATGCAATATGAAACTTGAATGTGAGACCCCAGGCGAGACTGTGCTTAGTGATATTGTGCTGGGATTGAAGACTCCAAGACAGCAAGAAGAAGCCTATGAGGCTGAAGGGACTTTTTCTTGTATTGATGCAGCTAACTCTATTAACAGTATTGACTGGAGTATACTGCATGCTAAAAATGCTAATGTTGCCAAACTGTTACAGTATGTTAAGGTTAAGGAGAGTAGAGATCATTAAAGAAAAATAAATGGCACCCTTGGAAAAAGGGAAAACTCTCACATAGGTCACAAGGTGCTGTAATAATAATAAAAATTTATTTATATGGCACCTTATCCAAAACCAAGGTGCCTCACATTTTAAAAACACCAATAATAATAAAATCATAACATATTCAATAAAATCATGCACATATCGTAATATAAACAACAAACTCAATTGTTAAAAGCCTGAAGCCACGGTAAGTCTTTAAAGCCTGTTTGAATGTCTCCATAGTTGAGCACTCCTGAATCCGACGAGGTAGAGAATTCCAAAGGGTAGGTGCAGCGAACTCAAAAGCTCTTGTGCCAGAAGATTTTAAACATACCCTTGAAACTTCTAGCAACCCCTTGCCGGATGAGCGGAGTGATCGACCGGGCTGGTAGGGAATCAGGAGCTCATTCAGGTAGTCCGTGCCTAGTCTGCATAGGGCTTTAAGAGTCAGCAAGCCGACTTTATAGGTGATCCGCCACTGAACTGGCAGCCAGTGCAGCTCGCGCAGCACCAGCGAAATATGACAAGATCGCAAAGACCCCATCAAAAGCTAGGCTGCTGCGTTCTGCACCAGCTGCAGGTGGCAGATTTCTACCCCAGGAAGCCCTAGGTAAAGGGAGTTGCAATAATCTAAGTGAGAGGAAACAAAGGCGTGGATCAATGTCAGAAGGTCATCGGACGGAACAAGGCGCCTAACTTTGGCGATATTCATAAGATGGTAAAAGGAAGTTTTGATGACCACCGACACCTGCGAATGCAAGGTCAGCCCTTCGTCAAAAATTACCCCCAGGTTACGCACCTGTTCAGAGGTCAGGAGTGAGGCCTC
Source organism: Neoceratodus forsteri (assembly GCA_016271365.2). Taxonomy (NCBI): domain Eukaryota; kingdom Metazoa; phylum Chordata; order Ceratodontiformes; family Ceratodontidae; genus Neoceratodus; species Neoceratodus forsteri. The sequence continues at coordinate 382,551,299 of CM057452.1, forward strand.
ACCCAGAAAAATTCCAGAGGGCACATCCTCCCCCAACCCCGTATCCTATGAGCCGGCTCCACAACCAACACCTCAGTTTTGTCTGGGTTCAACTGCAGCCAGCTGGAATCCATCCAGTCTTGGATTTCTTTCAGACAGTTGTTAAAGACCCATACAGCTCCATTCTGGTAGGGTGCAAAAGATAGGTAGAGCTGGGTATCATCAGCATAGCAGTGAAACCTCAGCCCATACCTTCTTACAATGTCTCCGAGGGGGCAGCATATACACCTCAAACAACATGGATGAGAGGACCGAACCCTGAGGGACTCCACATGACAGAGAAGTAGGGTCCGAGGAATAAACCCCCCGACACCACTCTCTGAGTTCTACCCATCAGGAAAGATGAAAACCACCTGAGGACTGTTCCAGATAGTTCACAGATGAACCTCAGATGACCCAACACCTCATGGTCCAAGGTGTTAAAAACTGAAGAGAGATCAAGAAAGACCAAGATGGAAAGGTTCTTCCGATCTCTAGTCATCAGGAGATCATTAAGCACCCTAACCAGCGCTGTTTCGGTACTATGTACTAACTGAAGGGTGAAATAAGCAACTTAGAATTATCAGAAAAGGCAGTCTTTCAATCAACAGAGGGGAGGTGGAGTTTGCTTTACTTGTGTTACAAGTGTTAAGGTTTTCAGTGCAGGAAGAGTTTAAACCCACATAAGCTAAATACTGTTTTCTGTGTCTGCCCTTCTGCACAGCTGACGTGTTTTGGGGCTGACTGTTTTCAGAGCACAAGTCACCAGGCTCTTTTGGGGCTGGGGAGGTTTACCTGTGCCTGACTTGGATGTTTGGATTTTTCTCTGTTTGATTAGCAGGGTATTTTCTCTGTCAAATTGGTTTGAAGCAGTATTACAAATTGTCGTGTATGGCATCTTGCTGACAGGAAGGCACTCATCGCATTGGTAGGTCCAGAGCGATAGTTGATTGTTTTGATGAGGGCACAGTTTAGGCCCAACCATTTCCCACCCCTCACCCCACCCACCCCTGGAAATAGTTCATTTATACCTGGGGTTCTGACATCATTTCCTCAAGAGGGCAAGGTACACATCACTGTCATATCCGTCTAGCACACTGCACTGACAATATAAGCATACACATTATATAAATACATATATTTCTATATAACACCAATCACACACACACAAAAAAAAACTAAACAAGGTAGACAGTTATGTGGGGAGTAGTACAATGTAATGGCTGTGGGGCAGCAGTCTTCCGGGAGTCTTTCTGAGGCTGAGATGCTGCCCTGTTTGCAGACAACTATCTGCCCTGAGGGAGGAAGTTGCCCATCTTCAGGCCGCACTGGACAGTGGCAAGGGAACCTCCCCAATCCAGGGAGCACCACAGCCACCACCACTACCTCAGAGGTTGCGAAGAAAGCACAGCAGTTGGACCACAGTGGGCTCAGGGAGGGTAAGGGTGGTGGAACAGAGGCACACCCAGTCAGTTGTTACACTCCACAATCCATACACCATTCTGGGGGAGCATAGTTCCCCTATGGATGCACCCGCGGAGGAGACTAAGGCGGGTGCAGACAACTGTCACAAGGGAGGCCCTCAGGAAGGAGGCAGAGGGCACCACAGGGAAAGAAAGCAGCTCCTGGTGGGGGACTCAGTTATTAGGGGGATAGAACTGGGGGGAGCAGGGAAAACTGAAGTAAGGTGCCTGCCTGGTGCTGGTGGCTTGGAGGACAGGAAGCACATCCTTAGGATCACGAACAGTTGCACGGGAGTCGAGCTGGACATCATTGTCCACCTAGGGACAAATGACTTGGCTCATCATGAGATTAGAGCAGTGCAAAAGGACTTTGTAGAGTTGGGGAGGCTTAAGACAAGTAGCACACACAGTATCCTTCTCAGAGGTGCTGTCTGTCAGTGGCATGGGTGAGGAGGGTACTTTGCACCATGCAGTTTAACAAATGGTTGAAAAAATGGTGTGAGCACAGGGGTTTGGCTTCATTGGGGACTGGGTTCCACCTGGAGGACACCAGCCTATACTGGCAGGATGGTCTGCATCTGTCCAGGAAGGGAGCAAGTCTTTTTGAGCAATCGGTTTAAATGCTTCATTGGCAAGCCTTTAAACTAGTCAAGGGGGCACTGATAAGCAGAAGGAAAATCCCAGCCTCCCCCTACAAAACAGGGTACTAAATGAGAAAAAGACCAAGGGAGAAAGGTCAGTGGGGGTTGCCGCTACAGAAGGTAAAGCCATCAAAAAATGGAGAGCAATGAGTACCAATGCCCATAGTCTGGGTAACAAGCTTCCTGAATTAGTGGCCTTGATGGAGGAGGAAGATCTGGATATTGTGGCAGTCACAGAAACATGGTACACACAGAACCATGACTGGAATGTAAACATACCAGGATACACTATCTACAGGAGGGACAGGGAGGGTAAAGAGGAGGAGGAGTAGCTCTCTATATAAGAGAAGAAATTAAAGCAACAGAACAAAAGGGTAAACAGGGAGGAGAAGAAGCACTGTGGGTCAATTTGGAGGCAGGCAATGGCACCACAATCCGCACAGGGGTTGTATACAGTCCCCCCTCTCAGGGGGAAGAAATGGACAAGGAAATGATAGAAAGTATACTTAGAATGGCAGATAAAGGGGAGATATTGCTGATGGGTGATCTGAATATGCCAGATGTTAACTGGAGTGCAGTTGCAGCAGCCACTTCTAAGAGTGGGGTTATTCTAGATGCCCTACAGGGGGCATGCCTTAGACAACTAGTATTGGAGCCCACTTCGAGGGAGCAATCTTAGACCTGGTTCTCTCAAATGGAGATGAAGAGAGGATCACAGATGTAAGTGGGTAGCCATCTGGGAACTAGCGACCACCGCACAGTATGGTTCACAATAAACACAGCAATAGAGTCAAGCCATACAAAGACAAAGGTACTGGATTTTAGGAGGCTGACTTTGCCAAAATGGGTGAGTGCCTAAGGAATGCACTAGCAAATAGGCAGGAAGGAGGGTGGAAGAACAATGGGGAATAATAAAAACTGCCATCACAGAGGTAACAAGCCTTTGTGTAAAGCAAATAAACAAAATGAAACGAGGTGAAAACCACTATGGTTCTCAAAGGAAGTGGCAGTGAAGGTTCAAGAGAAAAGAAAGCATTCAGGAAGTACAAGGAATCACAGAAAGAACAGGACAGAGAACTGTATCAGTTAAAGCAAAAGGAAGCTGGAAAGGCAGTCAGAACAGCAAAGGCCCAAACCGAGGAAAAGATAGCCAACTCAGTTAAGAAGGGATAAAACCTTTTATAGGTACATTAGGAGCAAAAGGAAGACCAAGGGAGGGATAGTGAGGCTTAATAAAGGGAGGGAGGGTGGGCAGAGGGTGACTGTGAAAAGGCAGAATACTAAACAAATATTTTGCACAGTATTTACAAAGGAAGAGGGGAGGTACCTAAAACAAACAGTAGAAACACTCTGGATACAGAAGTTGATACCAGCCCATTTACAGAAGAAAGAGTTCTGACAGAGCTCTTAAAACTGAAGGTGGACAAAGCAATGGGGCCTGATGGGATTCATTCCAGAATTCTAAAAGAACTAAGGATAGAACTAGTGTCACCACTGACTACCCTCTTTAACAAATCATGGGAGGATGGGGTGGTACCTGAGGAATGGAGGAGGGCAGATGTGATTCCCCTTAACAAAAGTGGGAGCAAGGCAGAAGCAGGAAACTACAGACCTGTTAGTTTAACCTCAGTGGTAGGAAAATGATGGAATCACTTCTGAAGGAAAGAATTATTGCGTATCTAGAGGCCAGAGGGGCACAGGGACCCAAGGCAGCATGGATTCCAGCAGGAAGGTCATGCCAGACAAATCTGATAGATTTCTTTGAATGGGTGACCAAAGTAGTTGATCAGGGAGGGCTGTGGACATGGCCTACCTAGACTTTAGCAAGGTATTTGACACAGTCCCACACAAAGATTAATATACAAGTTAGCCAGCCTGGGAGTGGGTCCCAAGATGACAGGCTGGGTAAAGAATTAGCTGGAGAATAGGACACAAGAGTAATAGTAAATGGAGTCCACTCTGAAAAAAGGGGGGTTAGCAGTGGGGTACCACAGGGTTCAGTATTAGGACTGGTCCTCTTCAATGTCTTTATAAGCGACATTGCAGAGGGACTGGAAGGAAAAGTATGTCTCTTTGCAGATGACACAAAGATCTGCAACAGAGTTGATGCACAAGGTGGGGTGGAAAGGATGAGAAGGGACTTGGCAAGGTTAGAGGAATGGTCAAATGTATGGCAGCTTAGATTCAATGCTAAGAAGTGCAAGGTAATGCACCTGGGAAACAAAACCCAGGGAAGAGTACACAATGGGGGTGAGATACTAACAACAACAAAATGGAAAGGACCTGGGTAGTCATATCAGATGACCTAAAAGTGGGCAAGCAATGTGACAGGGCAGCAACCAGGGCTGGGGGATACTGGGATGCATAGGGAGGCATCACCAGTAGAAAACAAGTTATTATCCTCTGTACAGACAGCTGGTGAGACCACATCTGGAGTACTGAGTGCAGTTCTGAGACCCAATCTCCATAAAGAGACATAGACAGGATGGAAGCTGTCCAGAGGAGGGCAACTAAAATGGTGCAGGGTCTGCACCGAAGACATATGAAGAGAGACTTAAGGAGCTTAATATGTATAGCCTCGAGGAAAGGAGGAGAGGGGGACAGATAGAAACTTTCAAGTACCTCAAGGAATCAACAAAGTCCAAGAGGATAGCATCTTTCAAAAAAGAGGTGTGCAAGAACAAGGGGGCACAATTTGAAGATAGAAGGGGGGCGGCTCAGAGGTAATTTAAGGAAGTATTTTTTCACAGAGAGGGTTGTGGATGTATGGAACAGCCTTCCAGAGGAGGTTGTGGAGTCAAAAACAGTGGTGGAATTCAAGCATGCATGGGACAGTCATAAGGCAATTCTAGGGGATGGGGGTAGGAAGAAGTAGGCTGCTGGTTAACTAGGATCTGCAGCTTATCCATCAGGTAGGGAAATGGGCAGACTGGGTGGGCCAAGCGGTCCTTATCTGCCGTCAAATTCTATGTTTCTATGTCTCTTACGAAAACCAGACTGGAGTGGTTCATAGATGTCATGGATGGTCAGATGGTCTTCCAGTTGCGCAGCCACAACTTTCTCAATAACCTTCCTTATAAAAGGAAGGTTAGAAACAGGTCTGTAGTTAGCATGGCAGTCTGGGTCCAAGGAAGCTTTCTTCAAGAGAGGTGTCACCATCACCTCTTTCAGAGAGCTAGGAAACTCTCCAGACTCCAAGGAGCACCAGATAATCCATGCCAGGACCAGACCGATAACCTCAATACCTCCCAAAATTAGGGAAGTAGGTCCAGGATCCAATCTACAGCATGTGGGGAGCACACTCTGAATGATCTGCATGACATCTGTGAATTCCAGACGGCCAAAGGTAGTCCAAGACAACCGAGGTGTAGTAACCTCACACTGATCAATGGCAGCATCCATAGAGTGTGCTGGCCTGAGTCCCACCCTGATGTCGGCCACTTTAGTTGCAAAGAATCGAGCAATTTCATTGCACTCTAATTGCGAAAAGGCTCTCCGCACTTGAAGACAGGCTGGGTTGCACAGTCTGTCCACAGTACAGAAAAGCTGAGCTGGTCGATTCTGAGCAACTGCAATCTCCCTGGATAGGAATTCTGCCTTCTTACGGGAGATTGCAGATTGGTAGACTTGATAATGGTCCAACAAATAAGGTGGTTGTCATCAAGGGTGGAGTTCCGCCAGCAACGCTCCAACCTTTGACCTAGTCTCTGTAGCTCCCTTAAACTCCCATCAAACCAGGGAGATTGAGGGCGAAGGGAGAGAGGCCAAACGTGGACGGGGCAATAGAATCCAAAGCTGTCAAGACAGCCAAATTATAGGCCGTCACGAGAGTCTGAGGACCACTGCTGGCAAACGAGGAGGACGATAGGTCAAGAACCGCCATTAGGCTCTGAGAACTTACATCTCGTAAAGGGAGGTACCTGACCATCTCCGTAGGGGTAGGCCTACCGGGAAGTATAAAAACTAAACCCCACAGTGCAGTGATCGGACCAACCGACTGGATCCACCTCCAAATCAGAAGCTTCGATCCCTAGGAGGAAGAGTAAGTCAAGGGAGTGGCCGTGTCTATGAGTAGTGGAGGTAACCACCTGTGTCAGGCCCAGAGATGACATCAGCTGGAGGAAGTGTTGTCCAAATTGTGAGAGTTCATCGTCGACCCAGGCACTGAAGTCACCCAGAACCATCAGTCTTGGCCACTCAAATGCCATGTCGAAGATGAAGTCCACCACTTCCTGAAGGAAATGTTTCTCGTCACCAGGTGGACGACAGACGAAAACGATCAGACGACCTACACCCACTACAGCAGCACACTCAAATGACTCAGTCTCCCCAACCAATACACTAGTGAGGTTGAGTTTGGTCTTGAAAGAGACCGCCACCCTCCCCGTGGTCCAATCTCCGGCGGTGTATTACTGAGTACCGGAACTAGAGCCTCCAAATTGGGGCCAGAATCCTCAGCCAGCCAGGTCTCAGTAATGCAAGCCAGGTAAACTGTTTCTACATGAATAGCAATAATTGCTGTCTTGTTTTTTACTAACCTGGCATTGCATAACACCGTCCGATTTGGACGAACGCCTCGTGCCTCCCAAAACACCTACCGACTCAATTCAGTCATGCCCCTGGGTATAGGAATCAGACATGGCAGACCACGTTCTGATTTCTATTTCGCTCCAAGGCGCCTCTTGACTCCCACGACCCCAATTAGATGACCTCGCTCACTCACCCTCCACTGTTCGCCACCCCCCCTCGTCCTCCTCCCACTTTTCCGTGCTATACCAAGCACTCTACAGCACTGGTAAACACCAAATTCCAAAGAAGGAGAGAAGAAAGGATGGAGGGCATGAAGAGCACAGGGTGAGTAGTGCACAACCGTGGAGGTAGACAAACAGCACATCCTACATGGACTTGAACAGGTAAATAAAATCTAAAATAATACTTAATTACTGCAGAGCTCTTAAAAATACATAAATCTAATTCAAACAAACTTTTAGAAAAAATGAATCAAAACTCTAATCATAAAAATAAAAAATTAACTTAAATAGCCAAGGAAAGCTCTCACCTCCCCTGAGCAATACCAATGCTTTATTAATCCCTAGCTCTGCTCTCACCAGACCATAGGAATTAAATAGCAAAACAACAAAGAAAACCTAAACAAAATATCAAATAATAAAAGAAAAAAGAAAAAACATAATATCAAAACTCTAAATCTGTCCGATGATAAATTGCTTACTCCTTAATTCTGCTCTCACCAGAATCAGAGAAGAGTATATAACAAATAAACATAGAACAGTCTCTACAGATGTCCAAATTAGACTGCTCAGTCCTTAGTTCGGCTCTCACCAGAACTAATTTATCAGCGAATACAACAGTAATATCTCAGGAATAGATCTTATCCAGAGCCATAATTTGTCTGGTAGTCTTGGCAGTTTTGATAGTCTAGAAAGATATAGGCAATCCCTAATAACACAACAAGCAAGAGGTGTGTTAAACAGGGACCAGAAGGTCCCCTCCCAAAGAAACAATTTAGATCCTGGAAGCCAGTTCCCCATTACAACTACAGCCCCAGAAGGACAGGCCCCCGTCCGACCCACGGAAGTTTAAGAGGCAACACACCAACATGCTCTCCTCAGTGCAGCTAGGTAACCCCGTCTGGCCATGGGAGACCAGCTCCCACCCCTGTCCCAAGGATATTAGAGGAGACCCCCGACACACCTTATCAGTTACTGTTATATATTAGGGAACCCACAAGCATCCGCTGGATGCACTCTCACCACACCAGCAGCTTTTTCACAGCCCACGTTCCTTATGGCAAGATGCTTCTTACAGCCAGTCTTTTCAGAAAAAATCCAGCTCAGGAAAGTCCAAATATTCCCATAAATCCCCTGCATAAATCACCACACAGTTCTCCTTTAGAGTTCCTCACAAACTTGACACAAAAACAGGATAGTCGTAATGCTGTAAAGCCACTTCACAGAATCGATAACACGCCCATTCACCAGTTCACTGGCCAGTCGCAACGCCAGTGCTACTGATCGGAATAATACTTTCCTCCAGAGGAAGAACAAACCCCCCATAGTCCTGGGGCTGCCAAAGTATTGCAGGAAAACACTACCTGCAAAAACAAAAGGATGAATGCAGACTGCCCAGTATTCCCACTGTCCAAATCCCATTCAACCTTTAGTGGTTTCAGCATATTTAGCAGTTCAGCGTTTCAATCCATTGAATCGCAGTCCAAATCGACGTTCCATCTGTAGCGCCACGTCTTAGAAGTTAAACACTTAGCCTCAAATAAAACCTGTCAAAAAAACAAACACAAAAACAAGGGCAAATGCAAACCAAAACTAAAATACAAATAATAAATAAAACTTAGCCCCTACAGAGCTCAATTCAAAACGCAATTTGCAGCAGCTCACATAGGGAGCCCATGTTCCGCTGCCATCTTTTAGATTCAATGCACTCCTGCTAGATGGTAACAGATGGCTGAAAATAGAACAGTGATTAAAAGGATGTTTATTAAGACACCCCACAGTTAAACGGTTTAGGAACCTGCTGTTTAACATTTCAGGGTATTCAGCATGGGAGGTTCCTTGGCTTCCTGTGGGTTTCTGTAGAGACCTGCCTGGGGATAAGATGACCAAGGATTTGGGGTCACAGGTTATAAAAGGTTGAAATAGGAGAGTAGAAACTACTATTGCTCCTTCCGTATTCCTGCAGACACTTTGTGTAAGACAGAGGGGTCAAGCTGGTTGCAGGCACAAGGCTTGATGTGGCTCTGCAATTGTCCCTTTCTGTAGGCAAAAGTGTAGAATGCTTGGTCGGGGGTGGGCCTGATGTCAAAGTAAGAGGTACTCAAGGGCAGACAAGGAGTCTGAGGTGGTACATGTGTTTTATTCTTTTTTAAGTGAAAACCTACCAAGGAGGAGGTGGGTGGAAAATGGAATGGAATCTGTGTTGGGCTAATACCAAAAGAGTGTCTACCCTCAGGTGTCTGTATCTGTAGCAAGTGAAATAAATCAAGAGACATAGTGGGTTTATGTAGAGAGGTTGAACCTAGGACTGGGCCCCTACTTAAAACTGACATGTCTGGTGGGGCTGGAGCAGGTAATTATTTACCCCAGAGAAAGCCTTTCTATGGTACTGGACTTTACAGCTGTCCAGATTTTTTGGTTAAGAGATATGACAGACTTTCCCTAAAAGGAGATGGGAAGGTAGCATTAGTCTCTGTTGAGAAATGTGTTAATGTCTCAGGGTAAAGAATGATGATACCCACTATGTTTATGATAGAATGTTTATCTTTAATAGGGACCCTAAGACAGAGCTTCTGAAGATGGATGGGTGGAAGCTCCATCCCTTCCTGGGACAGGAAGGTGGTAAGCAGTCTGCAATAACTGCTTCCCTCTTAAGGTGGGGGATATGTGACAGGGAGCTCCTGCCACTTTTGAGGACCAACCTTTTCTTAAATCTGTTGCAACAGTTCTTCTATTTCTTAGTCTATTTTAAGTGGTTAGATCAGAGATTAGTGTCAGTAGGCACTGGCTCAGTGCAGAGAAAAGACATACATAGCTCGCTGCTGCAAACTGATGTACTAAAGAAGGGATATGCCATTGCTTAAGGTTATATTCCGTATTTTGAATAAACATCACATAGAGATTGTGTGTTGAACTCGAAGTTCGATGTCTGGTCCATCTCTTATCCCACAACCCCTCTACACCCAAAACCTTGGCCTGTACTCTGCCTCTTGAAGATGCCCAGGGACATATAGAAGTTTACCAGCTCTACTGGCAATCAAAAAGAGCATCCTATGAAAGAGTGGAGACGCTAATGATAATCCAAGGATTACACATGCCTCGCAGGGGATTTGCTGCAGCACATTTTGCCTGACCAGTAAAATAAATATAAAAGCTATAAGCAAACTACCCACTCCCAAAACAGACACACTCTTACTCACTCAATAAATATGACAGAACCCTACCAATCATTCCCTCGATTCACTCCAATCAAAACATACCAAAAAATGTTTCTAAAAATAAAAAAATTAAGTTCAATTTAATTTTTATACTAGAAAGCATATGAGCAAAAATGTCTATTTTCACAAACACCCAGTAATACAGCAAACCGATGATACAAAGAAAAAGGTAAAACAATATTTGCAAAATTTTACAGTATTTACAATAGGAATAGTCTATATGACAGGATCATCTAGATTAGAAAAAAAAATACAGAGCACACAACAATAGAGCCAATATATACATACATATGAACTCTAAGGTAACTCAAGGGCTAGTGGACATTCAGGGGGGTTGCCTACTGGGGCAGGCACAAGTGGTGGATTGGAGGAGGTGGTCCTTGACGGAGGAGGTGAATGAGCCAACTGAACTACAGGCCTGAAGTTCAGGGGCAGTTTACTGTAAAACATATGGCCCTTGAACATGATGAAGTTCTGTGCATGCTTGGTGCGGTAAAAAGGGGTGTCAAAGATACGACAGGTGGCCCCTCTTGTACTGCACTTGGAAACCAATAAGGGGAAGAGGGAGTTAACACTGATTGGCAGCAGGTTACAGTGAACTTTGTGTAGGAAAGAGAGCATTTTAAGTTGGAACCTACCTTCAAGGGTGAGCCAGTTGAGGGAGACATAGAGGTTACAGTAATGGGTCATCCAGGGAAGGCCGGTCACAAAGCATAGATACATAGACAGTGTCGGCAGATAAGGGTCTATGGCCCACCTAGTCTGCCCATGTGAGTTTGTAACTTCAGTTTATGTTTTCCTAGAACTCTGTTGCCCCTTACCCCTGACTTCCAGAATTCCTTTGTGTCTATCCCATGAATTCTTAAATCCTATGATTGTTTCAGCCCCCACCACTTCCACTGGCAGGGTGTTCCACTTCTCCACCACTTGTTCTGTGAAGAAATTCTTTCTCACATTTCCTCTGAATCGTCCTCCCTCCAACTTCATCCCATGCCCTCTAGTCCTGGAACATCTTTTTCACTTAAAAATAGTGTATTCTTGCACCCTGTTCCTCCCTGTAAGATACTTGTATGTCTCTATCCTGTCCCCTCTCTCCCTCCTCTCCTCCAGGGAGTACATATTCGATTCCTTCAACTTGTTCTCATAGGACGTGTGATGCAATCCATGTACCATCTTTATTGCCCTCCTCTGAACCTTCTCTACCCTATGTCCTTACGTAGGTAAGGTCTCCAGAACTGTACACTGCACTCCAGGTGGGGCCTCATTAGTGTCTTGTATAGTGAAATTATGACCTCCCTTTTCCTGCAGGTGATGCCCCTGCCTATGCATCCCAGCATCATATTTGCTTTACCTACTGCCTTGTCACACTGTTTACCTACCTTGAGGTCATCAGAGATGATAACCCCAAGATCTCTTTCCTGCTTGGTGCATGCTATATCCTCACCCCCAACTAATATATTGTGCCAGGGTTTTTGTGCCCCATATGCATTATTTTGCACTTCTTTGCATTGAATTTTAACTGCCAAACCCTTGACCATTCTTCAAGTTTCTGCAGATCCCTTCTCATTCTATCTACACCCTCTGGTGTGTCTACTCTGTTACAGAGCTTTGTGTCATCAGCGAACAGTGAAATTCTGCCTTCTAGGTCCTGCACAATGTCACTGATGAAGATGTTGAATAGGACCGGTCCCAGCACTGATTCCTGTGGTACCCCACTAGTCACTCTTCCCTCTGTGGAGTGAAAGCCATTTACCACCACCCACTGTGTCCTGCAACCCAGCCAGTTACCTACCCACCACACTACTGTCCTGCCCACACCCATATTCCCTAGTTTGTGCAACAGTCTTCTATGTGACGCAGTGTCAAAGGTCTTGCTGAAGTACAGATATGCCATGTCCACTGTCCTCCCCTGATCCACCTCCCTAGTCACCCAGTCAAAAAATTCAATGAGGTTGGTCTGACATGACCTCCTCCTGGTGAAACCATGCTGCCTTGGGTCCTGCAGTCCATTGACAACCAGATGTTCCACCAATCTCTCCTTCAGTAGTGCTTCCATGATCTTCCCCACTACCGAGGTGAGGCTGACTGGTCTGTAGTTCTCCGCTTCCTCTTTGTTCCCACTTTTGTATAAGAGGACTACATCTGCTATCCTCCAGTCTTTGGGTACCTCCCCTGTTTCCAGTGATCGGCTAAACAGGATAGCCAGAGGTTCAGCCACCACCTCTCTTAGTTCTTTAAAGACACTGGGATGCACCCCATCTGGCCCCATTGTTTTATCAACTCTTATCTAGTTTCTAGAGGCCAGAGGGGCACAGGACCCTAGGCAGCATGGATTCACAGCGGGAGGGTCATACCAGATGAATCTGATAGATTTCTTTGACTGGGTGACCAAAGTAGTAGATCAGGGAGGGGCTGTGGACATGGCCTACCTAGACTTTAGCAAGGCATTTGACACAGTCCCACACAAAAGATTAATATACAAGTTAGCCAGCTTGGGAGTGGGTCCCAAGATGACAGCCTGGGTAAAGAATTGGCTGGAGAATAGGACACAGAGGTAATAGTAAATGGAGTCCACTCAGAAGAAGGGGGTTACTAGTGGGGTACATGAGGGTTCAGTATTAGGACGGTCCTCTTCAATGTCTTTATAAGCGACATTGCAGAGGGACTCGTAGAAAAGTATGTCTCTTTGCAGATGACACAAAGATCTGCAACAGAGTTGATGCACAGGGTGGGGTGGAAAGGATGAGAAGGACTTGGCAAGGTTAGAGGAATGGTCAAATGGCAGCTTAGATTCGATGCTAAGAAGTGCAAGGTAATGCACCTGGGAAACAAAACCCAGGAAGAGTACACAATGGGTGAGATACTAACAACAACAAAAATGGAAAGGACCTGGGGTAGTCATATCAGATGACCTAAAGGTGGGCAAGCAATGTGAGAGGGCAGCAAGGAGGGCTGGGGGGATACTGGGATGCATAGGGAGAGGCATCACCAGTAGAAAACAGGAAGTTATTATTCCTCTGTACAGACAGCTGGTGAGACCCCATCTGGAGTACTGCGTGCAGTTCTGGAGACCCTATCTCCGCAAAGACACAGACAGGATGGAAGCTGTCCAGAGGAGGGCAACTAAAATAGTGCAGGGTCTGCACAGGAAGACATGTGAAGAGAGACTTAAGGAGCTTAATATGTATAGCCTCGAGGAAAGGAGGGAGAGGGGGGACATGATAGAAACTTTCAAGTACCTCAAGGGAATCAACAAAGTCCAAGAGGGTAGCATCTTTCAAAAAGAGTGTGCAAGAACAAGGGGCACAATTTGAAGATAGAGGGCGGCTCAGAGGTAATTTAAGAAGTATTTTTCACAGAGAGGTTGTGGATGCATGGAGCGGCCTTCTGGAGGATGTGGAGTCAAAAACTGGGGAATTCAAGCACGCATGGGACAGTCATAAGGCCATTCTGGGGGGTTGGGGTAGGAAGAAGTAGGCTGCTGGTTAACTAGGATCTGCAGCTTATCCAGTAGGTAGGGAAATGGGCAGACTGGGTGGGCCAAGCGGTCCTCATCTGCCGTCAAATTCTACGTTTCTTATTACTTCCAGTTCCTTTAGGACCCTTTCTCGTGTAAAGGGACTTGTGTTCATTTCTGCAGCATTCTCATCCCTTCTACTCCCTTCAGACATATTACCCTCCTCTTCCTCTGTAAAGACTAGCAGAAATACCTGTTCAGTATGTCAGCTTTACTGTTGTCATCCTCCAAGTGTCCCCCATCCTCCCCCTTCAGTCTCACTATCCCTCCCTTTGCCTTTCTTTTTTCACTTACGTACCTGTAAAAGGTTTTGCCCCTCTACCCACTGATTTTGCAATGTGCTCTTCTGTCTGAGCTTTGGCTTCCCTTACTGACCTCCCTGCCTCCCTTTGCTTCTCCTGGTACTTCTCCCTATCCACTTCTGCCTGTGTCTTTTTGTATTGCCTGAATGCAATCTTTTTGGCTTTCACTTTCTTTGCTACCTCTTTGGAAAACCATAATGGCCTCCTCTTCCTTATCCTCTTGCTAACCTGCTTAATGCCTTCTGCAGAGTTGGTTCCATGACCAGTTGCTTGAGGAAGGTACCCTGAAGGGAGTCCAGGATAAATCTGCTCCTAGTTGATGCTGCTGCTGGGATGCTCCAGTCCACGTCTGGAATATTGAAGTCTCCAACCAGTACTACCTCACCCTTGTCTGCCATCCTTTGGATGACTAGCATCAGCTTGTTATCTGTTTCTTCCTCCTGGGTTGGTGATCTATAGACCACACCTATGCGGATGGCTGGGTACAGTAATGGGTCATCCAGGGAAGGTCGGTCACAAAGCGTGCAGTATTACTGCATGTAGTCCTGAGTGTGGAGAAAAGGGGGGATGTGTTGGGGGAGTAGACAATAGAGTCATAATCAAGGAGGGGTAGGAGAAGGGAGCTGACGAGGTGTAGTCTGGAGACTGGGATAAGGAACTTTCTGATTCGGTATAAGAGACCTAGCCCCGCCCTGCCTACCTCCCGCCTCAGATTCTACTTCCACCTCCCGTACACCCCTTACCCCTGCACCTCCTACCCGCCCCTCGATCTCCTACCCTCACTCCCCCCCCACCGACCCTCCCTCCTCCCCTGTCTTGCTAGTAGCTCAAGTCTTTGTACTGGTTATTACATGTCTGTAAGTCAGTGACTATATGTTTCTAACTAAAAATGATGACTGTTGCACACGCTGACGTGGAACCTTTGTAAAAGAGCCTCGGCTCAAAGGTATTGTAATCCTAGATTGAAATAAATAACGCCTAATATAGATTTTCTTGACGAGGTTGATAATATGGATATTGTAGGTCAGGTGAGGGTCTAAGTATAGTCCAAGATATCTGAAACTGTAGAGTTTTTCTATGATGTTACCAAGGCGGTCTGTGAGGGATCAGCCCGTGACTGGAGCTTTTCTTGGGTCAGAGAAGATCGTAAACTTGGTCTTCTTGGAACTGAGAACCATGCCTTTGGCAGAGAAATGGAAATTATGTATTATAGTAATTATTGATCATCATTGACAGTCTCCATCACTCATTCATTCATTCACACTAGTGGGACGCACTGGAGGCGCTAGGACCAAGCGAGAGCCAAAATTTTTCAGAAGGGTCAGCGCCAAGACAGGACCACGCATGCGCGGCACCATGAGACTAGCTTGCACCTGTGTAGGTTATCTCGGCGTCGACCCTCCAACCGCCTCAGTACCTTTTTGACCAAGGAGGTGCAGCGTAACTAATGAAAATAACTTATCCTGAGTTTCTGGGCCTGAGAGGGCCCAGATGGCCCTTGCAAGAAGGGTAAAAAAAAAATATCTTCACAGCCTGAACCATAGGATCATGAAGACCAGGAAAGAAAACAAGTGAACCCAGGGTATGGTGGGTGGGCATGTGAAAGAGTGAATGAGTGATGGAGACTGTCCAAGAAGATTAATAATTACGGTAGTACGTAATTTCCATATCTTCCTGGACTAAGTCTCCATCACTCATTCACACTAGTGGGAGAGTACCGAGCTAAAACCAACAACCCTGAGTAGGGTGGAGGAGATAGGGTCCACTCAGAAATGACGGCCAAGGACTGTCCTACTAATAAAAAAAGTTGTCTTGGAAAGAGCATCTAGAATATAGTGCTTACAAGATAAGTGCTTGAGTTGTAACTCACCACTTTGCAGACGACTGCAACGGACACAAAATGAAACTCTGCCAGGAAGCCGCGACCACTCTAGGAGAGTGGCGAGAACCCGGCCTCACAATCTGGTACAGGATCAAAATTAAGTGTCCAAGACATGTACTAATTTGACATAAAAGAATGTCAGGAGCTGAAAGCCAGAGGTAAAGTCTACTGGTTCAGGGTAGACAGAAAAGTGCAGATGGAAACCCCCACTACCAAGAATGGCTGACCTGCAAGCACACAGGTCCACGCGCACTTGAGCCCCTTTCTTGGTGAGCAAAGAAGGTCCAGATGGGGTTAGCCCATCAAGGAGATTGGTTTCCACTTAGTCATTGAAACCTTCCTGATGGAAGGCCAAAGCACGACTTAGAAGCCTCTTGTGGTGGTCTAGTAGAACCAGACCCTACCCACTTCATATTCCAAAAAGGAATAATTCTGCCCATGTGTACACCTGTAGTAGCAGTCTCTGAACTCAGGGAAGAAAAGAAAAGTGTACAGGAGGACTTCTCCAATGCAGAAAAACATTCCGAAAGAAAAAAAAAAAAACGGGCTGGATTTCTAAGGCAAATAGAGGCAGATGTGCATCAAGGAGGGACACAGCAGGACCAAGTTAGAGCTAACCCATTCATTGAAAGTGACTGAATAGCGATGGAAGTGACTCAATGCGGCGAGGCACTACTCACTCCGGCCTCCTTGAAGGAAGTAGGAAGGACTCTAGTTTGCTTTTGCTGAAAAACAAACCTCACAGCTCCATCATGCACTCGGAGAGGACAGCTTCGTGAGCGACTGGCATGGAACCAGTGCGCAGGAACCGAAGGTGTGATTATTTAAGAAGCCATCTCAGAAAAAGACCTACTTAACCTATGGTCAAGAAAGGAGTTTGTTGTCTGTAAAGTTGAAGCAAGCAAGGAAGTAGGAACCTGAGTTCTGACTCACTGGAGAGACACTTCTGTTGCTGTGAGGCTCTGATCAAGAGAAGAAAGACGGATAAAAAAAGGGGGGACCAACATACTGGGCAGTCGCCTAGGTCTAGGAAATATCTCGGAATAAGAGAAATCTCTCTTGGAGAAAAGAGGTGACCCATACCTCTGCTGGATCGGACTCCCCCTAAGGGTAGAAGAAGTCAGGTACTCTTTACCGTAGTTTTAGAGATGACCGCCTCAGAGCCTGAGGCAGAACCTGACCAGATCCAAAAGTGTGGTATCGGGTAATTTCGGCTGGGCCCTGTGCTGTGATAATTAATTTTTTTTTTTTTTTTTTACTATTAGTCCGAGCCTGACAAGGTTTCAGGCTGCTATCTCGCAAGGATTGTCTGATTCAACCTCTGAGGGGTAGGAGGAGCCTGAGCGTCCATAACTGAAATTGTGACCAGACTAGTAATCACAGCTGAAGAGATGTTAACCACCTGTGCCGAAGAAGCCACCAAAGGGGCAGTATCAGAAGGGGGCTATATACCCCTATCAAAGGAGCGGAACAGTCTGTGCAGCTCCCGACCATTGAATTAGAATGTTCCACAGAGTGTAATTGTCTTAACGACTGAAAGAGTCTAGATGCAGAGGTGTATGGTCCACAGATGCGGTCTGAATACTATGGTGGACCCCATTACTGAGGAACTACTGCAAAGAGCTTCCATCACGGACTCTGATGACAGAGAGGGCGTGCCCTTCAGTATATAAAATGAGTCATCCGCTGTATCACTGACCAGGACGACAGGGAAAGACTCCTCTAGATGCACTGCTACCCCAGAAGGACCCCTAAGGGAGATCTAAGTCAGAGCCACTAGAGACTCCACCAGCAGGAAGGATGTGGAGGAGCTTGGCACCATGTAGGGAGCCGAGAAAGTGCTGAACGGAATGAGAGAGTTCCCTGGCAGAACAGTACGGAATGGTTCCATCAGCGGAAAACTGCTGGATGTCACAAGATCCCACACAGACCGCCACTCACTAAGATGTGTGGAAAAATAATCTGCAGAACAAGACTTCATTCTGTGGAAACATCTTGCCAAAAGTCCCATGGAAGAAGAGATGCGCAGAAGGAAATCCATCACTAGTTCTGCCGGACAGCACCAACTGGCACCCCAGTGGCACCAGCATCACTCGTGGCACAGGACAGCACCAAGCAGTGCCCATGCCAACCTGGGTGACACCATAGGGTACTCGCGGTGGTACCCATAGGTACTCCCATCACCCATGGCAGCAATGTCACCCAAGGGCACCACCGACACCCATGGCATCCATGGTACAATGACACCCATGGCAGCAATGGCACCCGAGGGCACTCATGGCACCCATGATACTCGTGGCACCCATGGTACCATGGCACCCATGGCACTAAGTCCAAGAAAGCTCAGCACTCTATACCTGTACTAGGATAAATCCAGGTCCAAACTGAAAGATATGCAAATATATATTTATTATGTTCTAGAGAACAAAAGCACCAACAGGCGACATACAAAACAAAGCGCTAACTTGCCCCAGCGCTTCGACTTTTCACCAAAAACAACATCTGCAATTATGAGGGGGCACTAATAGAAGACTCAAGAAATACTGAAGATTTAGATTTGCTCATTTTAGCGATAGAAGATGAATCTGCACAGACCACAAAGACTGGATCCAGTATGGACTTAGACCATGAAATAACTAACACTGATATGGATACTGAATTTAATTTGGACATGCTGGAAAGACTGATTTTAGCTGAACAAGTGGAGACTGATTGGTTAATTCCTCAGTCTCAATTTGCAGGTAATGCTATGCTTAATGCTAGTGGATATATTTCAGCTCTGAGAAAAAGCAAATTTACAGGTGCTTCTACCTTTTGTCCAAACATATTCAGTCCCAGTATACAGGTATTTGAAAGAGTGGTAAATAAACAGGTACAAGAAATTCTGAATAATAAGACTAATCCCAGATATTATAATCTAAAGTGGGATGAGCAAATGGCCTTGGAAAAGTCTCTCTAAAAATCAGCATATAGTTATTAAGCCAGCGGACAAAGGGGGTAATATTGTAGTAATGGATATTGAACACTACAGTAATATAGTCTATACTTTGCTAAATGATGCAAATCACTACTGCAAATTACACTCTGGTCCGACTCAAGCTTTTAAAAGGGAATTATTTCAATTACTCAACATACTGTAGACAGTGGTTTAATTTCGGAAAAAGAATATAATTTCATTTGGCAAAACAATCCCACTATTCCAAACTTTTATATTCGACCTAAAATCCACAAAGATATACTTAAACCACCAGGCAGACGTATAGTATCAGGATGTGACTCTCTCACACAAATTTTGGGTAAATTTATCGATTTCTTCTTACAGTTTCAAGTTATTAAGCTTCCTTCATATATCAAGGATAGTAAAGATCTACTAAATATTACAAAAAACCGAGTGGAAACCAGGATATCATTGGCTAGGCATTGATGTTGAATCTTTATATACTTCAATTAAACATCAGATGGGCTTGGTGGCAGTAAGATATTGGATGGAAGAATTATCTAAAACTGAAAATATTCCACATGAATTCATCATGGAAGCAACTGAGTTTTTGTTGACACATAATTATTTTGAGTTTAGAGGTGAATTTTATTTGCAGAACTGTGGCACTGCCATGGGTGCATCAATGGCACCCAGCTATGCCAATCTGTTTTGGGATTTTGAGAAAAAGGGGTTGTGTTTTCTAACACTAATCCTTTTGTTAAAAACACTGTACATTGGCGTCGCTTTATTGACGATGTCTTATGTATTTGGGAAGGACCAACAGATACCATTTCTGAATTTATGGGATGGCTTAATAACATCACATAAAATTTAAAATGTACATACGTGACAGATCCATGGAGAATTTGCTTTTTAGATCTTTGTCTTTTTGTCAACAAAAATAAGAGAGCAGGTGTTTTAAAAAAAGTACTGCCACAGACTCACTACTATTGGCCAGTAGTGCCCATCCTCATAGCCTAAAAAATTCCATCCTATTTGGACAAATATAGAGATTGAGGAGAAATTGTAGCTCAGATAATGACTTCATTGTACAAACTGATGAACTCCTGAAGAGATTTGAAGTCAGGGGTTATGACAGAAAGTTTTTAGAACAAACAAGAGAAAAAGTACAAAGAATGAGCAGAGATGATCTTCTCAAAAAAACAAATAGAACACATGAAACACAAATAGAAAAAATACCATGTACATTTGTCACAGATTTTAACCATGTCGCAGGCCAGATAGGTAACGTAATACATAAGAATTGGTCTATCTTATTGGGAGACAACACGGGGGGTTACATCTGTGGGTTCTAAACCCAGGGTCACTTTTAATAGAAGTGAGAACCTTAGGGACAAACTGGTTCACAGTAGGACTCCAGTTTTGACCAAAACTACCAGTACATGCCGTTCTAGTGGCTACTATAGATGTAGCAATTACAATATTTGTATATATGGTGTGCCAGCTAAGGAATTTATACATCCTATACATACGAACATCAAAGCTGAAATCAGGGAACTTATTACATGTAATACCCCCTATGCAGCACCCCATACGTTGAATGGGAAGAACACCCCTTCCCCTCAACTAGTGGTCAAACAGGGATTCAGCACGTTTGCAGTTCATTTGCATCACCAGGCAAGAAAAAAGGTCCATCTCCCCAGACGACACACAGGGGAAATGCCAAACCTCACCCAACAACTTACACACTGAAATCTGGCCAATGGAAAATCATGTACACAAATGCACACAGCCTGGAAAATAAGATCCCAGACCTACAGGCGATAATGTCAGAGGCTAAACTGGTCATAGTAGCAATTAGTGAGACATGGTTTACCAGTAACCACACTTGGGAGACTTTAGTACCTGGCTATGTACTGTTCAGAAGAGACTGAGGTACAAAAAAAGGGGGGGGTGTGGAGTGGCCCTGTATGCCAATAAAAATATCAAAGCTACAGAAATTCAGTATACACATAAGGAGTCAGAACTGTGGGTCACCCTGGAAACATGAAATGGGACAGCCATAAGAACTGGGGTTGTCTACAGCCCCCAGACCAGGGAGAGGACATAGACACATTACTGTTAGAAGATATACAAAACATGAGAGCTAAAGGGAGATTCTGATAATGGGAGACTTCAATATGCCGGATACAGACTGGTCAATACCAGCAGGAACATCTGCCAGAACTAGACACATGCTGGATTCCCTGCAGGGGGAGGGCCTCAAACAACTGGTACAACAACCCACAAGAGACAGGGCTATCCTAGATCTAGTACTGACTAACAGGGAAGGGATCACAGATCTCCAGGCAGGAGGTCACCTGGGGGCCAGTGACCATCACATGGTATGGTTCAATTTGGCCACTACATCTAAATCATCCCATTCCAAGGCAAAAATATGGGACTTCAGAGGAGCTGACTTTGATAAGATGGCCAACAGAGCTAAGCTATCCCTGGCAAAAGGAAACACAGGTAAGGGGGTACAGGCAAAGTGGGCAAGCATTAAGGATGCAATACTTGAAGCAACATCCCATTGTGTTAGACAGAAAAGGAAGTGCAAAAGAAGAAGAAAACCACTTTGGTTCTCAAATACAGTAGCAGAAATTGTCAGAGCCAAAAGGCTGGCCTTCAGGAAATATAAGGGAACATAGCGGGATGAAGATAGGGAGGCATACCAAACTGCCCTAAGGGAAGCAGGGAAGGCAGTAAAGCAGGCAAAGTCCCAAACTGAGGAAACACTAGCACAAACAGTAAAAGAAGGTGACAAGACCTTCAATAGATACATTAGTGAAAGGAGAAAGTCCAGAGGGGGTATTGCTAAGCTCAAAGGAGAAAAGGGAGCATGTGAGGAGGAGGACCCTGTAAAAGCATCTATCCTAAATAGATACTTTTGCTCAGTGTTTACTGAAGAGAAGGTAGGGCAGGGCCCACAGCTCAGCACCCATGGACACAGGGGGGAGGGAGTTGGAGCACTACTCCTTCACAAAGAAAGGGTCCTACAAGAGCTCGCTAAGCTCAGGGTAGACAAGGCAATGGGACCTGATGGCATACATCCCAGGGTACTTAAGGAGCTACGGGTGGAACTAGCAGAGCCATTAGCAGAACTGTTTAGTGAGTCTCTGAGCACAGGAGAGTTCCCAGAAGACTGGAGGAGGGCTCATGTGATCCCACTCCACAAGAGTGATAGCAGGGAGGAGGCAGGGAACTACAGACCAGTCAGTTTTACCTCAGTAGTGGGCAAGATTATGGAGGCACTCCTTAAGGAAAGGATAGTGCAACACCTGGAATCCATAGAGGCACAGGATCCAAGACAGCATGGGTTTACAAAAGGAAGGTCCTGTCAAACTAATCTCATAGATTTCTTTGACTGGGTAACCAGAGTGGTGGACCAAGGGGGAGCAGTTAATGTCACCTACCTTGACTTCAGCAAATCTTTCAACACTGTTCCACATAGAAGATTGATAAATAAGCTGGGTAGGCTCTGGGTGGGTCAGAAGTTCGTCAACTGGGTGGCAAACTGGTTGATTGGCAGAAAACAGAGAGAGGTGGTAAACGGTATACAGTCAGAAGAGATGCACGTCACAAGTGGAGTACCTCAGGAATCAGTGCTGGGGC
Source organism: Neoceratodus forsteri (assembly GCA_016271365.2). Taxonomy (NCBI): domain Eukaryota; kingdom Metazoa; phylum Chordata; order Ceratodontiformes; family Ceratodontidae; genus Neoceratodus; species Neoceratodus forsteri. Next base: position 382,573,683 of record CM057452.1, read on the forward strand.
CAATCCTCTTCAATATCTTCATTAGTGACATTGGAGATGGACTCGAGGGTAAGGCTTGTCTGTTTGCAGATGACACCAAGATCTGCAACAGAGTAGATGATCCAGATGGAGCGGGCCGAATGAGAAGAGATCTGGATAAACTAGCAAAATGGTCAGAAGAGTGGCAACTGGGATTTAGTGCCAAGAAGTGCAAAATCATGCACATACGGAAGATAAACCCTGAAGCCACCTATAGACTGGGAGGGGAGCTGCTGGCAGTCACAAAGGAAGAAAGAGACTTGGGCATCATCATCACCGATGACCTGAAATCATCCAAGCAGACGTCTAAAGCAGTAGGTAAGGCTAGGGGGATGTTAGGGTGTATTAGTAGGGGTATCACAAGTCGTAAGAGGGAGGTAATAATCCCTCTTTACAAGACACTGGTTAGGCCCCATCTGGAGTACTGCGTGCAATACTGGAGCCCACACCTTCACAAGGACATTAACCAAACTGAGGCAGTCCAGAGAAGCGCTGGGGCAAGTTAGCGTTTTGTTTTATATGTCGCCTGTTGGTCCTTTCATTTTCTAGAACATAATAAATACATATTTGCATAGCTTTCGGTTTGGACCTGGAGTTATCCTAGTACAGGTAAAGAGTGCTGAGCTTTCTCAGACTTGCCGAATACTTGGGGTTGGGTTTGGCTACCCTTTAGTCTCAGCACCACCCCACTGCTTTTCTGATCGCAGCACGTCTGTTTGGTTTTGTATTCATGGCACCCACTGGTGCCCACGGCGCCACCCACGGCACCCACAGGTGTCTGGGCCTGCCCACAGCACCCGCGGATGCTCGGCACCGCGAGACACCCACGGCACCACCAGCAGTGCCAGTAACCAACGGCAGCAACAACAGCACTCACGGTGCCAGAGCGATGACACCAACCACGGCACTGACTCCCAGTGCTGACCGAAACACCAGTGGTGCCACCTATGGCACAGACGCCAAAACTAGCGGCCAAGGTGCCGAACCTGCAGCACCACCCATGGCATCAGGCAGGGCACCAGGAAAAACACAACCGTGGAAAATGACAATGGAGAATCCTGAGAAGAACGGGAGAAGGAAAAAGTTGGTGCCCATGCCGGCCCCTTTATGGAAAGAGAGAGGGGGGTAGGCACGAGGGGTTGACACAATGGCGAAGGCACCAAGAGGGCACCACGCTCATCGTGATCCAATCAACCCAACTTCAGTCCAGTGGCTCCGAGGGCCTGGAGGCCCCAAAATCAGAGACACTGGCCAGGCAAACTGGATAAAGTCGAACCCCATGCTACACAGGAGCGGCCCAGAGGTGAAACTGCTCACCGGAGCTCCAACGAGGACAGATATGGAGTCTGGAGTCAAAGAATGCAGCCATTAGGAGTGGGGCCAAGGGGAACCCACCAAAGTCGGTTCAGGCCTATCACCCCTCCCGACGAACAATCCTCGTGCAGACATACCAGAGGGCAACCTCGAGCGGCACCGATTCTTTTCCCCAAACAAGGAAGAAGAGCTCGAGGTTAAATGGAGCCGGATTCCCGGAATTGTTAATTCGTACTTCGGTGGACTGTCCTCCCACAACCCCTGTTTATCAAAGGGTGGCAGACCGGACACAGCCCCTCTGCCCTAACAACTTTCAAACGAAGTCTTCCTACCATCACCGCTACCGTCTAAGGACCACTCCATTGATGGCAAGTGAGAATTTCTTTTTCTTCTTCTTCATAATCTTCTTTTCTTGTTCGTAGAATAAGAAATACTACTACTAAAATGTCAAATTAAACACTAAAAGCTGTTGTTGTATAGATGAAAACTTTGACTCCAGCAGACGAGAGACGTCGACATCCAAGCGCACTTGACGGCGGAAGAAAAGGAACTGAGGCAGTTGGAGGGTCGACGCCGAGATAGCCTACACAGGCGCGAGCTACTCTTGTGGTGCCATGCATGCATGGTCCAGTCTCAGCGCCGACCCTTCTGAAAAATGTTGGCTCCTGCTTGGTCCTAGTGCCTCTGGCACTATCCCACTAGTGTGAATGAGTGATGGAGACTTAGTCCAGGAAGATCCAAGTGGGTAGCTTACTGAAGTCAGAGTGCAAGTTACTGAACATTGTGTGTCCAGGTTAGTGTTGCTGCAGTAGAGGGCCGTGTCGTCAGCGTAAAGGACTAGTTGGGTGGTTTGGCAAATGGAAGGGAGGTTATTGATGAAGACCGAGAACAGGGACAGGCGCAGGATGGAGCCCTAGGGTACCCCATATTTAATCAGACATTAAGTAGAAAAATGACCATTGATATTAGCTTTCTGTGATGTGCTGGAGAGGTAGCTTCTGACCCATTTGTTGACGTTTTCAGATATCTGCAAGCCCTTGAGGGTGTTCAGGAGAAGGCCATGGTCAATCAGGTCGAATGCCTTGGTCAGGTCCATGAAGACAGAGCCTGTGTACTGGCCCTTATCGCTTGTCTTGAGAATATCACTGGTGAACCTCACCAGGGTGGATTCGGTGGTATGTCCAGATCTGAAACCATGGTGGGCAACAAACAGCAAGTTATGATGGTCGAGGAAGGCGGTAAGCTGGGTATGAACAACTTTATTCAATGATTTTTGGAGAGGGAAGCAAGGAGGGAGATAGGCTAGTAATTCCCTACTTCATTCGTTGACCCAGACTTGAACAATGCTTTGACGGTGGTGGTATTCTAGGTGCTAGAGAAATAGACGGAGCAGAGTGAGCGGCTTAGTATGTTGGTGAAGGGGACCGCTAATGAATTAATAGCCAGTGTAAGGATTTTAAAGTCAATTCTGTCCACCCCTTTGCTGGGTTTAGGGTTGTTACATTGGATGAAACTGGAAAAAGGGGAGGGGAAAAGAGAAAGAGTCCTGCACAACAGGATAGTCACTCTTGTTTATATATCTATAACTGTTGCTTACAGGTGAAGCAGTTAATGCTCTGTAGGTCCAGGATTGGTCACCATCTCCCCACTCCCATTCATTTGGGTACGAATAAGTACTGAAACACAGCCCCTTGCAGAGCTGACTTTCTGGAACTTGCTCTATTACATGCCACCAAATACAGTTATGTAAGAACTTACTGTAACAGTAGCTCTTTGAGAGGAGCTCTTGCAGCAGGCTATAACCATTAGGACTAATGCCGCAGGCCTTAGGATCCACCAGAAAAATTCTTAGCTAGCAATACCAGGCAGGGACCGACCCCTGACATCGGCTCCACCCCGACGTTGGTCACGGTACAAAAGGGGGCGGACCCAGCTCCACCCCAGTTCCCCCACCAAGACCCACGAACATGCCCCAACGAGAGAAAGAAGCAAAACCTGTAGATGATGTGCTGAACACCTCATTCAGGGGATGGAGGGTTGGAAAGCAGCACCTGCTGCAAGAGCTCCTCTCAAAGATCTACTGTTATGGTAAGTTACATAACTGTACTACCTTACTTCGAGTGGGAGCTCTTGCAGCAGGCTATAACAATTAGGACTGAATTCCAAGCAGTCCCGCACCAAGGAGGTGTCTAAACCAAGGAGGTGGAAGAATGGGATAATGCTGGAAACACAGCAACTTAGGAAAGAAGTCCCTGAAGGACTGCCATGCCAAAACCGTCACGGTGTCTTGACGCAATGTCCGGGCTATAGTGCTTCACAAAAGTGTGCACAGAATTCCAGGTGGCAGCTGCACATCTCTTATAGAGACATTCTTCAAGGTGGCAAAGGAAGCCGAGACTCCCATGGTGGAGTGACCCCTAACTGAGCCCAGAAGGGGCTTGTTGTGCTTTTCATAGCAAAACACAATACAGTGGACAAGCCACTTAGAAATAATCTGCTTAGACACCGGGTTGCCCGAGTGTTGTGGCGTGAAGGCCACAAACAGTTGCTCCGATTTACAGTGTGCAGCTGTGTGCCTGAGGTAGTACCTCAGCACCCTGTGAACATACAGAGTGTGAAGGAAAGCTTCTCCCCTTTTGGAAGAAGAAAAATAAACTGGAAGGTCAACTGACTGGTTGAGGGTCAACTCCAAGATCACTTTAGGAAGCAACTTAGAATTCGTTCTGAGGGAAACCTTTTCCCTGTGAAAAACCAAATAAGGCTCTTTACACATCAGAGCCTGGAGCTCGGAGACACTTCAAGCTGAGGTAACAGCAACTAAAAAACAAACCTTCCAGGAAAGGTAACGCAGCTCACAATCAGTCGCTGGTTCAAAAGCGGGGAGAGTGCGCTTCTCCAACACAAACAGGAGGTCCCAGGGTGGGATAGGATTCCTAATGGGAGGTCTCATATATAGAATACCCCATAAAAAGGTGCAGGCCACGTCCAGTTTGGCTAAGGTTTTATCCCCCAAGAGGACATGAAATGCAGAAATGGCCCACATGTGCACCTTTATGGAAGAGTAGCTCAAGCCTTGTTGGTAAAAGGAGAGGAGATACTGCAATGCTGAGTTCACCGGACAGGTAAGGGGGTCCAGACGGTGAGACGATGCCCATAAGCAGAAGCGCTTCCACTTCATAGCATAAGTGGAGTGAATGGAGGGCTTCCTCGACGAGACGAGGACGTCCACCACCTCCTGGGAGACCCCATACCTGGATTTTGCTACGTCTGCAGGAGCCAAGCATGAAGGTGCAAAGACCTGAGATTGGAATAGACCAGTAATCCTGATCCTGGGACAGCAACTGCGAGCATATTGGCAGCGGAATTGGAAGTTCTGAGGACAACCGCTGAAATAGTGGGAACTAAATCTGCCGAGGCCACAATGGGGCAATTAGAATTATCTGAGCCCCCTCGGCTGGTATCTTCAACAGACCTCTCTGAATGAGACAGAATGGAGGGAAGGCGTAGGGAAACCTCTCTGCCCAGCTAAGGGATAACGCATCTTGCCAGAAAACACCAGATGCGAGCTCTCGTGAGCAGAAAGTTGGCAGTTTGGCGCTGCGTGGGAACGCAAAGAGGTCCAGCTCTGGTCAACCCCATGTGTCGAAGAGCTGGTCCGCTACTGACTACAGTAGCTCCCACTCATGCACCTTGGACTGAGACTTGCTTAGGCTGTCTGCCAAGTCTTTTAGGATGCCTGGAACGTGCACTGCGGACAGAAAATGCAATGCTCCAGCACCCAGTACTAGACTCTCATCACCTCCCTGATTACGGGGTAGGAGTGCATTCTCCCTTGCTTGCTAATGTAGAAGAGACCGCCATGTTGTCTGTCTGAATGAGGAGAGAGCCTGGGATAAGGTCCTCTTGGAAATCATGCCGCGCACTGAGGATCGCTCGCATATTCAGGACCCTAATGTGGAGGTCACGCTCCGTTGGGGTCCAGACTCCTTGTGTTTGTCGGCCCCTAGGTGTGCCCCCATCCCAAATCTGACACATCCGTTGTTAGGGTCTGATTTGCGGGCTCCTGATGGAAAGGGACCCCTTTCTCTAAATTGAGAGGGTCCAGCAACCAAAATAGTGTCCTCTTGATGGGCTCTGTGACTCTGACCATGTGGTCTAGGTCGTCTGAGCATTGATCCCACTGCACCCTGAGCATCCATTGTGGGACTCTCATGTGGAGGTGGGCCAAAGGAGTGACAGGAATGGCCACCGCCATGTGCCCCAGAAGTCTGAGGAAGGTCCTGGCCTGGACCTGAGGGTTACTAGGACTGATCCGGCAATCTCCCGCAGGTGACTGCCCCTTTCTGGGGGTAGAAAAGCCATGCCCTGGACCGAGTCCTGGACCACCCCTATGAAGATGAGTCTTTGGCTGAGCTCTGGGGAAGACTTTGGAAGGTTCAGGGTGATCCCCACCTCTCGGAACAGAGTATAGCTGTTTCCGAGAGCCTGAAACAGGCGCTTCCTTGATGGGGCCACAAGCAGTCAATCGTTGAGATAGAGGAAGACATAATGTCCCTGTCACCTTAGAGCCGCAGCTACCACTGCCAAACATTTGGTGAGGAGTGGCCGAACGGAAGAACCCGAAACTTATAATGTGCCCCCTGGAAGCAGAACCTCAGGTACTTTCTGTGGGGGGAAGGGGAGACCCCTATGTGCATGTACGCATCTTGCATGTCTAGGGAGCAGAGCCAGTCTCCCTGGTGCAGCTGAGGAATAAGATCTGGAAGGGTCAGCATCTGGAACCTTCGATATTCTGTATAGTTGTTTAGAGAGCTGAGGTCCAGGATGGGCCAAAGATCGTGCGTCTTCTTTGGAAAAAGGAAAAAAAATAGGAGTAATATCCCTTTCCCCACTGCTGCAGAGGAACCGGTTCTAGTGCCCTTTTTCGCAAGAGGGCCTGAATCTCTCCTTCTGTGAGAGGTATGCGAGATGGAGGATATCTTGAGGACCTTGGAGGAGTATCTGGGGGAATTTCGGTGAACTCCAGCGTATGTCCCCTCCTTATGATGTCTAGGATCTACTGGTCCGTTGTTACAGAGCTCCAACCCTTCAAGTGAAGGGAGACGCTACCCACTACTGCCTCCCCAGTACCTCTGGAGGAGGAGGGGGTGTTGGGCGGGAGTCATTGGGCGGAGCTGGGAGCGGGCAGAGAGGCTTGGGAGGACTTGGGGCCACGAAAAGGAGTGCCTCCAGGGCCGGCCCGGTGGCGCTGAGGGTTGAGGCGCTGGACGCCACACCCGCTGCGCCGCGACCCGGGTTCGGAACGGACTCGCGGGCCGGGGTCGGCGGGAGAGGGAGGATCGAGCGCCCAACGGATGCCTCCTCCCTCAGGGGTGGCTACCAAGAGCCGCATTGCGCTCTGGCATTCCTTCCAAGCCGGTGGAAGCACTGGCAGAGGGAAGGGGTGGAGGCGGCTTCGCCTGCTGAGCCGGGAGGGGGGATGCGTGCGGCGATGAGGGTCTGCGGCGCAAGCACGCTACCACTGGGACGACGCCCTAGCGCAAGGCCCTGGGGAGTGGGACGCCGGGAGAAAATCGAAAACACCCTCCGGCAGCCTAGATGAAGTCCGCCTTGTTCTACTGACCACCTACAGGACAGACCCCAATGTGCGAGGAGAGGAGGATGGGCACTCTAGGGGCAGATCCCTAAGGTAGGTACCGGGGGACATGAGCGGACGGAAGGAGGGGGCACCGGAGGCAGTAAGGAGGGATAAAGACGAAAATAAAAAAAAAAAAAAAAAAAAGGAGTGCCTCCAGGTTGCTGGTTGCCAGCTCTCCTTTTGAAGCCACCCCTCTGGCTCTGTTGGTTACAACAGCTTGAGCAGCTGAGGGCTTCCAAAATGGCTGTCGTCTCGCTTATTTCTGGTCCCCCCTGTACACTTGCCGGACGGACCAGATAGATCTGCCCGACTCCTGGAAATGAGAGATAAGAGACTCAGTCTCCTGCCCAAAAAGGATGGAACCCTGGAACGGGAGGTCCCAGATTCTGGACTGCAGATCCTGGTGAAAGCCTAAGACTCTCAACCAGGTGTGGCGCTGGAGGCAGACACCTGCTGCTGCAGCTCTGGCCGCCATATCTGCGGTGTCATATGAGGCATGGTGAACATGCGTGCCTACGTCTGAGCCCGATTTTAAAATGTCCAGGAGCTCCGTCTTTTGTTTGGAGTCTGGCAATGCAGTAGCTAGCTCCTACACTCACTCCCATAACACATTCCCTAATGGAGCAGGTGGATGCAGAGTAGACTTTCTTGCCCACCTGGTCCAAGTAGTGGGATTCTGGGTCAGGAGGCTGGGAGCTTAGGTGCTTAGGCTGCATGGACTTGTCGTGGGCAGCTGTAATCACCAATGAGTCTGCCTGAGGGGATCCGCCATGAAAGGCTCATCCCTCGGGGTTCTATACATCCTGTTTGACTTTTTTGGAACAGCCGGGACTGAAGCTGGATGCTTCCAAGTTATCCTGGTGAGATCCTGGAAGGTATCTACTAAAGGAGGCACCACTAGTGGCTTGGGCTCCTTCTGCCTCAGGTATCTGGCCAGTCAGCGGTGCTTCGGATCAAGGTCCTCCGTCTCCCATGCACTGGAGGCCTGGATGTGCCTCATGACATCCCTGAAGGTGTCAGAATGTCAGGAGGAGAGTGGGGTTGGTCCTTCTCTCCCTGGGAACCCCCAAGAGGGATGAGGAAGTAGAAGGGCTAGATAATCTGCTACTGGGCCTTGGAGCGTCCTGAGCTGTGTTTCAGACTCCCCCAACTCGAGCGTCGGTAGCTACTGGACCTACGGCGGTCCAAGGACCAGCGCCGACTGCGGGACCAATGACAGAGCAATGATTGACATCGGTCTGGAGACTGACATCTGGAGTGGGAGCAGGCACACCTAGAAGAGCGGAAATGGCTCCTGGACCGGGACCGAGACTGGCAACGGCTGCTGACGACAGTTCACAGACTGGGACCAAGAACGAACCTTCGAGGGCGGGTGCTGCAGTGGCTGCTCAGGGGTCTTCTGCAAGGAAGTAGCAGGAAGGCTCTCGGGTTCAGCGTTGTCCGGCCAGCCAGTATCCAGCATCGGGTCTGGTTTCGGCGTAGGCTGATCTTTCTTTACCTGACTCTACCAGAAGGTAAACAACTCCTGCAGTTCCTCCATATTGAAGATCGTGGCTGCAGAACCAGGAACAGGACATAGAGAAGCCGGCAGGGCGTGGGAGGGCTAAGCCCCTGCATAGCCCTGCGAAGTGGAAGACCTGGGAGTCACTGAGGTTGCCCCTGCCATGGGGGTGTCATCCACTAAGGAAGCCTCCACTGGCATCAGTACTGGGTCTGGCGTCAGTTTAGCAGGAGGAGAAGCCAGGGGAAACTTTATCACCTGGTGGTTTGCCTGAGTTGGGCAAGGCTGAGACCTTCTTAGTCGGGGCCGCAGTTTGCGCCAAAGAGGTCTGGGGGGTAACCCGTAGCAGAGCCACCTTTGGTTTGGGTTTTTCCCCTGAAGTTCCCGCCTTGGCCGGCGTTGACTTTTTGGTGGTAGGGCCCAGCACTGTAGAGCCATCAGGATGCTTACGATGGTCCCCCGAGCCCGAGGACGAAGAAGCCTTCCTGTGGGAGGAGCAGGACCGAGATGGAGACCAGGAGCGGTGATGGGACCGGCTATAGTCCTTGTCGCGGGAGTGTTTGCTCTTGTCCCTGCGCTTGTCCTTCTCCCCCGAACTGTTCAGGATGTCTATCTATTGCTCCATGAGGTGAGCCTTTAGGGCCTTCAGGCGTCGCATCCTTGTCCTGCTTGTTAAGCCCTTGCAAATCCTGCAGGTCGCGCTGTCGTGGTCTGGGCCCAGGCAGAAAATGCACTTGGCGTGGCCGTCCTCTGATGGGATCTGGAGGCCACAGTCATTTATTCCTCTTAGGGCCAGAGGAGGAGACTGATGACAGCGACGACATGCACTGGACTGAAGTCGGAGAGGAAAAAACGAGGAGAAATACATTGAAAACGACGGAAAATGGAACAATTTCTTCCAAATCTTGATATTTTTTGCTGAGATAGTCAAGATCTTCCCCAACGTGAGCAGGTCGCGGCGGGAAAAGAACTGGGGTGGAGCTGGGTCTGCCTCCTTTTGTACCGTGACTGACGTGGGGGGTGGAGCCGACATTGGGTGGCAGTCCCTGCTAGGTATTGCTAGCTAAGAATTTTTCAGGTGAGTCCTAAGGCCTGCGGCGTTAGTCCTAATGGTTACAGCCTGCTGCAAGAGCTCCCACTCGAAGTAAGATCAGTAGTTTCTGAACTTTCTCCTGACACATGTTAGGTGACAACTGCACACGCATTTTCTCCAGAGGCGCATGAAGCCAACATGGAGGCCTTATCTCAACTTCCACAGAAAAGTTTGCATCAATCACCTCCACCACCTACCTGTCTTAGCTGACATAAGATCACTGCAGTACGAAGTGAAACAGCCCACCCAGGACCAGGAGCTGGAGCAGAATATGTAGTAGCAAGGGAACTGGGCCCTTACCTCCTATTACTTATCGCATCTGAAAGAGGAGCCAGCAGCCCGGCCTTTGGAACCATCAACTCTTTACTTGTTGTTGCCCAGTCCTGACCCCTTTGTGATGTAGGGCTTGGGGGTACAAAACCGCTGCCTCTGATGTTTCTGGGGTTGCTGCTGTGGCTCATAACAGAAGCTGTGAAATGAACCAGTATTCTGCTGATGGTGGGAACCCTTCTCTTTCATGACAGAGACACTGATGTTTAGTGTGGCACATGTTTCTTAATCTAAGATGAACTGGGCTTCAACCTGAGTGCCAAAGGGGTCCTTCCCTGTGAATGGGAGATCCAATCCTTTTTGCTAGATCTCCTGTGAAAACGGGGGAAAACCTGGAGCCATGACCAGTGGAAGATAGCCACCACAGCTGCCACTACCCTAGCCGATACATTGGCTGAATCAAGGCCACCTCAGGCTGGTGCAGCAACATAAACAGTAGTATCACAAAAGGTACTGGGTGCTGCTATAGCAATTTTGTCATGAAAGACAAGGGCAGTGCATTTACCCCAAAAAAAGGTATAGAGGCCTCTGTAATCATGACCATGTAGCTTCAATGGTAGAAAAGTAGGTAAAAGCACATTGTGAGACTACATACAGCCTCTGGTGCAAATGGACAGAATCCTACAACATTTTGCAATGCACTGTATTTCACTTATGGGTGGCAACCTGAAACTGTTTTTTGGCAACATCAAAAATCTATCTCCTGGATGCCAGTGAGGTCCTGCTAGAAATCCTCTGACAGGAAAGACTACAGATCTGAGAGCACTGGAAACAACTTATGATTATAGTGGGTCATATAAGCATATAACTTGCCCCATGTCATATTTTGGTCTTCCAGAACACTGCATCGGCCATAAGACCATCTGGAGATGGATGCTCCAGAAACCCTTACAGTGGGACATACAGTACCCTATGGTCCACCTGTGTAGGAGGGGGCTGGTGAGAAACTGGATTTTCCCAAACACGGAAAGCAGACTCCATAATGGCAGAAATAATGAGGAAAGCAACCCCAGGAGAGCTTTACTTGTACAGGATGTCTAGGCTTCCTCATGATCTGCACTGAGTGTTTATGGCAAATAACATCTGTCAAGCATCAACATAAGGGACAGAAAGTTTCCCAGAAAGACAGCTCGATCTGAAGAGAAGCTATCATCTTTACTGTCGTGGACCCACCACTAAAAACACAAGACATAACTGACAGGTTGGTGTCTCAGTCCTGGCACAAAGAGATATCAAAATCTGATTGCCCTCAAGAGGAATAAACCACCCATTTGGTCACGCTGACCACCACCACTGTCACCTCTTTGCCTGAGTCGATCCACCAGAAGATGGTAAGGGTAACAATGGACAACCAGTGTACAGGAGATGCCAATGATCTGTAAGCTAATGAGGCCAGGTTGGGATATCCTGAAAATGACAGTTGTGGCAGTGTCGTGTCAACATCAGATGATGAGGTCTATAAAGAAGACGATACAGAGGAGTGTCTCGATTTCTTATGATGGCCATGATTTTGATGCTAAGATCGAGACCAAGATTACATAGAAACATAGAATTTGACAGCAGATAAGGACCGCTTGGCCCACCCAGTCTGCCCATTTCCGTACCTAATGGATAAGCTGCAGATCCTAGTTAACCAGCAGCCTACTTCTTCCTACCCCCACCCCCTAGAATTGCCTTATGACTGTCCCATGCATGTTTGAATTCAACCACTGTTTTTGACTCCACAACCTCCTTCGGAAGGCTGTTCCATGCATCCACAACCCTCTCTGTGAAAAAATACTTACTTACATTACCTCTGAGCCACCCACCCTCTATCTTCAAATTGTGCCCCCTTGTTCTTGCACACCTCTTTTTTTGAAAGATGCTATCCTCTTGGACTTTGTTGATTCCCTTGAGGTACTTGAAAGTTTCTATCATGTCCCCCCTTCCTCCTTTCCTCGAGGCTATACATATTAAGCTCCTTTAGTCTCTCTTCATATGTCTTCCGGTGCAGACCATGCACCATTTTAGTTACCCTCCTCTGGAAAGCTTCCATCCTGTCTATGTCCTTGTGGAGATTGGGTCTCCAGAACTGCATGCAGTACTCCAGATGGGGTCTCACCAGCTGTCTGTACAGAGGGATAACAACTTCCTGTTTCTACTGGTGATGCCTCTCCCTATGCATCCCAGTATCCCCCCAGCCCTCCTTACTGCCCTCTCACACTGCCTGCCCACCTTTAAGTCATCTGATATGACTACCCCCAGATCCCTTTCCATTTTTGTTGTTGTTAGTATCTCACCCCATTGCATACTCTTCTCCTGGGTTTTTGTTTCCCAGGTGCATTACCTTGCACTTCTTAGTACTGAATCTAAGCTGCCATACATTTGACCATTCCTCTAACCTTGCCAAGTCCCTTCTCATCCTTTCCAACCCACCTTGTGCATCAACTCTGTTGCAGATCTTTGTATCCTCTGCAAAGAGACATACTTTTCCTTCCAATCTCTCTGCAATGTCGCTTATAAAGACACTGAAGAGGACCGGTCCTAATACTGAACCCTGCGGTACCCCACTAGTAACCCCCCTTTCTTCAGAGTGGACTCCATTTACTATTACCCTCTGTGTCCTATTCTCCAGCCAATTCTTTACCCAGACTATCATCTTGGGACCCACTCCTAGGCTGGCTAACTTGTATATTAATCTTTTGTGTCTGAGATTGGGATCAACTCCTTGATATCAGAACTGAGATCATGACTACTCCTTTGGAAGCCGACTCAACAGAGGGACTAACCAGAGTTGTAGTGATTATTGGAGGTTCCACCTGACATGACACCCCCTTCCCCCCCCACCTGCCTTGATCAATGGGAGACAGGGTTGTGTAAATTGAGACGATCTGACTCAGCATCATAGTAGTGACGCTGAAGAGACTTGCCCCACCTAGATCATCTTGGATCAGGTCAGAGTAATCAGGCAGCATCATGTGGGCCAGCTGACCAGTCGATAATCTGCTGTGCAACTGAAGCTTGACATGTCATGGCATAACCTCCAAGGAGGGTGATTAATCTGTGGATGGCTCAAATCAAGGAGATCGAGCACAGCTCCAATGTCAAATGCACTTTCTATGCTTCCTGTGGTGCTTCTGATGCCTCAAGAGTGAACTATCTTGATACTGGACCACATATCTGGACCTTTCCAAGGCAGCTGAGGAAGCAGGCAGATTACCCATGTTTGATTACTATGACAGCAGAAACTGGAAATAAAACTCCCTGTTTTTTTGCAGATCTAGTTGCTCCACTAGAGATCAAACTCACCATCCATGTGATCAATCACAGAAATATAATCAACATCTTCTGTGGCCACCACCATCTGAGCCTCAAGCAGCACTGTTGATCCTGCCACAGCCAATGGATGCCCTAGAGTCGTACCTGGCCTTCCTTAATGTGCCCCAATACGATGATCTTCAATGATCCCAGGGTGCATACTGTAGCATCAATGGCATTAAGTTACAATATGGTCAGTGCCTAGGCAGTGCAAGCAAGCAAACACGTATTATGCTTACTAGTCATCAACAAAGTAAACCTACAACTAGTACACCTTTTAAGGCCAGGTTTCCTTTTCTGACCAATGACACTGGTAAAGTAATGAAGTGGAGATGGGGAGCACAGAACAATTCAAAGGAAAAATGCAAAATGAGTTGAAAACTATTGTAAATAGCAGAATCTGGAAAAATCCCTCTTCCTATGCAGGAGCTGTGAAGGAGCCTACCACTAGGGCAAGTATAAAGCCGTTAGGTAGGGATGGGGAGAATGAATGGGCCAAAGAGCCTTTTCTGCTGTCAACATCTATGTATCTGGGTGTCTGTTTCTTCTAATAGAAAGAAAGATCTGAGAGCAGCAATGTTGAAACTACAGGAAACGTGACTAGGTGGTAAGAGGCATCAAGCTTTGAGATGCTTTCAAAAACTTATGCACAATAGAAATGCCAAAGTATGAACAATGAACTGAATCCAGTTTGTTGTATTTACAGGAATGGGTCAGGATTACACACATGGGGTGGATCTTTTAATTTACAACGAATGGGGGCAGGGGGTAGGTAGTGGTGGGTGAAGTCCACTGCAAAGTTCCACACTTCATTGAGTTTCTGCTTCCTGAAATGAGCACTTCATGGAAGATAAATTTTGTAAGTGTGGAACTTCACGAAAATCTACACTACGCAGTTCTGTTCCTGCAAATTGCCCCAAAGCGACCACACTGCAAAAACTGTGTGATGAGTAAAGCTTTGCTTCAACATATATACAGTAGTGGTGGAGTGGGGCTGCACAGAGGATAGGTGGGTGGGAATAAATGGTTTGAGGCTGAAGGCAAATGAATAAGTACTTATTTAAAAAGGAATGAAAATTTATTAAAAAAAAAATGCTGGAGTACAATAGCATTAGGGTTCACTGACAAAGGATGGAAATTCAGGAAATCCTAATTAAGGGTTCTTGAGCCGTTCACTTTAACAGCATCCCTTCTGCTAAATCCTGCAGGTTGGGTTGCTTTACAAAACTATAACACTCAGGGAATTATGAACTAGGATTACCTTGCTTTCAGAGAACATGTGTGGCTAGAGTTATTGTCTTGAGAACCCTAATTTTCGATTTCTTGACTTTTTGTGCTTTGCTTGTTGCAGTATAGCCCAGAGGTTAGAGTAACGAGCTGTAAATGAGCTTGGAACATCCAGCAGATCTGGCTTTGATTCCCACAACCTCCACATGCATACTGCGTGACTGAGCAAGTCACTTAACCACCCCAGTGCTCCTGGGTCGCCCCTGAAAACAGGCACTTGTGCCTGTGGTCCTTGCCTGGTTACCAAAGAATAAAATAAATAAAACCTGGTCTGCTAAGAAACCTATGATTACAGATTTTAAACATGCTTGGGATAGGATAGGCACAGAGGATTGCTGGTAGTTGGGGAGAGGGGGAAACCTTATGCCAGCAGCAGTATGACAGAGCGCAATTGTTAGTGATAATAGGGCAGACTAGGTGGGCTGAAGGTCCTTATCTGTTGACAATTTCAATGTTTCTATGTCTGCAAATCCTAACCCAGGTAAAGCAATGCAATATTTTGTCTTGCTAGAGTAATCATTTAATACAACCCATGTATCCGAACATCAAACTGGACAGCCTAGAATGTATTCTCTTAACCAATGTAGAATCAGAGAAAAAGCCACAATTGGAGAAACAAGTGCTCAAGGTCAAAACGCAGCAATTCAAATAAAAAAAGATGGCGAACTCTCCCCCACAAAACCCCACACACTACTAAATTAGCAGTGAATAAATTTTATTCTGCATTGTCATCTGGTGCATAAGAGAAAAAAATATGCTGTAGCACTACAAAAATACCTAACACATTACATATATTTCTTTATCTTACCCATTTTCCAAGCCATTCTGGCCAAGCTTCTTGCCTATATCACCCACCATCACACCTGGCCATAGAAAGAAGTGTCTTGGGATCTCGAATCTATGAGATACATACAGACATAACATGATTATAAAGTATATATTAAAAACAAAATACACAACCATAATGACTTTGCATAAACAATATACTGGGCATACGTCCACATCTGTTAATGTTAAAGTTATGGATATGTCTCACTGCACTGTCGTCACCCCGTTCAAACAACACAGACACACAATGTTCTATACAGTGACCATTTCTGCTACAAATGCGACTAAAGGTTCCTTTTAATTTATGGCAACAAATACTTTATATTGGTCTGGCTCCTAAACACTAGAGTCACTTGGTAGTCAGCAGCTTCTGATTAAAAATAACTGGCAGTATAGCCTAGCGGTTAGAGTAATGAGCTGTGAGTAAGCTTGGTACATCCAACAGAGCTAGGTTTGAATCCCACAACCTCCACTTGCATATCGTGTGACTCTGAGCAAGTCATTTAACCTCCCCAGAGCTCCCATGTCACCCCTGAAAATAGGCATCTGTGCAAAGTGGGTTTTACCTGGTTACCAAAGTTTAAACAAAACAAGCTTAAACCACACACCCACACACAAACAGGTTACTCACCTGTAACAGTAGCTCTATGAGTGGTACATGATGTTCATCCACACTTCTGGCAGTATCCTTTCCTTTTAAGAGCTTGCCAGAAAGTCTTTAAGCTGGCCCCTCCCACCTACTGGGGTGGTAACTCCCTCGGCTCCACCCCACGATGCCAGATCTTACCCACTGGAAGCAACAGTGCGCACAAAAGCCAGGGGAGGTCAGGTGGGTTCGTGAAGATGAACATCATATACCACTCCTAGAACTACTGTTACAGGTGAGTAACCTGTTTTTCTAGGGATGTGGATATGATACATAGGCTCCATCTGCATACCCGCCAACTTGGCGCTCAGACAGAGAAGGCCCAGAAAGGATGTGGTACCCTCATCCATCAAGAGAGTCCCCACCAACTCACTGTCGATCAGACGAGAGTGCAGTGAGGAATCCTCTGACTCTGAGGAGTCGTCAAAGAGAGGCTGACTGCCCGAGTCCCCGCTGACCCTCCACAGACGGTCGGGGTAACAACTGACAGCCAATGTGGAAGCCCCTTGGCTGGTGGAGACTCCTTAGATGGAGTGTTATTTGGATGGTGGTTCCACCATAATCAGCAGAGATGCCGGAGGTGACCATGCCAGGACCAATTTGGTTGGCTCTGCAGAAGGAGAAGGCATCAGCCTTTCAGGTGACATCCAGGTGATAGCTGGCACAGAAACTGGGGTGGGTTTGGCACCGGTTAATACCCACTGTTGCCACATCAGGTTCTCGTAGCATCAACTCAACTTGCGCCAAAGCCTCTCCTCACCCGAGGAGGACAAGGATAAAGAATAGTGGCTGCACAATTTCCCATAGTGCCAACAGCGGGAGCACCGACATCGGCTGGACCTCCTTGGCCCACGAGAGGAAAACCAAGACCTCGGCCTCAACCGCAGGAGGGACCAGTGGCAAGGCTCAGAGGGAGCTGGTGATTGCAGAGGCACCTCCTGGTCAGGGTCAGGGACCAGAGGCGGAGGGTCAGCAGACTGATCCATCCCTCTGACAGTCTACATCAGGACCGGAGTCCCAGACAAGGAAGTATCAGCCTCTTCAGTCAACAACTGGTCTGTCGGTTAGAGAAAAATCTTGGCTGGGACTTCGACCAGCGTCTCAGCCAACAAGTCTGATGGAGTTACCATGGAGCCAGTGGCCAAGGCTGAGGATTTGACCAATGCCAAATCCAGAGAAGCGCGGGAATCAGAGGGCCTCAACCGAGAGCCTCCCAAACCCACAATCGACAACACGTCTTTTCTTTCTTAGACTCTCTTTTAGTTTTAGATTTAGAAGGTCAGCAGAGACTAGCACAATTCCTTGAAGGTGCCCATGAAAGTCAAGCCCAGCTGAAGCAGCACGAAAGCAGAAGCCAAGGAAGAATGGGACGCAGCCTGGGCTGCCTCCTCTTTGAAGGCCATAAGCTGCTCAGCGGACCCCACAGCCACGGAGACCACCCAACAGGCATCCTTGGATTTGACCAGCAGAGTTCTGTTGTGCCAGGTGGCAGAGTTTCAGGCGGGTGAGATGGTCCTCCAGAATGGTCGAGTGAAACAAGTGGAAAAAGTTGCAGGCCTGGAGATCGTGGTCATGCCCCAGGCAGTAGATGCACATGGCGTTCGGGTCAGTCCTGGGCATATTCTGCCCACAAGGGCACCGGCAGAACCTGGGAGTGGACTTATCAATCAATCAATCAAAATTTTTATTTATCCAGGCCGACATCATTGAGCAAGCTCATTTACAAGATGGACCTGATTAGCTCCGGGTCAAATGGTACAATGCATACTGAGATATTTACAATAGAGCCAAATAACACAAGTAAAGAACAATTAATGCAAGTAAGTGCTCAATGTTACATCAGTCATATCAGTTCAGAGTGCTTCTGTAATATTTAAGTAGGACATAAGATGAGATTATCATACATCGCAGACACAATCAAAGATTGAGCCGAAGACAAAAACCCGTAAGAGTTGAAATTTTGAAGCAACTCCTAAGAATTTAAGCGCTAGGGCCTACTCAACGGGAAGCAGTAAGGAAGGAACTTGCTTCTTCCAGCAGAAAGGAAGATCTGGCGTCATGGAGCAGGGCCAAGGGAGTTACCACCCGGGTGGGTGGGAGGAGCCAGCTTGAAGACTTTCCAGCAAGTTCTTAAGGGGAAAGGACACTGCCAGAAGTGTGGACAGAACATCATATCCATGTCCCTAGAAAAACTGATTGCTCCTTTAATGGCTATCCCTTTCTTGACAGTTTAAAGCTGCAATATTTGTAATGCGGCAAACATTTTCATCGTATCGCTTTAAGCAAAAATGTACTTCTAACATCCTCATTTTTAATTTCCTCAGATATTTTCTAAACAGCTTTTATAGCTACTTTTGTTATTAATGACTCAAGTCATTAAAGATTGCTATCACTTGCAATTTTTTTTACAATCTCTTTCACTGAGGTTATGTGCAGAGTGTAGATACTAGATTCGTACTGCGGAAGTATTAGAATAGCATTACTACTATATATCATCCTTAATTGACTATCTTACCACCATCCCACATAGGGCTGATCAAGTCCTTGTGGGTGACCTCAATATTAACTGGCTCAGCCCCACCTCCACCACCATCCGGGACTCCTTTTCTGCCATTGATATGACGCAGCTAGTCTCCAAACCCACAAGAGTAAACCCTACGGGAGGTACCAGCTCCTTACTTGATGTCATCATCACCAACCGCCCCCAAAAAATCCTGGACATCCAAATCCTCTCTGACTCACTCAGTGACCATTCCCCAACCATATTCCATTGGGCAGCCACCCTACCCAAACCCACCGCCCAGCGCCCGCCTCTGGCATCTCAAACTAGTGAATGAAGAACCTCAGGCAATTTCTGGCCCAAACAAACTGGTCGCCCATTCACCATGCTCCAGATATAGACACTGCCCTCCTCTTCTCCCATACATTTAATACAGCTCATGTACCTCTTCGCACCCCTCACAGCTACCAAAAGCAAAACCTAAAGTGACCTGGATTACCCCTGCCCTATTACAGTTACTTAGACATAGGGATAACCTGTGGCACCTGCAACAGAAACAGGCCGGATGGCTGATAGACAGGGCCTACAACGCCACTCAGAATAAGTGCACCTGGGCAGTCCGAAAAGCCAAGGCTGACTACTATCAAGCCACCCTCACCTCCTCTTGGGGGTGCGCCCGAACCTTTTGGGACAATATCAAACAACTGAATGGGAGCACACGCTCCCCTCCCCCATCCCATCTCAATACTGGCGGCACCAACATTACTGACACGACAGGCATCGCAAATCACCTCAACTCCTCCTTCACGGACCTCAGCCCCATCCTCCCCAGTAACTTTTTCGACCCAACACCCTCCCTACCGACCCCAGATCACCGGCACCCTAGCTTCTACCTATGCAGAGTAACTACCCTCGAAGCTAGACCCCACCTGATCCGTGCGCTAAACAGCAATAGTCCCGGCAACTCCACCGTGGACCCCACCATTCTCCGGCGTGTACTTGACCAGGTCCTTGTCCCACTTACCAGCCTTCTCAATAAATCCTTCTGCCTGGGGCAGTTCTCTCCACAGCATGGAAAACAGCCATTGTCACTCCCATCTACAAAGGGGTGATAGGTCCTCAGCTGGGAACTACCGGCCTATCTCTATACTCCCTTCCCTCTCCAAAGCCCTTGAAAAACTGGTCGCTATACAGATTACTGAGTACCTGACTAAATATAACATCCTTTGCCCTGAACAGCACAGTTTCCGGGCAGGACACAGCACAGGCACAGCACTAGTGGAGTTCTCAACATTCCTACACACATCCCTGGACTCTGACTCCCTAGCTGGGGCAGTGTTCATCGACCTTTCCAAGGTGTTCGACACTGTTTCCCACCCCCTCCTACTGGGTGCACTCCACCAGGCTGACTTTGCTACTGGGCCACTCGCATGGTGCACCAGCTATCTATCGGCCCGCTCCCAATGAGTCAAAATTAATGGAACACTATCAAAATCATGTCCCATCCGATCAGGGGTTCCTCAGGGCTCCATCCTGGGACTCCTACTCTTCGCCTACCTTAACACCCTGCCAAGTGAATGCACTCGAAATATGTTGTTGTATGCAGATGACGCTGTCATCTTTGCCTCACCGCAACCCTATCTCCCTTCAGGACTCCCTGCAGCTCTCGATACTGATGCAGAAACCTGGTTCACAAAGCATAGACTGATCATAAATCTCAAAAAAAACGAAAACAATGCTCTTTGCCCACCCCCAAAATAAAGCCAGCAATTTTCCACTCCACATCCTCCCTGGTTCCAAAAAACCGCTAGAGCAAGTACACTTGTTCAGGTACCTTGGGGTCACCTTTGACTCAGTCCTCAACTACCATACCCACATTGACACCCTTGCCTCAGCAGCCAATATGCAGCTAGGTATCTTATACCACCACAAAGCGCTCTCCCCCACTGCCCTCCTCCGCTTGCGGTAACATCTCGATATTATCCCTGGTAGACTATGGACTCCCTGGTCTACAGGGCTGCCACACAACTGCGCTCAACAAAATCCGCCTGTTACTTAACAAGGCCTGCAGACTAATCACTGGGTCCCCTAGACTTACACATTCATGCCAGCTCTATGGGCTGGCAACATTGCTGAACCTAGATGAACGGCTGCATTATCAAACATGCCTAATAGCAAAAAGAACTCTCCTAGGACTGTCCCCCCCAGAGCTGACGGCCTCCCTCCCCAGAGCCAAACCCCTGGTCTGTACACGGACTTCCTGCCGGACTACCTTCCTGACACCTAGAGCCAGGACCTCCCATGGTCAAAGGTCCTTCCCCCATAGAGCCCCTTCCTGGTTCAACTCACTCCCCCTCCACATCACAGATGCCCCTACGATCTCCAAATTCAAAACCGCACTCAGAAGTGAACTGTTCACCACACAAAATTGCACCTGTATAATCTGAGGCGCTACCCACTGTGCCCCTGACAATGCCCACTGGGCAGCATCCAAACCACAATGATCTCCTCTGGCAAAATTACCACTGTTCTGCCAACTGCTCAACCTGCAGTATTACAATATGTTACTGTAACTTGGCTTAAATTGCTTGTTGATTTCGGCCCTGGCAGTGTTACTATGTGCTGCTGTAACCTGGTTAATTTGCCACTGTTCTGACTGCTCTTACCATTATATACTGCTGTAACCTGTTAAATTACCACTGCTCTACTGACTGCTCCATTTCCAGTCTCTATGTTGCCACAATAACCAATCTGGCCTCTCTGTAATATCGCCAATCACTGATTTACTGATGTACCCATATCCTGTAACCTTAAGTGAGTTTTTGTATGTACTGCTGTATCTATCATGTTCCTGACAAACGTGTATGTTAATTCCATGTAACCTACATTCTGTAACATGAATGTCTGCACTGTATTGTCCTCTTTGTGACGAGGTACCTTTGAAAATGAGCCCTTGGCTCAAAGGTTGTAAACTGATGTACAAATAAATAAATAAATAAATAAATAAATGTTTCTTATGGTAAACAGCGCAGCACTGTACCAAGATGTTCAATTTTTTTCAAGGCGGGCATGACACAGGAATAGAATATTTTAAAACTTCAAAATCATGTATTTTAGTTCAGGAAAGAAAAGAAAGGAAATAAAAAGTGATTATACTGCTGTTTTGACAAACTTTATTGCTGAAAGAAACTACATGATGACTAACAACTGTAAGTGACTCAGAGAATGGAAAAGGATCTTACTCTAGATGCAGTTTTCGTGTGCATACACTTGCAATATTAGCGAACATTTCTTCTTCGGAGTGCTACTACATTATGTATATGATATCGCTAATACAAGTGGGTGATAGCGGAGAACATCAGACCACCACAACTAGTGCAGCGTAAAGCTATAATGAATGCAGCACCATGTGCTTGCTGCGCTGTACTGTAGCTGTGCTAGGCTACTTTTTCATGTGTATGGCATTAACTTAGGTTTTTTAGTTTGAGTAGGGGGCCCTGCTCTCACACCCCCTTGTCTTTTAACAAGGGGGTGTGGGAGGCAAAGCCCCCCAACTCAAATAAACTAACTGGGCGTGTTTGCTGCTGATTTTGTTTTGTCTGTTTGAGTTTGTTTGTGTGTGGGGGCTCCATCCCCATCCCTCAGGTTTTTACTTGGGGGTGTAAAAGTCTCCAAAGTTAAATAAACTAATAAAAATACTACCTGAAACATGAAACTTTAAAAATAACTGCAAGGCAGGTACCCTCCACTAATAGCATAGGTCCGTGGTGGTCCGATGTTCTCCACTATCACCTACAAGTGAAGAATCTACATTTTCCAGCTCCCTTCTTCTCTTATACAACACTTAGAAAATGTCTATGGAAAATCAAGCAATCTGTCTGACTATACACATTCCAAGACCTATGTTTTTATTTTGCATGACTCACTACAATGTTGTGTGGTTTGAATTGGCCCTCGGGGCCGGTGAGCCACGATTGAGAACGAAAATCCTTGACTTACGAAGGGCGGATTTCAGTAGGTCGAAGGAACTGGTTAGAGAAAGTTAACAAGGGTGAAGGACACAAGCAGGGTGGGGGAGAGATGGGAGGCAATCAAGACAGCCATCCTCAAGGCACTGAAGGCATGCGTAAGAACAGTAACAAACAGAAAAAGGTTTGAGAGACCATTATGTTTTTCAGCTAGGTTTAGGGAAGTAGTTAGGGCCAAAAAGAAGGCCTTCTATAAATATAAGGGAAAGAAGGGATAGCAGAATGGGAGGAATATCTTCAGAAAAATAGGCAGGCAAAGAGGGCTGTCAGGGAGGTGAAAGCAGACACAGAGCTGCGCATCACAGAGGGAGTCAAGAACAGTGAAAAAACAAATGTACTTGTATATGTTTCCGTTGACTGTGTGTTTCATTATGTTTTTTGTATGTACTGTTTCTTCACTCTGATTCCCTTGAAAATGATTGTCCCCGAGTTCCTACCCTCTTACCAAACTTTAAATAAATTAATAAAATGTTCTATATGTAACAGTACTTTACCTGGAGTCTGACATAGATACAGTAGTCCTATTTACTGTCACGCTTCATCAGTAAGGCTGTACGTTTGAAGAAACCACTGAATACTATAGCCATGGGCAAAATGCGAAAAGTAATGGAAAGTATTGTAAAAGTCACGATCAGTCATGGACCGATTTTGTACTAGGCAAACTATTTTTGAATTTTTTTATTCTTTAGTAACCTGGTAAGGCCCACTAGACAAAAATGCCTGTTTTCAGGGGTGACCCAGGTGCACTGGGGAGGTTAAGGCCCTGACTACATTGGGACATTTAAACTGCTTTAACTCTGTTAAAATAGTTTACATCTACATTGTAGCACAGTTAAACCATGCTACAAACTGTTCAGAACAAGGCTTTTGCATGGCTTTGACCCAATACAGTTGCCTTAAACCATATTAGCAGTGTGGATGCAATGCATTCAGTAACACGGTTTAACACTATCGTGTTAACACTTTGTTCCTTATTTTGGTTACGCAATATGAGAAAGAGCATAAATTTACTTGCATTCTAGAATTTGGAATACGTTCTCTGTTAAAATGCCCCTCCCCCCCATTGGTTACTGTGTCTGGTGGCGAGTATCTTAGCATGCTTTGTGGTACCCACAAGTCTTTGCAATACTGCAACAATCATGCATGGGAACTCACTCAGGCAAGCATGGTGTCAGAGCGCAATCAGGATGCTCTGACAACCATGCTCAAGCACTGAAATGAAAACATTATCTTAAACCATGATCAGTGTGGACAGGGCCTCTGCCCTGCTTAACCTAACCACTGATATATTCTCTGCCCTTGATAAGGGATTGTTCACCAGTGCAATCTTTATTGATCTCACCAAAGCATTCGACTTGGTAAATCACCAATTACCCCTGGCAAAACTGACACAAATCGGTCTAGACTCTCTAGTAGTACAATGGTTTAGGGATTATCTCTTGGACAGGTCCCAATTAGTTAAATGGCAGGGTGCCATATCTGACAAGACTGATATAAGAGACAGAGTCCCTCAGGGATCTATCCTAGGACCACTGCTATTCTCCCCATTTATTAATAATCTGCCAACTTTCTGCAAAGGCCCTGAAATCATTCTCTATGCAGATGACATCGTTATCTATAGATCAATGGAGGATCCGGATGAACTCAGCAGAATGCTATCCAAAGACCTAAAATCCCTGGAAGTATGGTTGTCCACAAATCAACTTCTATTGAACTGCAAAAAACCAAAGGGATGCTGTTCGGCCCCAAAAACATTGCACCCAACAGATCAGACACACTAAAACTCTCCCTCTCGTCTGGTGAAAAGGTGGTGGTTGTGGATTCGCTAACATACCTAGGTCTCACCATTGACCGGGAACTCAACTTCAAGGCTCACATAGATCACCTATCCAAAACACTGAACCAAAGGATAGGTCTCCTGTACTGACTCAGCCCCTACCTTACCCTGGGGTCACGAGCCAAGATTGCCCATGGTACCTTGCTACCCAAACTACTGTACGGCTCCCCTGTGCTCCTCTCTGTTAAAAGTACTGAGATGAATAAACTTAAGACACTGTACAACCGGATCGGCAAATTTGCTGTAGAGGCACCCCAAAGAGAACACCATTGTCAGATCCTGCAAGCCCTAAAATGGCCCACCCTGAAAGGCAGACTATGCTACTCCTCTCTATGCCTAGCCTTTAAACTCAGATTGACCTCTGCTCCACCTAGCCTGGCAGAGTTACTTCAACCTAAAATTAATAACAGGACTCTAAGGTCATCAAACAGACAACTTCTCAAGGTTCCCCAGACGCAGTCCTCCCAAGGGTCCAGGGCCTTCTCATCCCTCATTCCTCCCATATGGAATACGCTTCCACCCAAACTCCAGGAATGTAAATCTCTCGGGGGGGGGTTAAAAAGGGACTTCAAACGCACTTGCAGGAATTAAACCAATGCAACTGTAATCGCTGAACTTCACACTAGATTCCTGTTGCTTGCCTGATATCTGATTATGATTGCTGACCTCACCTAATGTGTACGACAAAGAACTGATATTAGTCCCCTTTATATACTCTGTCTGCCTAAATGACTGTCTCCTTTCATGAATTGTAATTTAACTGTATGTTGTTGAATTTAATGTAAAAGTTATATCCTGTTTGTACCATTGTTGTAATTAACCCCGGGTCACCCCTGAAAAAGGGACTATTACTGGTCTCAGCGGGCCTACCCGGTTACCAAAATTTAAATAAATAAATAAATGACTTGCTCAGAGTCACACAGTATGCAAGTGG
This sequence comes from Neoceratodus forsteri, assembly GCA_016271365.2. Lineage (NCBI taxonomy): Eukaryota > Metazoa > Chordata > Ceratodontiformes > Ceratodontidae > Neoceratodus > Neoceratodus forsteri. Next base: position 382,598,934 of record CM057452.1, read on the forward strand.
AGGTTGTGGGAATCAAACCCTGGTCTGCTGGATGTACTAAGCTCATTCATAACTTGGTAGTCTAACCTCTAGGCTATATTGCCAGCCCAACTCAAGTAGAACACTTATTCAAGTAGAACAGCACAGATTTAACTGTAAAGCTAAAAATAACGCATCAGCTCATATTATTCTGAAACACTATATTACTAACTGCTGTAACTAACTGTTCTGTAACTCGATCACATATCTCCTATTTCTTTAGTGAAAGACACAATATTCACATTGAGACGAGCAACACAGCACATTTAATGCCCACTCTGGCAAAGCTATTAATTGTTCTGACTGTGTTTGCAGCAGTCGCACACAGAGCTGTTAGTGTAGCTTGTGGTTTTTGGTTCATTATTTTCTCTATGTTAGAATAGACCAAAATCAATGGATCCATGGTTCTCATGATGTCCCTGGCAATTGCAAAGCACCTCTGGGACATTTTCATTAGGGATGCTAAGGATCTAGAAAACCTGAGGGTGTGGGGAATCTGGTATCTATACTGAAGAAAAAATTAAACATGTATTTAATGTAACTATTTAATTGAACTGAAACCTTTAGACAGCAGGTCTAGGGGTGGAATAGGGTATAACAGGACAGACTAGGTGGACCAGTGATCTTTCTTTGCTGACACTATATTTCTATCTTGCTATGCTAATTGGTTTCCACTGCAGTTTTCACGATTTTTGTTTAAACGTGATTCTTTTCTAATACATTTCAAAATATCAAGATTTTTTCCTAGGAAGATTTAAAACAAATCATAGACTGTCATGGTAAAAACCTCTAACTATGATATTTTTATAGAAAATGCTAAAATTTGTTCAAAAAATAGTAAAACATCATGGTATCCATAATATTTATAACAAAGATACAGCTAACTGATTATGACATCACAAATAACCATCAAGGAAGCATGAGGAGTAGTATAAAATGATCTGCTTTTTGTTCGTCAGTTATGACCTGCACATCTGTGAGGTCAGCAAGCCAACTGAATTATGGCTTACACTGAAAAAATGGTAATATCCTAGCGTTTGACTTCACACTGGTAAAAATGACAGAATGTGGCACTTTATACCACAACAGTGCCTCTTCTGTACGTGCAAAGCATAAAATAAGCAGGTTTGCATCACTATTTGCTACCCAAAACACAATATTTGCTAAGTACAGCCTTGACTAGCAGAAGTTGCTGATCAACTAATTTGATGTATTGTGGTAAAAATTTACGAATTCTGGCCGCCCTTATGGCCCAGCAGCAGTGCACTGTGCTGCTGCTGCGCAGGTGACACGGGTTCAAGAGCAAAGCTGTGTAGCTGTATCGTGGGACGGCCCAACTGTGGTAGTTGCTGATCGGCAGTTTGTCTCAGTGATCCCTCTACGACTGGACCAGGGAGCTTGACTCTTGCCATAGGGGCACAGTGATATCAAGGTCGATGGAGGTATGGCCCATGTCACTGGGGTGGAGGGTTAGACTGGGGAGAAAATGGGGAAAATCCTGAATTGCTGTATTTTTTTTCCACAACTATGGCAAAAGGTACACAACTGTAATAACTGTTATCGCAATTTGATATTTTTCCCCACCACTGCTGTCTTATGGATTTTATCTCATGAAAAATAACCATTTAGTAAAATTACCCCTCAAACCTGGCTGGTTACTAACCAAAACTGTGTTAGTTAAGATCACTAATCAAGTTTCTAAAAACTAATTTATACCTTGACATAAAATATTTTGATATAAATTATTTCCTGTACCATCATATTGCTTTAATTTTCCACATATTTCCTTTTATTTTGTATATTTATAAACATACCAATAGCTGCACTGTAGAATCCCCATAAAATCCAGAAATCAGCTAGCAATCTCCAGTATAATCCCAGAATTTTCGTTCTTGAAAATGGAGTCTGATTGCTCATTACCATATACATGTGGGCCTACTGATGAGACATGAAGAGGCATAGCTCATGAAATGCCAGCCTCGAGGAGTTAAACTGCTGCTAAGTTTATTATGCCTTGTACTGTCTGGCACAATATACTGTATTCCAAATGGTAAATGACCAAAAGGACAAGAACTTCAGAACTCCAAAGTAACAACTACTAACTTTTTAAAAGTGATGGATGTTTTTTAGCCTGCTGCTTCAGGGTGCTCTTTAATTAATATTATGGCAATGCAATCCAACGAATGTCAGTGTTTCGTGGGTCTTTGCCTTCAGCGCTATACACACAGACAACGGAGCTACTTGATTAAGAAAAATTTCTCAGCCTGCCTGTTGTCACAGTGGAAGTGCTATTGCTTAAAGTGCTGGCGACTCAGGTTCCAGAACAAGCACAAAGCATCGAAGGGCCAGCCGGTGGGGGTGGGGGATGAGCGTCCCAAGTGGGGGCACTGGGCTCCTGGCACTCCAGTGAAACCCAGTGGAGACTGGGTGTAAACAGGCCAGGAGCAAGCAAAAGAGAGGGCAGGAGTGATGGCGGATGTCTGCAAAATATGCGTGAGAGCGTGAATCTCTGCATGCTGATGTCACTGCATGTCCGTGTCTCCAGGGGAAGCCATGCAAGGAGAAAACATTCCGATAGGCACAGAACGCAGTCTGGAATCCATGAACCCTCAACACTGCCTAAACAACCACATACAAGTATCGGCCAGTGTTCAACAGGTGATCTCAGTTTCTCCCTGAATGGAGCCCCTTTGTGAGGGGAAAGTCACAGTCCTCCCAGAATGGGCAGCAGTGGGAGTGCCAGAAGAGGAAGGGATCTGGGGACTGAAAAAGGGGTACATCTCCGCCTGTTCAGAAAGCAATCAACAGAACTGAAAAAAAAAAAAAAAGAATTCTTAGCCCCACCTGAAGGATCCAGATAACATGATAGAAAAGATTTTATTTCACCTGCTGCACTGGTGTGTGGGCTTAACGACATACAGATATACCCTCAGTAAAATCACCTTCTACCTCATGATTCATAGAAAGAAATGTCTTCATACTTACCATAATTTCCTTTCCTGTTAGCTCTTACATTGTCAATGGGATTCAATACTGATGGGTTATGTGCACCCCTACTAGGGGAAATGGCACAGCCCAAGGTTTTAATCAGGATTGAATCCTGGGCACCTGAACATTCCGGACAGCAGCAACTCTCCAGACATCATTGTCCACGCAGAGACTCTAAATATGGAAAAATAATATATCCGTATAGATCATGCCGGTCATCTTGACACGAAAGCACATCTGTCAGCTGCCTACATAGATAGGACTTTAGCCAGAATAAAATACAGTAAACCGTTGCCTACCTCGTCAGATGGTGGAGATATGGAATCAAGGCTCGCTTTCCAGGTCTCTAACAGCGTGGAAAATCCTTGCAGTATCGAATCAACTAGAATAAACTTGTTATAGGAAAAAACAACCAACTCTGGGAAAAAGACTGCAAACAATGTAAGCAATCACCTGGCACAAAGGGGGGCACCCTTACTTATCATCAAATTCAAACTTGTTAACTCTGCCTACTAGTAACCAACATTCCAATGTGGAACTGCCCTTTTTTTTTTGTGTATCTATATAAATACAACCACAGCAGGTAAACTATAGAGGGATATCCAGAAAGACAATCAGAGTTTTATTACACAACAATGAATATCCTAGTGCTGGCATACCAGACAACATTCTCCAGCAGGAGCAAGGCTCCTGGGCAGGTCCCATTAACAATGTAGGAGTTAACATAAAAGGAATTTGTGGTAAGTATGAAGAAATTTCTTCCTTCTGTAGTGCTCCAGATTGTCAGTGGGATTCAATATTCTAAGAAGCAGCATCAATGAAAAACCAGGAGGGAGAGAATATTGTCCCATATGTCAACCACGTACAGAAAAGGAACTTACTTAACTGCCGCCTACAAAACTCTGCGACCAAAGACCACATCAACAGAACTTTGAACATCCACTCTTTAGTGCTTGATGAATGTGTGGCCAGAGGACCACAAAGTCGCTCTGCACAATTATAAGACAGACACCTCGCCTTTTTCTGCCCAGGAGGTGCCACAGCCCTGGTGAAGTGAGCCTTGATGAGAGCCAAAGGCCTCTTCTTTTCTGTGATATAAGCACTGGCAATTCATGCATGCCCTCACCAACCTTAACAGGGTGGCCTTGGAGGCTTTTTGTCCCTTTTTGGCCACTCCAGAAAGAATGAACAACCTATTCAGTTTCTAGAACTCAGCAGTCCATCTAAGGTATGTTCTAATGACCCCTCGTAAATCTAACTTGTGCAGCTCCTTCTCCTTTGGGTGAGCAGGATGAGGACAGAAAGATGGGAGACAGATTTCCTGGTTCACACAGAAGGCTGTGGGGACCTTCAGAATGAAAGACGGAACTGTTCTAAGCACCACCTTGTCCTTATGCATGACAAGGTAAGGTTCTTTGTGGGACAAAGCCTGGAGCTCACCAGTCCTCCTGGTTGAGCACACAGCAACTAAAAAACACACCGTAAGACATCATGTCCAACGGTACTGCTGAAAGCTGTTTGAAAGAACCTCTTACAAAGAGTATTCAGAACCAGATTCAGTTCCCATGGAGGAACAAGGGATCAGAACAGAGGTCGACTCCTGCTGACAGCCCACAGAAAATGAATAACCTCCCAGTTAGTCCTTAAGGACAATCCCAACAAGGCTCCAAGAGCCGACACCTGATCTATCATGGTGCTCAAGACCAAACCTTTCTCCACTCCTTCCTGCAGAAAACACAAAATCTGCAGAAACGTGGCTTTGGAAGGCTGGATACTTTTCCCTCTGGCCCAAGACAAAGAGGTAGTCCATGCGTGAGCATAAGCTCCTGACATGAAACTCTTTCTGGCAGCCATCATGGTGTCCACTACCTTCTTAGAGAAACCATGTTTTAGGAGTCTTCACCTTTCATAAGTCAGACTGCGAGCTGCACCGCTCCTGGATTTGGATGCAGAATGGGACTTTGGGAGAGAAGGTCCCCTTGCACTGGAAGGCGAAATGGTGCATGCTGAACTAAATTCACTAAGTCCAAGCACCACAGCCATTCGGGATACTCTAGAGCTATCAGAAGAAAGCTTCCTCTTGAGTGCCTTATTTTGTGAATGACCTTGGGGAAGGGCAGCAGAGGACAGAAGGCATACGCTCTTCCTCCACCTGTGGACACTGGTAATGACTGAAGAATCATTATGCTTGAGCATTCTGGCTGGAGGTGAACAAGTCGATCTGTGGATGACTGAATCTTTGACACAGAAGGTCGAACACCTCCGGGTTCAACATCCACTCCCCAGAATGGACATTCTTGCAGCTTAGCCAATTGGCCTAAATGTTCAGCTCCTCCACTAAGTGAATTGCTGACAGAGAAAGAAGGTTTTTCTCTGCCCACAACAGGAGACTGGTGGCTTCTTTTAACATATCTCTGCTCTTTGTGCCACCTTAACTGTTTAAGTACACTACTGTGACATTGTTGTCTGATCTTATTTTCATGGCTTTTGACTGCACTCGACGTTGAAAATGAAGAAGAGAGAGGTGCACAACCCTCATCTCCAGAATATTTATGTATAAGTGTTGTTCCTGTGCTGATCAAGTCCCCGGAATGGGAATAAGGTCCAGCACTGCCCCCAACCAGACAGGCTGGCATCAGTTGCCAGAATCAACTCTGGGGAGACTTCCAAGAGATACCCCTTGCTCAAACTGTCCAAACTCACCCACCAACTCAGAGACTGTGGAAGGAGTGGTGAAATTGGGATCCTGGCCTGGAAGTCCTTCAAGTTCAGATCCCAGGCCAACAGCAACTTGATCTTCAGGGTCTGCATGTAAAGGTAGCCCACGGAACCAGTTCTATCATCATCATCATCATCATCATGAGGCCCTGACTCTGCAGAAGGCTGTGAGCAAAAGCTGATGACTGGCTCCTCAGTCATTGAACCACTCTCAACAGAGTCTCCTGCCTGACTGGCAAGAGGAAGATCTTCCCTTGTCCGTCTTGAACACCGCTTCCAGGTGCTCCAGGGTCTGTGATGGCTCAAGAGAGCTTTTTTCCCGATTCACCACCCAGCAGTGGTACTCCAAAACATCCAGAGTCCTGGTCACCGACTTCTTCACCAATGTCGCAGTCGGCACTCAAATGAGCAGACTGTCCCGGTACAGATAGACATGATATGCCTCCTGCTAGAGTTGAGCCACCAGGACTATGAGCATCTTTGAGAAAAACCTGGGGGCTCTTGTGAGCCAAACAGGAGCTCCCTGTACTGGAAATGCTGTCCCAGGACCATGCACCTGAGGAACCTCTGAGACTGCCAGATGGGCATGTGGAGATATGCATCCCTCAGATCTACGGATGCTAGATAATCTTCCACTGGACAACCTGGATAATTCAACATAAGGACTCCATTTTGAAGGTGGTGTGGCGAACAAACTTGCTTAGGTGTTTCAGATCCAGAATAGGTCTGAACCCCCCCTTCCCCGACTTCTTGGGAACTACAAAATAAAAAACAAATAGAATCCCTTGCGTTGTTCACTGAGAGGCACTGGAACAATCGCTCCAATCTGTGTGAGGTGGTCCAGTGTCTGCAGCACCGCTTGCCTCTTCATGGGGTCCTTTGGCACTGGGGATGGCAGAAAATGCTCAGTTTGAGGTAATGTTTGAGACCTCCATTACTTAACCTAAAGCCAGACTTTCCAGAACCCAAGTATCCAATGTTATCTGGGCCCATCTTGTGTAAAAACCTGTGCAGTCCTCCATCAAGGGAAGGGAGGCAGAGATGGGCCTGTGTACCCTCTCTATGAAGTGCTCGCTTTTTACCCTGCACCTCCACTGCATCTTCAGGCAAGGGCTCCTCTGCCACTACTGCTCTTGAAATCTGAACAGGATCCTTTACTCCTCTGACACCTGAAATTTCAAAAGCGACAAATACCCCCTCAATACTGCCTCCATCAGCCATCTCCTTGACCTTTGGGAGCTGAACCAGCCTTTTGCTGTTCTGACACAGGAAGGTGGCCCTTGTTATCCTGGATATCCTTCAAAATATAATCAGAGCCAGAACCAAATAACTAGCCTCCCTTGAAATCTAAGTTAAACAGCTTGGTCTTTAAAGTCTGATCAGCGACCCAATGCTGAAGTGACACACCTCGCATAGTGGACACAATGTGATAAGCGGAGCAAGCCAACATGCATTTGTTCTACACTGTGGCATCTCCTAAGGAGGAGGAGGGCATGGATACTAACTGCAAAATGCTTGTTCCCTCCAAATCTGGGGGAAACGAAGCTGCCCAGGGTCATAACCCACATGTTTAAGACTCTGGCAACAATAAAAGAACCACAGGAGGTGTGGAGGTTTGCACTGTTGGAGGCAAAGGCTCTTCTGCACAAAGCATCCACTTGGTTGTCGTGTGAATCTGCTATGGCAAAGGACCCTTCAATAGGAACAGTAGTGTGTTTGACGGAATCATGTACAACTATATCCACCAGACAAGGGATTTCCCACTTGTGGGTATTTTCTTCCAAAAATGGGAAACACTGCACTTTAGGCCTTGGCATAGAAACATAGAATTTGACGGCAGATAAGGACCGCTTGGCCCACCCAGTCTGCCCATTTCCCTACCCACTGGATAAGCTGCAGATCCTAGTTAACCAGCAGCCTACTTCTTCCTACCCCCAGCCCCTAGAATGGCCTTATGACTGTCCCATGCATGCTTGAATTCCACCACTGATTTTGACTCCACAACCTCCTCCGGAAGGCCGTTCCATGCATCCACAACCCCCTCTGTGAAAAAATACTTCCTTAAATTACCTCTGAGCCGCCACCTCTATCTTCAAATTGTGCCCTCTTGTTCTTGCACACTCTTTTTTGAAAGATGCTACCCTCTTGGACTTTGTTGATTCCTTGAGGTACTTGAGACGTTTCTATCATGTCCCCCTCTCCTCCTTTCCTCGAGGCTATACATATTAAGCTCCTTTCGCTCTCTCTTCATATGTCTTCCGTGCAGACCCTGCACCATTTTAGTTGCCCTCCTCTGGACAGCTTCCATCCTGTCTATGTCTTTGCAGAGATTGGGTCTCAGAACTGCACAGTACTCACATGGGGTCTCACCAGCTGTCTGTACAGAGGGATAACAACTTCCTGTTTTCTACTGGTGATGCCTCTCCTATGCATCCCAGTATCCCCCAGCCCTCCTTGCTGCCCTCTCACATTGCTTGCCCACCTTTAGGTCATCTGATATGACTACCCCAGGTCCCTTTCCATTTTTGTTGTTAGTATCTCACCCCATTGTGTACTCTTCCCTGGGTTTTGTTTCCCAGGTGCATTACCTCACTTCTTAGCATTGAATCTAAGCTGCCATACATTGACCATTCCTCTAACCTTGCCAAGTCCCTTCTCATCCTTTCCAACCCACCCTGTGCATCAACTCTGTTGCAGATCTTTGTGTCCTCTGCAAAGAGACATACTTTCCTTCCAGTCCTTCTGCAATGTCACTTATAAAGACATTAAAGACGACCGGTCCTAATACTGAACCCTGCGGTACCCCACTAGTAACCCTCCTTTCTTCTGAGTGGACTCCATTTACTATTACTCTCTGTGTCCTATTCTCCAGCCAATTCTTTACCCAGGCTGTCATCTTGGGACCCACTCCCAGGCTGGCTAACTTCTATATTAATCTATATTTTCTATATTATGGCAAATATTTTCTTTGGTCTGCACCAGCCCATTCTTGTTCAATAATCTGGTCACAATGAATAAAGTTTGGAAAACACTTTGGAGTGGAGAAGGACACAGACAGGATAGGATATATATTTAATGCCTCCATGGATTGCACCTCCTTCAGCTGCAGTGTCTTACAAGCCTCAGTTATCAGATAGGACAAAGACTTGTCATCAAACAGGAGAGGGATAGGAATCTTCCTCTTCGGCTCCATCCACTCCCCTTCCTCCTCCTCCTCCGAGAGTTTATCCTTATCATCCTCAAGTAACTTGTTTCGGTCAGGATTATCCCCAAGATCCCCAATATTCTCATCCAGACCTTCTGTATGGTCAGGGTCTGGATCTGCTTGCAGATCCATACTAGCAGTCTTGCCTCCCTCTGGCGCAAAAAAAAAAAAAATTTAAAACTAGTCCTGCAGATGCCCAACAGTAAAACTGAAGTTTTCACAATGCTGCCTAGAGGGAGCTACCACCATGATCCCCAACTCTGATTATGGGGAAAGAGACAAAGAACGCAAGACAGGCCGGCCCGCTGGTGCACCTGTTAGGATTTCTACCAACGATGCCAATGCCTCGGGGTGTCAGAGGGCCATTCGGGGAGAGGAGGACTGAGCATGCCGGGGACTGCTCTCCTCCTCCAGGGAGGAGGGGGGATAGAGTGGCCTGTGCATGCATGACTCCTGGCAGTGGTCGGGGGCAATACAGCTGCGGACACAGAGCTGTCAGGGAGGCATGCCTATCGTGCATCTTGCCTACGCCATTGTACATCATGCCTCCCAGGGAGCCTTAATTCACTAAAATATTGCAGCCAGCTCTGTTTATGATGCCCCGCCTCCCTGGTTCCACACTGCACCCCGTGGCACTTGGTCAGTGACTAAGTGACATTTTTCTGTTGGTGCAGTCCAATCCTGCAGTCCAACCTGGAGTGTAAGCCTGGTGTTTCCTGGTGTAACTGGCTACACTGCATCCCGTTTTAACCTTTGAACGTCCGATGGTGCCTGGTGTTGATCATACCTGATTCTGGACCTGGATTAAAAGAGACCAAGACCCTCCTCTTTTTTGTATTATTTTGCTTTCTTCAGTTGGTCGATGGGGTGGTGAGAGGACCTTGCGACCACATATTTTATTTATTAATTTCTATGTTGTTAAAAGTTATAAAGTTTAGTACTGTCTTTTTTTATTTCATTGTTCTATTATTTTAAGTTAGTTTAATTGTTTGGCAGTGAGAGTGCCTTTTTATCCTCTTTCCCCAGTGGTGAGAGGACTGGGGGGGGTGAATTATTTATTAATTATTTTTTGTTATATGAATGTGTTGGGCTAGGGGGTGAGAGCCCTAAGCTTTGTTTGCTGTATATTGGTTCTGTGGGTTATTTTGTATTGGGGGTTGTCAGGGCTGTTTCAGGCTCTGAAATTGAGGTTGATTAACCTGGGAATTGGGCGGGGTTTTAAACTGTTTTTGCTTTTAGTGGGATATTATTAGTTTTTAGTTTAGTTTTAGGTATTGTTTATTGTATAGCTTAGTTTGCAGTATGTGTTGGTATTCAGCCCCCACAGTGGTGCGCTACTCATCCTCCTCTCTGTGTGCCCTTCGCCCTTTTTATTCTCCCCCTCTTCAGTTTGAGATTTACCAGCATTGCAGAGCACTGGGTATTGTGCGTAGGAGGGGGAGAAGGGTGTGGGTTATGAACAGGGGAGGATGATCGAGGGGAGTCATCGTATTGGGGTGGATAATACCAGAAGGTGCCCTGGGGTGAAATGGAATCCTGATCGTGGTTCCCCATGTCTGGTGCCTATACCCAAGGGCACCACCAGTTATGGTGGGCAGATGGCCTGTGCAGCCCGTGAGATTCGTCTAACTCGGGCAGTGTTGTGCAATGTCAGGTCCATTAAAAACAAGACCGCAATTACTGCTGATCTTGTCGGTATGGTGGACCTGGCTTGCATTACCAAGACCTGGCTGGATGATAACTCTGGCCCCATTTTAGAGGCTGTGACTCCAGCTGGGTACTCAGTTTTACACCACCCAAGACTGCATCGTGGTAGGGAGGGGTTGCGGTCTGTTTCAAGACCGAACTTGGCCTCACGGAGGTACTAGTGGGGAGGGTTGAGTCCTTTGAGTGTATAGTTGTAGCAGGTGTAGGCATTCGAATTGCCCTCATTTACCATCCACCTGGTGATGAGAAGCGATTCTTTCAGGAAGTGGTGGACTTCGTCATCGATATGGCGTTTGAATGACCTAGATTGATGGTTCTGGGTGATTTCAACGCCTGGGTCGACGACGAACTCTCGCAATTTGGTCAACACTTCCTCCAGTTAATGACAACGCTGGGCGTTACACAGGTGGTTTCCTCTGCTACACATAGATGTGGACACTCTTTGGACTTAATCTTCCTTCTAGGGGTCGAGGCATCCGATGTGGAGGTGGAACCCGCTGGGTGGTCAGATCATTACACCGTGGGGTTTAGTTTTTGCTCCCCTTTCAGAAGGCCTGCCCCTACAGAGCTGGTTAGGTACCGCCCTTTGCGGGACATAGATCCCCAAGGCCTTGCGGCGGTACTCGACCTCTCGTCTCCCGCGTTGGCAAGCAGTGATCCAGAGACCCTCGTGTCGGCCTATAACACAGCCGTTGCTGGGGCTCCGGATCCCATTGCTCCAGTTCGTGTTTGCCCCCTCTCCCTTCGCGCCAAGTGCCCTTGGTTCGATGGGATGTTGAGGGCGATGCGGAGACAGGGGTGAAGGTTAGAGCGTTGCTGGTGAAGGTCCACCCTTGATGCTGACCACCTTAGATTGATGGATCATTATTTGGTCTACCAATCCGCAATCACCCATAAGAAGGCAGAGTTCCTGTCCAGGGAGATTGCGGTTGCTCGGAATCGACCAGCTCAGCTGTTTCGAACTGTGGACAGACTGTGCAACCCAGCCTGTCTTCAAGTTCGGAAAGTTTTTTCGCAATTCGAGTTCGATGAGCTTGCCCAGTTCTTCGTAAATAAGGTGGCCGACATTAGGGCTGAGTTGTTGCCATCACACTCTATGGTGGTTGCCGTGAACTGGGGTGAGTTCACGGTGCCTCGGCTTTCCTGGAGTTCCTTCAGTCAGCTGGAGTTCATTGATGCCATGAGGATTATCCAGCAGATGCGCCCTGTGTGCTGTAGCTTGGACCCTGGACCAACCTCCCTAATTTTGGGTTGTACCGACATCATTGGTCCAGTCCTTTTTCAGATAGTCAGGTGCTCCCTGGAATCGGGTGAGTTTCCTAGCTCCCTGAAAGAGGCAGTGGTAACACCCCTCTTGAAGAAAGCTACTGCAGACCCTGACTGTCTGGAAAACTACAGACCTATCTCTAACGTTCCCTTTATTGGGAAGGTGATTGAGAAAGTAGTGGCTGCACAACTGGAAGACCATTTGACCATCCATGACGTCTATGAACCCCTCCAGTCTGGTTTTCGTAAAAGACATAGTACCGAGACAGTGCTGGTTCGGGTGCTCAATGATCTCTTGATGGCAAGAGATCGGAAGAGTCGTTCCATTTTGGTTCTCCTCGACCTTTCTTCAGCCTATGACACCGTAGATCACATGGTGTTGATAGAACGCCTGAGGCTGTTCTGCGGAATATCTGAAACAGGCTTAAGATGGTTCTCATCATTCCTCACTGGAAGATCACAAAGAGTTGTGTCTGGGGTTTTTTCCTCGGATTCAACATCTTTGTCTTGTGAGGTGCCCCAGGGTTCAGTACTGTCACCCATGTTATTTGCGGTGTATATGCTACCCAACGGAGACACTGTAAGGAGGTATGGGCTGAGGTTTCACTGTTATGCAGATGATACCCACCTCTACCTTTCTTTTGCCCACGACCAGACTGGGGCTCTCTCGGTCTTTAACAGCTACCTAACCAAAATCCAGCAGTGAATGAATTCTAGCTGGCTGAGGTTGAATTCTGATAAGACTGAGGTACTGGTTGTGGACCCAGGTCATCAGATGGGGGCTGGGTGTTGATGCGCCTTCCGGAATTTTTCTTGGAGGCGTTTCTCTCCCGACCACTGAATGGGTGCGGAACCTGGGGGTGGTTCTTGATGACAGGCTGACACTGCATTCGCAGGTGTTGGCAGTCGTTAGGACTTCCTTTTACCATCTTAGGAACATCGCCAGGATCCGGCATCTTGTTCCGTCTGCCGACCTACCAACATTAGTTCATGCCTTCGTGTCCTTGCGCTTGGATTATTGCAACTCCCTTTACCTAGGGCTTTCAAGGGTTGAAATCCGTCACCTGCAGCTAGTACAGAACACTGCAGCCCAGCTTTTGACAGGTTCTAGCAGATCCTGTCACATTACTCCGGTGCTGCTCGAACTGCACTGGCTGCCAATTCGGTGGCAGATCACCTTTCAAGTCAGCTTGCTGACTTTCAAAGCTCTACAAGATATGGGCCCAGGCTAGCAGAAGCCCCGCTGAACAGGAGAAAGGCTCCATATTCTTGGATGTGGCCCAAATAGTGAATCTTTTCCACTTCATGGCATAAGTGGATCTGGTGGAGGGTTTTCTGGCCTCCACTAAAATCTCCGCCACTTTGGAAAACACACCAAAACGGGATTGGGCTAGGTCTGCAGGAGCCATGCATGCAATTGAAGGGATTTGAGGCCTGGATGGACCAGGGTCCCCTGATCCTGGGTCAACAAACCTCGAGACAGAGGAAGAGGAAGAGGAGGATCCTCTGAATATTGTTGTAGAAGAGAGAACCAGATTTGCCTGGGCCAGAAAGGAGCAATCAGAATCATTCTCGCTCCTTCTGAAGCTAGTTTCTGCAAGACTCGTGGGATAAGAGGAACAGGGGGAAAGGCAGAGACGAATCTGTCCTTCCAGTCTAGAGACAGAGTGTCATTCCAGGAAGTGCCTCGCTCTGGAACAAGCGAGCAGAAGGTGGGAAGTTTTGCGTTTTGGAGGGATGCGAACAGGTCGACCTGTGGTGTTCCCCAAAGTTGGAAGATACTGTCTAGGACCCCTTGGTCCAGTTCCCACTCGTGAGTCAGAGCAGAAGAGCGACTTAGCTTGTCTGCCAGGGTGTTGTCGACTCCTGGAACGTGAATCGCCGTGAGGTGAAGGTCGTGTTGTGTTGCCCAATCCCAAACCCACATTGACTCCCTGCATAGAGGGTAAGACCGAGTTCCTGCCTGCTTGTTGATGTACCACACTACGCACATGTTGTCCGTCTGGACGGCTAGGTGGCCGGGAAGGATGTATTGGTGAAGGGCTTGGAGAGCGTACAACACTGCCCGAAGCTCGAGCACACTGACGTGGAGAGCTTGCTCTAGCCAGGACCAGGAGCCCTGGGTCCGAGGAGGGCCTAGATGGGCTCCCCAACCTTCGCCTGAGGCGTCTGTGGTTAGAGTCTGGGAGGGGGGAGAATGAAAGAAAGGAACCCCCCGAAACAGATTCTCTCGAATCATCCACCACTGTAAGTCTTGCATCATCGGCGATGAGATCAGAACTGAGTGATCTAGGTCGTCCACTAGTTGATCCCACTGAGAGATCCTCATGTGGAGTCGAACGCGAGGGACTGTCGGGATAGCAGCCGCCATGAGCCCGAGAAGGCGAAGGACCGACCTCGCCGAGACCATCCTGCGGTCAGATAACAGACTTATCTGGGTCTGAAGGGAGGCTGCCCGGTCCGGAGGCAGGAAGACCTTGCCCATGGTCGTATCGAGGATCGCCCCAATAAACTTTAGCCTCTGGGAAGGGTCCAGATGAGACTTGGAATGGTTGATGGTAATACCCAGGCAGACAAAAACCTGCTGGGTGAGGGAGAGGAAACGCAGGAGTTCCTCCCTTGATGAGGCCGCCAGGAGCCAGTCGTCCAGGTAAGGGAACACCTGTACTCCCTTGGTACACAGGTGGGCCACCACCACTGTCAGACATTTGGTAAATACTCGGGGGGCCGAGGATAGACCAAATGGGAGCGCCTTGAACTGGTAGCGGTCCCCGTGGAACGCAAAACGAAACTATTTGCGATGAGATGGGCAAATGGGAATGTGCAGATAAGCATCCTGCATATCCAGGGCACAAAGCCATTGACCCGGCCAGAGGAGGAGCAGAAGGCTCTGCAGAGAGAGCATCCTGAACCTTTTGTACTCTACATAAAGATTCAGGGAACTGAGATCTAAAATCGGACTGAGATCTCCCATCTTCTTTGGGACCAGGAAGAAATGGGAATAGTAACCCGTGCCCTGAAGATGAAGGGGGATGGGCTCCATCGCTTGCTTCAGCCGAAGAGCCGAGATTTCCTCCTGGACCAAAGGAAGGTGTTCCCGTGAATACGACGACTTCAGAGGGGGGTGGCGGGGTGGTTTCTGAAGAAACTCTATGGAGTGTCCTTCTGCTATGAGCTGGAGCACCCAAGAATCCATGGTTATCCTCTCCCATTCCGGAAGGTGGAGGGAAAACCTCCCTCCTACCGGTTCCTCCGGGGAGTCCGGAGGCAGTGGGAGTGGAAAGGAGTCAGGTGGTGTGGGGCAGCACCGCAGCTGAAGCACCCGCTGCTTTTTTGGGCGGGGGGGCTTAGTAGCCGAGGGGGCCCGACGTTTTGTGGCCCGCCTTCCCTGGGGTTGCGCCTTTGGCCGATTCAGTCTGCGAAAGGGACGGCACTGCTGCTGATGGGGATGGTACATGGAATCAACTGATTTCAGATCCGTCCCCTTCTCTTGCAAGTCGGTAATGATGTCCTTGACATCACCCCCGAAAAGCACCGACCCCCGGAAAGGTGCTTCCTTAATAGCAGATTGCACCTCCGGGACCAGACCTGACACGCGGAGCCAAGCAAGACTCCGTAGGACTACGGCGAAAGCTGAGCTCCGCCAAGCAGTGTCCACTGCGTCGTATGTCACAAGTAGCATGTGTCGACTGGCCGAATGAGCAAAGCGGAAGAGATCAGCCAACTCCTGTTTGACTTGGGAGTCAGGCAAGGAGTCCACCTTGGATTCCATCTGAGTCAGGATGGCCTTCTCGTAGTCCCCCATGTGGCCGACATAGTTCAGGGCCCTAATCCCCAGCGTGGAGGAAGTGTAAATCTTTCTCCCGTACTGGTCCTGAAGGCGAGATTCCTTATCAGGAGGTGACGAGCTAAGATGTTTTGGGTTCGCCGACCGGCCGTGAGCGGCGCTAATCATGACCGAGTTGGCACGAGGGTGAGAATCCAGGAAATCAACACCCTCTGGAGCCTGATAAAGCCTGTTCGACTTCCTAGGAAGTGGGGCTAAGGCTGACGGCTGTTTCCATATCATGGTCACAAGGTCGGCGTGAGGCTCTATCCAGGGCGGCACTAATGTAGGAGCTGTCACAGGCAGATCCAGATGTTCAGCGAGTTTCAGACACTGAGGATCTGGTTCCAAAGAGCGCCACTGATTAACCTCCTGGATTTTTCTAAGCAACTCCGTAAAAGAAGGATCCCCCAGAGGAGACTTTGGAGGAGTCCTTGGCCGGGGCTTCGACGGACAGCGAGGCTCGTCGTCTCTCTCGGAACAGCCGTCGGAAGAGTCCGAGGAGTCCGAGAGTGAAGAGGAGGATGAAGAAGAGTAAGACTCCCTTTCCCGACCCGGGGGGAGGAACGGGTCCCTTGGGGAGTCCCCGGGGACGCATGTCCTGCCCCTCTCTGGATCTAGACGGAAGAACCCTGGAGTCCGGAGGTGGTGAGGGAGTGTGCCGCCTGGGGCGTATGGGAACCAGGGATGGCACTGTCGCCAGAAGGCAGCTCTCGACCTCTTTGGTGAGCTAAGCCTTGGCCTCAGCCCACCAGGAGGCCAGAGTTTCCTGCAGGTCCACCAGCGGCCGTGTGGGCGGTGGAGGAGGAGGAGGTGGGGGATAAGAATATGGGCTATACCCATATGGAGCGTATCCAAAACCCGACTGCGGGTAACCCGGTGTCGGGTACTGAGGCGTCGGGAAGCCCAGTGTCGGGTACTGCGGCGCTGGATACAGCATTCCTGGGTACATCGGCGTCGAATAAGATGGCAGATACCCGGAAGCCGGGGGGGCCCTGCTGGGAACCTCACAGGCGGGTCCGTAGCGGACAGCCCGGAGGGTGGAGGGCCCGATGGGAGCAGAAAATCTTCCTGAGTCGGTAAGGCCGATGTCAGGGCCAACAGCGGAGGCCCTGACGCTGGGGGTACCGATGTTGGAGGGGCCGACGTTGGAGCCGGCGTCCGGGGAGCCAACATCAGATCCATCACTCCAGATGGAGGAAGGACTGGCGGAGGCAAAAAATCCCCAGCTTCACCCGGGGACAGAGGGGAAAAGTCCCCAGGTTCAGGTTGGGGGACTCTGGCTCCCCAGATGGCAGTGAAGGCTGCGGTGAACCGGGAACGACGGATGTTGGGGGGTCTGTCGTCGGTTCCTCATCGGCCGGACGTCGGACGAGCCGACGTGAGACGTCGAGGCAAGCTCTCGGCGGGCGCTGGAAGAGCCAACATCCGACTTACGAGAGCCATCACCAGAGACAGGTCGAGAGGAGGGGTCGGCCAGGTCCGGTGGGGAAGAAGCCGCGCGTCGCCCCGGAGGGTCGGACGTCTTACCAGCCCTCTCCAGGCGGATGTCAGAGGAGCCGACGCCTGGCTTACCAGAGTCACCCATGATGGTAGGCCGCAAGCCTGTGGCCAAACCAACGGCGGAGGCCTCAAACTGCCCGGGGGCGCCTGCAAGGCGCCAGCGTTAGCCAGACGGGCTGGCCGACGTCACCTCAGAAACCTCCGAGGCGGCCGTCGAGGAGCGATCCCCCGGAGGGGATGTTACCTGCGTGCCCGCAACTCCCGAGTGAGATGCGGTGGAGGAGCCTTTGTCCCGGTGCCTCTCCTTGTCCTTCTTCTTTCGATGGCCTTCAGGGGAAGTGGATGCCTGCCTCAACTTTTTAAGCTTCTTCTCCATAGAGCTCATTTTCTTCTTAAGAATATGAGCCTCCAGGGATTGGTGCCGTCTTTTTTGGGTAGCCGTGTTAAAGCAGAGGCAATGCTGGCACTTCTCGACCTGATGATCAGGGCCTAGGCAGAACAGGCACAGGGAGTGGCCGTCCTTGTGCGGTAGTTGGGCACCGCACGAACTGCACTTGTTCTTGTGCTCGGAGGGTGTAGGGGATGACATACAGCGATGTTAGTACTGACATTAGTCGAAAAATAAAGTTTTGGTAAAAAAAAAACGATGAAGGTGAAGGACTGACGAAGCACGAACTTTCACGAGCACTGCACAAGCTAACGGCAGGAAAGGACTGGAAGAAGCGTCCAGACAGCCCCTTTATACCCGACATCTCCTGATGCGGTCACCTGACATAGAGGTCCCTGCCAGGGACTGCTAGCTAGAAATTTTTCCGTGGGGGTCCTGCCGCCGGCGGCGTCAGTCCTATATGTAATTACCTCCTGCAAGAGCCCTCTCAAAGTAAGATCTTCTGGTTCCTTATCACCCAAATCGATCACTCCACTTGGCCGAGGGTTTGCTAGAGGTTCCAAGGGTGAATTTGAAATCTTCGGGTGCTCGGGCATTTGTGTATGCAGCCCCCACCCTTTGGAACTCTCTACCCCGTCGGTTGCACGAGTGCACTTCTGTGGAGGACTTTAAGAGAGGTTTGAAGACTTTTTTATGGGAAACTGCATTTTTAGAACACTGACTGTTATGATTGTCTTGTTTTAATTGCATTTCTTAATGATTTTTACTGTTTTGGTTTATTTACATATGGTGCCTTGGTAATCGAAAGGCGCCTTATAAATAAAATTATTATTATTATTAAGCCTGGGGGCTCTCCCGGTGGTGCTCCGACTGGAACCTGTGACTAAGGTCTATGGGGGCTATGCCACATGATGGCCCTGCCCAGAGGGGGAAAGCCTGTATGGATCGTCACTATGGTAAGTCCCAAGGGCAGGTGGTAGTCGGGGTGTGGTTGGGGCTAAGCCTCTGGAGGTCTGGCACCGTGGCACAAAAAAAAGAACAGAAGAAAATGCTCCTAGCAGCTGAGTTGGCTGCGAGGAGACTAATCGTGGTTATCCAGTCAAGCTGAAAGTAAAGGCAAAACAGAGCCGCCATGTCTATCACTAGAGAAGTGCAAGCGTGCTCTCTCTCTCTCTCTCTCTCTCTCTCTCAAGTGCAGGTATGTGAAATCGGTACATCAGCCGGGGGAACGCACACAGTCACAGGCATGCGAAAAGCATGCAGAAGCTGTAGAAAGCCTCTAACAAAAAAAGATGCATGCCCAACGGACAGGGCAAGAGACAATAAATGGCGGGAAGCCATGCAGCTCAGTGAAGCCGCTGAGTGAACTACCACACAGCTTATGGCAAGAAATGCCCCCACAAAAGCACTGATCCTTTCCAGAGTCTAAGAGCTCACCCTCCTGTCAGCCCCCCCACTTGTAATGCTGAAAAAAAATTAAAGGGGAAATGTCCCTTCAAACAAAGTGGCACTAACATTTAAGTGGGAATGTCCCTTCCAACAGAGTACAGAAAGAAATGCCTGCCAGGAACAAACACAAACAAAAGTCACACTATGAGTTAAGGGAGTGGGGAACCGAGGAACTGACGCCCAAAAGACAGAGGGAAAACAGAGGGAATACCCTACCTCAAAACACTAACAAGAAACAGGTACTTACCTGAGGAACCTTTTTGTTTTGTAATAGAAAATCAGAGACCTGCTAAAACATACACCCCTGAACTAAGTGGCAGACGTGGCCCCAATCCAAGCAAAGGCAGTAGAAATGGGAAAAGAGCAGGCTAGCTAATTTGAAAACTGCAGCATAACAGGCACCATTTTAATTTAGGGATGCTCCCTGTCATTCGGTAGCCACTACCTGCTATGCAGAATTGCAGCCCCAAAAGGCAAAAGTCGATTTCTTCTTCAGAGAAGCTTTTAAGTTGTTTCCCCTTCGATAGCACAGCAAAGACTAGGGAGCTGCTGCTGTCCAGAATGCTCAGGTGCCCAGGATTCTATCCTGATTACAGCCTTGGGCTGTGCCATTTCCTCTAGTAGGGGTGCGCATAACCCATCAGTACTGAATGCCATTGACAATGTGGAGCGCTACAGAACCACAGACTAGTCTGACCCTTTTTTCCCTGCCTATAGTATCACTGCATATCCTACTTGATCTCTGGCCTGTTCACCCCCTGTACCTTAAGACTTAATGCAATGTCCAGGATATAGTGCTTCATGAAAGTGTGCACAGAATTCCAGTTGGTAACCACAAATATGTCTCTTACAGAGACATTCTTCAAGGCGGTAAAAGAAGCCGAGACTCCCCTGATGGAGTGACCCCTAACCAGGCCTGGAAGGGGTTTGTTGTGATTTTCATAACAAAACACAATACAGTGGAAAAGTCACATAGAAATAGTCTGCTTAGACACTGGTTTGCCAGAGTGTTGTGGCGTGAAAGCCACGAACAGTTGCTCTGATTTACGGTGTGCAGCTGTGCACATGAGGTAGTACCTAAGTACCCTGAGAACGTCCAGAGTGTGAAGAAGAGCTTCTCCCCTATTGGAAGGAGAAGAAAAGTAAACTGGATGGTCAACCAACTGGTTGAGGGTCAACTCCAAGACCACTTTAGGAAGGAATTTAGGATTAATTCTGAGGGAAACCCTTTCCCTGTGAAAAACCAAATAAGGCTCTTTACACATCAGAGCCTGGAGCTTGGAGACTCTTCAAGCTGAGGTAACAGCAACTAAAAAACAAACCTTCCAGGAAAGGTAACACAGCTCACAATCAGTCGCTGATTCAAAAGGGGGGAGAGTGAGCTTCTCCAACACAAACAGGAGGTCCCAGGGTGGGATAGGATCCCTAATGGGAGGTCTCATATGCAGAATACCTCGTAAAATGGTATAGGCCACATCCACCTGGGCTAAGGCTCTATCTCCCAAGAGGACATGATATGCAGAAATGGCCCACATGTGCACCTTTATCGAAGAGTAGCTCAAGCTTTGTTGGCATAAGGAGGCCAGATACTGCAATGCTGAGTTCACCGGACAGATAAGGGGGTCCAGATGGTGAGACGACGCCTATAAGCAGAAGTGCTTCCACTTCGTATCATAAGTGGAGCGAGTAGAGGGCTTGCTCGCCGAGACGAGGACGTCTGCCACCTCCTGGAAGACCCCATACCTGGATTTTGCTACATCTGTAGGAACCAAGCATGAAGGTGCAAAGACCTGAGAGCGAGATGGACCAGTGAGCCCTGATCTTGGGACAGCAACTGTGAGCATATTAGCAGCAGAAATGGAGGTTCCGAGGACAGCCGCTGAAGTAGTGGGAACCAAATCTGCCGAGGCCACAGTGGGGCGATTAGAATCATCCAAGCCCCCTTGGCCTATATCTTTAATAGAACTCTCTGAATGAGAGGGAAGGGAAGGAAGGCTTAGAGAAACCTCTTTGCCCAGCAAAGGGACAATGTGTCTGGCCAGAAAACACCAGGTGTGAGCTCTCACAAGCAGAAAGTTGGCAGTTTGGCATTGCATGGGAACGTAAAGAGGTACACATCTGGTCGACCCCATGGGTCGAACAGCTACTCTGCTACTGATTGCAGTAGCTCCCACTCGTGCGCCTTGGACTGAGTCCTGCTTAGGCTTTCTGCCAAGTCATTTAGGATGCCTGAAAAATGCACTGCAGACACAGAAATGCAACGCTCCAGCACACAATACTAGACTCAAATCGCCTACCTGCATAGGGGGTAAGAGTAGGTTCCCCCTTGCTTGTTGATGTAGAAGATGACTGCCATGTTGTCCATCTGAACGAGGAGACAGCATGGGACAAGGTGCCCTTGGAAAGCATGTAGCACATTGAGGACCGCTCGCATCTCCAGGACATTGATGTGGAGGTCACGTTCTGTTGGGGTTCAGAACCCTTGTGTTTGGTGGGCCCCCAGGTGCGCCCCCATCCCAAATCTGATGCAACTGTCGTTAGGGTCTGATTTGGGGGCTCCTGATGGAAAGGACCCCTTTCTCTAAATTGAGAGGGCCAGCCACCAAAGTAGTGTCCTCTTGACCGGCTCTGTGACCCTGACCATGTGGTCTAGGTCATCTGAGCATTGATCCCACTGCACCCTGAACATCCATTGTGGGACTCTCATGTGGAGGCAGACCAAAGGAATGACAGGAATAGCCACCACCATATGCCCCAGAAGTCTGAGGAAGGTCATGGCCCGGACCTGAGGGGTTACAAAGACCGATCCGGCAATCTTCCTCAGGCGATTGCCCCTCTCTGGGAGTAGAAAAGCCATGCCTTGGACCAAGTCCAGGACTGCCCCTATGAAGACGAGTCTTTGGCTGGGCTCCAGGGAAGACTTTGGAAGGTTCGGTGTGATCCCCACCTCTTGGAACAGAGTATAGGCATCTCCGAGAGCTTGAAGAAGGCGCGTCCTTGACGGGGCCGCAAGCAGCCAATCGTCAAGGTAAGGAAAGACATAATGACCCTGGCACCTTAAAGCCACAGCTACCACTGCCAAACATTTGGTGAAGACTCAAGAAGCGGAGGAGAGGCCAAACGGAAGAGCCCGAAACTGATAATGTGGCCCCGGAAGTGGAACCTCAGGTACATGCTGTGGGGGGGGGACCCCTATGTGCATGTAAGCATCTTGCATATCTAGGGAGCAGAGTCAGTCTCCCTGGTGCAGCAGAGGAATAAGACCTGGAAGGGTCACCATCCGGAACCTTCGGTACTCTATATAGTTGTTCAGAGAGCTGAGGTCCAGGATGGACCGAAGATCCTGCGTCTTCTTTGGAACAAGGAAAAAATGAGAGTAATATACCTTTCCCCGCTGCTGCAAAGGGACTAGTTCTATCACCCTTTTTCGCAAGAGGGCCTGAATCTCTCCTTCTATGAGAGGTATGTGAGAAGGAGGATATCTTGAGGACCTTGGTGGAGTATCTGGGGGAATTTCGGTGCACTCCAGCATATTTCACCACCTTATAATGTCTAGGACACACTGGTCCGCTGTTACAGAGCTCCAATCATTCAGGTGAAGGGAGAAGCAACCCCTACTGCCTCCCCTGGTACATCCTCCGGGGGGGGCAGGAGGGAGTCATTGGGCTGAGCCGGGAGTGGGCAGAGAGGCTTGGGAGGACTTGAGGCCTCCAGGTTGCTGGTTGCTGGCTCTTCTTTTGAAGCCACCCCTCTGGCCCTGTTAGTTACCACGGGCATGAGCACCTCAGGACTTCCAAAATGGCTGTCATCTCGCTCTTTTCTGGTCCCCTCTGTACATTTGCTGGATGGACCAGATAGATTTGCCTGACTCCTGGAGACGAGAGATAAGAGACTCTGTCTCCTGCCCGAAAAGGATGGAACCCTGGAATGGGAGGTCCCGGATTCCAGACGGCGGGTCCTGGTGAAAACAGGAGACTCTCAACCTGGCGTGGCGCCAGAGGCAGACACCTGACTCTGACGCTCTGGCCACCATATCTGCGGTGTCGTACAAGGCACGGCGAACATGCGTGCCTACGTCCGAGCCCGATTTTAAAATGTCCAGGAGCTCCGTCTTTTGTACAGAGTCTGGCAAAGCAGCAGCTAGCTCCTTCCCTCTCTCCCATAACACATTCTGGTACTGGACCATATGTGTGAGGAAGCTGAGGGACCTAATGGAGCAGGTGGAGGTAGAGTAGACTTTCTTGCCCACCTGGTCCAAGTAGCGGGATTCTGGGTCAGGAGGCTGGGAGCTTAGGTGCTTAGGTTGCTTGGACTTGTCGTGGGCAGTCATAATCACCGATGAGTCCGCCTGAGGGGGGATCTATACAGCCTAACTTTCTCAGAACTGCAGGGACTGAAGCTGGATGCTTCCAAGTGATCCTGGTGAGATCATGGAAGGTGTCCACTAAAGAAGACACCACTAAAAGCTTGGGCTCCTTCTGCCACAGGTATTTGGCCAGTCGGCAGCGCTCCCGATCCAGGTCCTCCGTCTCCCACGCATAGGAGGCTTAAATGTTCCTCATGACATCCATGAAGGTCGGATTGTCAGGAGGTGAGTGGAGTCTGTCCTTCTCTCCCGGGGAACCCCTGACCCCCCCAGAGGGATGAGGAAGTAGAAGGGGAAGACGATCTACTACTGGGCCTTGAATGGCCTGAGCTGCGTCTCGGACTCCCCCCACTCGAGCGTCAGTAGCTGCAGGACTAGCATCAGTCTGAGGACTGGTGCCGATGGAGCAATGACTTGACGACGGCCTGGGGACCGATGCCTGGAGTGGGAACGGGCCTACCTAGGAGAGTGGGAATGGCTCCTTGATCGGGACCGAGACCGGCAACGGCTACTTGATCGGGAGAGGTGCCGATGATGTTCCTCAGACCAAGACCGGGAATGGACCTTGGAGGGTGGGCGTGGCCACTCAGGGGTCTTCCGCAGGGAAGGAGCGGGAAGGCCCTCAGGGTCAGCACTGTCCAGCTGGTTAGTCGGGTACAGCTCCGGCAAAGACTTTCCTTTTTTTACCTGACTCCACCAGAAGGTGAAAAGCTCCTGCAGTTGGTCTTTGTTAAAGACTGTGGCTGTTGAACCTGGAAAGAGAGGCGGTGAAGCTGTGTCTGGCAAGGGAAGCAGCGAAGGTGGATCTGGCAGGTCATGGGAGGGTGAACCTCATGCAGAACCCTGCAAGGTGGAAGATTTGGGAAGTCCCCAGGCCTCCCCTACCGCGGGGTCTTCCACTACCATAGTCTCTACCGGCGTCGGTATGGAGTCCGGCGTTGCTTTCCCAGGAGTCAGTACCAGGGTAAGTTTCTCGCCCGGTGGCTTGCCTGCATCAGGCAAGGCTAAGGCCTTCTTAGGCATAGCCGTAGCTTGTGCCAAAGAGGTCTGGGGGGGTTAACTCTTAGAGGAGCCACCTTAGGTGTGGCCGACTCCCACCCTCCCCGATGTTCCTGCCTTGGCTGACGCCAGTTTTTTGCCAGGAGAGCTCAGCACCTTGGAGCCTTCTGGGTGTTTGCGACGGTCCTTTGATCCTGAGGAGGGAGAGGCCTTCTTGAGAGAAGAGTGAGAGCGAGATCGGGAGCGATGATGGGACCAGCTACAGTCCTTGTCGTGGAAGCACTTGCCGGACTTGTCCCGATGTTTGCCCTCATCTCCTGAGGTGTGCAGAAGATCCATTTTCTTCTCCAGAAGGTGGGCCTTTAGAGCCTTCAGGCACCTGATTCTTGTCCTGC
This sequence comes from Neoceratodus forsteri, assembly GCA_016271365.2. Lineage (NCBI taxonomy): Eukaryota > Metazoa > Chordata > Ceratodontiformes > Ceratodontidae > Neoceratodus > Neoceratodus forsteri. The sequence goes on from CM057452.1 coordinate 382,623,762, forward strand.
TGGTGAAGCCTTGACAGATGGAGCAGGACACGCTGTCGTGGTCTGGGCCCAGGCAGAAAACGCACTCAATGTGGCTGTCTTTCGAGGAGTTTGGCAGCCACAGTGGCACTTATTCCTCTTGAGCCCGGAGACCGACTATGGCAACGACATATGCCGGACTGGAGTCAGAGGATGAAAGGTGCTGGAAAAACTAGTAGAATGCCCGATGAAGAAGGATGAATATCTTCAGAAATTTTCGTGAAATCTTCTTTTCTTTTGCTGGGCTGGATAGCCAGAACTTCCCCAATGTGAGCCGGTCTCAGTGGGCAAAGAACTGGGGTGAAGCTGGGTCCGTCCCCTTTTGTACTGTGACCGACATCGGGGTGGAGCCGATGTTGGGGGGTGGTCCCTGCTGGGTATTGCTAGCTAAGAATTTTTCTGGTGGGTCCTAAGGCCTGCAGCGTTAGTCCTAATGGTTACAGGCTGCTGCAAGAGCTCCCACTCGAAGTTAGGAGCAGCTTTTGCCATTTGATGGATGATTTAAACACTTACTACTCATATGCTGACACCTACAGATAAGACCAATATCTTTTTTGTAAGATCTTTTCATGGACTTTCTGAATAAGAGGCAACCAGTACACTTACTTTCCTCTTTAAAAGGAAAAAAAAAACTTTAATTAAAGGGCAGGGGTAGACTAACTAGAAACTAAGGACCACAATGACATCATCACAGCATCATGGGCCTGAAAGACTAGGAAAGGAGCAGCAGTGATTGACAAAACCCTATGGTAACTCAAAGGAACCTTTGTTTGCAGTCTCTATTGCTAGTAAATGATGCCAATAAAAATAAAGCAACCTATATTATAGATTCCCAGTGATCTTTATTTTGTTCCATGTATAAAACAGTCTCTTGAAACTTTAAAGGATCCAGTGATTGAAACTAGGTCTATGAGACTGTGACTGAAACATGAAATGGAAAGAATAAATAGCAGACGTTAGCACATTATCTTCACACAGACTCTAACCATGTCCTTATTGAGTACAAGATTAATTTAATTTTAAACATTAATATGGGAATATAAATGTGGAAATGAGATGGCTTAGTGAAAAAGGCATGGTAATATGTATTAACTATGCAGATCTTTGCTCACTCCTCATGTCGAGTAACAAGTGTTTTACACTCTGTATAAGAGATCTGTAAACAATGCACGGAACATCTTTTAAGGAGATCAGAGGTTCCTTCTAGATGATACTGAGAGAGAGGGAAGTAAAAGTCCTGTTCATGAAATCCAAGATAATAGAAAGACCATAACTCACTTAAATCAAACATCATGTTCAGAGTAGATGTCAGATTAAATCGCTCCAGGCTGAAATGTTTATCTTTTAACTCAGCCGGAAGGATTATTGCTAAGGTATCCTCTTCAAATCAACTACTTACTTGCACCACAAGGGAATGCAGTCCGTGGCAATGCCCATCCGGTGTAAAAAAAGCTGTGCATAAACAATTGCATGAGTTGCCGTTTTCCCCATATTACCAATCCAGAACTTGGCAGCTTCAAAATCTGGTGAATTCAGGATGAATTCCTACATTGAAAGAAATGTATCATGATCATTTTTACTGAATGCAACAATCTATTACACTGCATTTACCAAAAGTATTTGTAGTCAATGGACATTATTTAAAATGGAAAATAAACCATGAAGTGTTAGTAAAAAGGAAGCATTAGTACTAGTAAATCAAGACATACTACATAACACTGCTACATTACGAAACACTCCCAGTGTTTAATTAGGTCCCAGTACTAAACAGTAGGAATGGGTCCCCATTTTCGAAGCTGGACATTTGTGTTGTGCACCTACGGAGGTGCGCATGATAATGCACAGTTAACCTGGGGGACATATTCAGAAAGGCACCACACTTCAACTGGTGCATGTTGACTGTCAAAACAAGGGAACTGTGGGAGTGCAGAGTAAAGTGACTTTGCATGGCACTAATACACTCCCCTGCAGGAAAGTGACTCATAGGAGCAAATGGAGTTAGCATGTCCTGAACAGGGTAGTGCTTTTGCTCCTGTGAGACAATTTTAGCAATCAGCATTCTAATTAGAACATATGGCATGCAAAGCATTACAGGGTCTTTTGAATGCCATTATGTGTCCAACAGCATCTCTATACAATGCCACCGCACACAAATACACAGACACATGGTGTGGGGCCATGTTCTCCATGATCATCAGTTCCAGCTGCCAATTAGGGGGAGTGGCCCGCGCCTACTGTAGAAACTCCTACAGCAGCTGTGTACTTGATCACTCCCAGTCACTAAGTCAGCAGATGGCTAAGGTAGTGAGCAGAGGGACTGTGCTGGTTGCTACCTCTGTTTGGAAGCAGCTGCAGGTTCCTGTCATATGGTGTGAGTGGGGTGCCACTGGGGGATAGAGGGTGCCAAGTAGGCTAGGAAGGGGATGTTTTGTGGCAATTGGGTGGGGGGTGCCAACAGACTGAGACTGCCCATTTGAGCTTGTAAGTTCAGTTTGTTTTCCTAGAAGTCTGTTTCCCCTTACCCCTGACCTCTAGAATTCCTTTATGTCTATCCCATGTATTCTCACGGGATTTAAGCATGCATGGGATAGACATAAAGGAATTCTAGATCAATTCTGAAAAACTAATTTCTAACTAAATGGGCTGACTGGGTGGGCCATAGGCCCTCACCTGCCGACACTGTCTATGTATCTAAGTATCTATGAGTAACCACAGGTGGCAATGTGGATGGTAGAACGAGTGGGGAGGGCTGGGACATTGCTGATGTCAGGGTGCTGAAATGCACTGCGTGCGCAAGCCCCTGGATGTCCTCTTCGCAACATCCTATAGGAAGTTCAGGAGAAAAGTGAAAAAACAGGGCGAGTGCTGGCTTTGAAGGACCCAGTTTATCCGGGGCTGGCCTTGCCTTCTCAGTGCACCTACTGACAACTTGCACTAAAGGGGATGTCCCCCCACCACTCCATTCTCACCTGTGGGGTAAAGCCAAGATTCTGAGGAGGATGGTGCACATGGTAGGTGGATGCCAGTAGGATAGGGCCTGAGGGCTCTAGAGGAGTCAAACAATGAAAACAGGAAGAGGGAACACAAAATACATTGAAAAAATGTGCTAAAAACCCTGTGTTAGAAACCTTTCAGAAAGCTTAGGTTTTAAACAGCAATCTTTTTTTTCTGCAAACAACTAACACACCAACAGCAAACCTGCCAGTTCCCCCCTACCAGATTCCAATGGAGAGAGAACTATTTTAGATTAAATTCGAAGTAAGTTTTTAATTGTTGTAACTGCATAATATTTATTTATTACTCATCTAGTTACTCATTTTATAAGTGCAATAAGACACTCCAGGGTGTTGGTAGTAACCCCTTCTTTGAATACCTTTTTAAGTAGGCATTGAAAAAAAAAAAAAAACATTAAAATGACTGATGAAAACATGACACATGGGTGTCTGTATGTGCCACACCCACACTTCCAGGAGTGGAAAGCACTCAATCAAAGGCCTTGTGCCTTACTATGTCCCTCGGGTATGAGGCTGTGGTACAACTATAAACACGCTGTCATGACTTATTACATACTCAATGCACAGCTATATGACACATTTAGGTCTATCATGATAATGTTTTTTTCAACTCCTATTAATAGATGTATTCAAAGAGGAGACTGTGTTAATGTGTGCCTTCCTCTTATATCCAGTACTGAATGTAATACATTGCTAATAAGACCCCTAAGGTATAAGTGTGAATTTCACTGACTTGATATATGGTTCTGTAAAGGTTTCCTGCTTACCGTAATGGTTATGCTTCATGTTTCTTTATTCACACATTTTTCTCCCAACCCTACTTCTACTCTCGTCTCACTTCTTCCGTTGCCTGCTTCCCATTCCCTAGACCTATCTGAACTTCATCCACAGACTGATGTTAGAGAAACCATGCCTTTATCAATCAGTTGACCACAGCTTTCCAGATTTCATACAGCCTGAAAAGGTCCACACTTGGTTTCTACTTGCCTTTACTCTCTGTGTCTCATTGGAGCTGGGCCCATGGTTACAGAGACACTCTAGTGAAAGATACCTAACATTCTAGCATGAGTGACAGGCTACTGGTGGTGTATCCTCACAGAATGATGCTCCATCCAGGGTGACTTGTGCGGTTCTAGACATGACACCCTTCCCTCCAGAGGCATCAGATGTCCACTGGCGACTATGCTTAGCTTATTGATAACTCAGTTAGGATTCTGTGGTCTGGAATCTATCCTGGGTGTCCCATGTGGCACACTTGACTGCTCACCACTTGGGTGTGTTTTAAAACAATGAAGAATATAAATGTCTTGTAAGCTGGGCAACTCAATAAGAAACAATAATAAAAAAACATAACTTATGACAGTCATTAACAATAAAAAAGAACTTGTTGAATATACATAATGCTAGAAACCAGTAAAGATAAACAGTACACTTGGGTTTTAAAATTATCTTGGTGGTGTTGTATAAAGTTAGTTTCTGATGGAGCTCTGCACAGCTCCTTGCCAGGTATGCCTTCCTTCCTTACTCTTGTAACCCCCCTGCAAATGGGGGTTCCCAAAAGACTTCCAGGAGCTTGCTTGAATGCTCCAAGCCTGAATGGTGTTTGGCATTTAAGCCATTTATCAGTGAGTGTTTTTAGAGCCTCTGGTACTGTCTCTTTAAGAGCTGTCTGCTTGCAGACATAATTAATTTGTATGGGGGGACTGTGTGCTTCTCAGAGTACCACTCGAGCTGCTGCCAATTCACTTCATTTTTGCAGTCACTAGAGTGCAAAGGAACCTATCTGAAAGATGTAACTGTTTGCCAGAAATTATTTAGAGTAATAATGAAATTACAGTTTGTCTAACCTGCTTTCTTTGCAGTCAGAACTGTGTCTGCTAGTTCCCCATTCTAGTTTTGAACTGCTGAACTGGACCAATCAGTGTGGGGTAAGCTAGCTCTAAAATGGTGCCTTGGACGAATCAGAACTTGGACTCATAATCTGAGCCAGCCACAAGAGGATTGTATGGGCAGTGACTCTGGGAGATGTAGTTTAGACTTCAGTGCCTTTTGGACCAACAGCAGCAGTCTATGTGAGTGACAGCCAATCCAGTCAAGAACTGGGAGGAACTCAAAGGAAGTGCCGGTTTTGTCGGTTGGAGTTTCAGTTGAGCTTTGGCAGTGAAGAAGGAAGGAGCCCTGTGCTTTTTCAGTGTGCAGTTTTAGTCAAACAGTGTGTAAGGCCCAGAGTTCGGTCTGCAGCTTGTGTAACAGCTTGTTAGGACTGAATCCGTCCTCGAAAGAATCAAAGGATCTCTGAAGAGTAGAAACCAGGCTCACCCTGTAGAAGACTGGAGGAATTGCTGAAAATTCACTCGGTCTGTCAGGAACTGAATCTGCTGTGTGTTCTCCGGGTATTGTGCAGTAATTGCGATCGGGATACAGATGCAGCCTGCCTGGTATAGTGCTTTCTTTTATATGGATGTGTGAAGAGGTTTGTGTACCTCAAGTGAGCCCTGCTGACATTGAAGGACCCTATCTTATTTGGAGGTCGTGAGTACTAATTCAGGGTACGCTCCTGTTGAATTGCCACATTAAATCCAAATGGAATTACTGTACTGCTGACTGTTTAATTCTCCTTTTCTCTGTGTGAAAGGGCCCTACCAGCTGCCATGGTTTGGACTAGCCACTAGGGCTTGGGTACCCAGGGACAGTAACTGATAGGGATAGGCCTGTGCACAGAGCCATAAATGAATTATTAGAGTGATAAGCTAATTAACCTGATTTCCCCTGTCCTTGTTATATCCCTAAATAAATCAGAGCTGCTTGTTTCAGCAAAGTTATACTGCCTGAGGTATTTGTCTATGTTAAAGTACTGTACTGTGATTGTTGCACTGTATCTCATTTCACAGGAGGTCCCAGTGCGGAACCAGACCTGGGGTAAGTGTATACTGTGAAGGTAATTCTGATATATTGTGTGGGCCACTAGTGGGAAGAAAGGGGGGTTGCAGTGTCCCAGAGGGCTGTGACCAAGTTAGTTTAACTATTGCAAACCCTGACCTCTGGGTGGAGGCACCCACCATTGGATCCAGGCCCCTCAACCTGTTAGTGGCAAATCAGGCAGGGGTAGTAGCCCCTGGGATAGCGCCATCTAGGGGTTACACTCTGCTGAAGAGATGGGTCCTACAAGGATGGGCTGTTCTGACCCACCCATCCTCCAAGCTGTTCTCTCTTTGGACACCTAATGTAGAAGGAAGGTGGTCAAAGGGAAGCCAGGAGGGCAAGGAGTTGTAAGAATTTATTTATCTATTTATTTATTTAGTTCAGTTTAGGATTAATACCTTTGAGACAAGGGCTCATTTACAAAGGTACAATACAATAAAAGAAGGAGTGGAATCTGGCATAAGAGTGCTGGACTTCCGGAGGGCCAACTTTGGGAGGATGGGGGAAGCGGTAAAAGGGTACCTGGCAAGAATTCAATCTAGTATGGACACTAACCAGAGGTGGGAGCTCATAAAGCTGGGGATAGTGGAGGCAACCAAAACCTGCTGCAAGGCCCAGAGCAAGAAGGCTAGGGATAAGAAACTAAGCTGGTTGAGCAAGGAGGTCATGGAAAAGGTAAGGAGGAAAACAGCTGCCTTTAGGAAGTACAAGAAAACAGGGAGGGGGGAGGACAGGGAGGAGTACTTGACGGAATCGAAGGAGGTGACAAGGGCAGTAAGGGGAGCCAAGGCATCTACGGAACTCAGGCTGGCACAAGGCATTAAGAAGGGGGATAAGGTCTTCTTTAGGTACATCAGGGAGAAAAGGAGCTGTAAGGACCACATAGTAAGGATCAGGAAGGAGTGGGGTTGGGTGGAAGCAGGGTGCGATAAGGCAGAAGCACTAAATGAGTACTTCTGCTCAGTATTTACTAAAGAGAAGAGGGGGGTGACACCCAAGGGGAGAGAAATGGCAGAAACAGGGGGGAAGGGGTGACAGATGGGGAAATCATGGAGGGCAGAGTTCAGAGGGTTTGAAGGCACTGAGGGTGGACAAGGCACCAGGCTCAGATGGCATCCACCCCTAGGGTACTGAAGGAGCTGGCAGAGGTCCTTGCAGGACCTTTGGCAGACCTATTTAATGCCTCACTACATTCAGGGTGTGTACCTCAGGACTGGAGGATGGTTTATATGGTGCCCTCTGCAAGAGTGGCCCCAAGGATGAACCGGGAAACTACAGACCAGTGAGCCTCACATCCATCGTGGGTGCTTAATGGAGACTATGCTGAAGGAGAGGCTGGTGGCCCTCCTAGAGGCCAAAGGACTACAGGACATCAGACAGCATGGCTTCATACGGGGCAGATCCTGCCAAACCAGCCTGGTGGAGTTCTATGACTGAGTAACTAGGCAACTGGACAGGGGCCATGCAGTGGATGCCCTGTATCTGGACTTCAGTAAGGCATTCGACTCGGTGCCACATGGAAGGCTGGAAAGTAAGTAGGCACAGGGGCAGCTGCAAAGCTAGTGAGATGGGTAGGAAACTGGCTTCAGGGAAGGCAACAGAGGGTGGTGGTGGTGGGTCGGGAGCTCTCACACCCAAGGGTAGTGACGAGCGATGTTCCACAGGGCTCGGTGTTGGGACCAGTGTTGTTTGGGATATTCATTGCAGACATATCATTGGATATCAAGAGCAAGAGCAGTCTGTTTGCTGATGATACCAAGGTAGGAGCAATGGTGGATGACCTAGGGGGATGGCAGGGGTTGCAGGATGATCTGACAAAGCTTGAAACCTGGTCAGACACCTGGCAACTGAGGTTTAATGCCAAAAAGTACAAGGTGCTGCATTTTGGGATGAAGAACCCAAGGAGGAGTTACCAGCTGGGACGAGTGCAGCCAGCCCAGACAGAGGAGGAGAAGGATCTGGGGGTGCTCATTACAGGGTCAATGAATAACTCGACACAATGTAGGAAGGCAGCTGCAAAGGCCAACAAAATGCTGGGTTGTATTGCAAGGGGTATACCCCCGAGGAGGGAGGAGGTGATTCTGCCACTGTATAGGTCATTAGCGAGACTGCACCTGGAGTACTGCGTGCAGTACTAGCGCCCATATCTGAAGAGGGACATTAAGTTACTGGAGGGAGTGCAGTGCAGTGCAGGGTGGCAAAGATGATCAAGGGCCTGGGGGACTTATCATATGAGAGGAGGCTGACGGGAGTTGAACATGTACTCACTGGAGGAGATGAGGGACAGGGGGGACATGATTGAAACCTTTAAGTACATGAAAGGAATAAACAAGACAGGTACAGAGGGGCTGTTCAAAGTAAGGGAGGGGAGGGACACCAGGGGCCATGATATGACATTGGAGGGAGGAAGGTTCAGGAGGGAGATGAGGAGACACTTTTTTACAGAGAGGGTGGTGGCTGGGTGGAATGCGTTACCTGCAGAAGTAGTATCCAGTAGAACAGCGGACTGCTTCAAAAGGGGATGGGACAGGACAAGTGGGAGGGTTAATGAAGGGGAAGGGTGGAAGGGAGTGGCAGCTGCAGAATAAGGGGCGTTAGCTGCACATTTGAGCAAACTTGATAGACCTCTAGGCCTTTATCTGCTGGCAAATTCCGGATGTTCGTATGCAGTGAAAAAGGTTCTCCTTTAGTGGATGGAACCCAGCCACCTGTTGCAATGTGGGGGTTCCCCTCTTCATTCCCTCCCCTTCCCTCAGCCAATTCTCACCACAGATGCTTTGGGAATGGGGTGGAGGGCCCATCTGGGGCCCCACCAAACCTAGAGGAGATGGTCCACTCTGGAATCCTCATTCCTCAACAATGTTCTGGAAATGAGAGTGTTTCTCTATGCCCTGCAGGCCTTCCAGAGTCAGCTGTCCCCAGGCCTTCTGCTGGTGCAGATGGACATCAGTGTAATCCATTACATCAACAAACAGGGGAGTACTCACTCCTACCATCTCTGTCGGAAGGCCATGAGAGTCTGGTACTGGGCTCTGGAACACGATCTAAAACTGTTGACCATCCATGTTCCTGGCATCCAAAACATCCTGGCAGATGCCTAAGCAGGTGACAGTCACAGCACACAAGTGGGAGCTGCTGACCTTAGTTGCAGAAGACCTGTTCGACAAGTGGGGTCATACAGAGTTGGACCTTTTTGCGTCCCCACTCAATGCAAAACTGCTACAATTTTGCTCGCTCAGTCCTAGGCCTTTAGTTTTCTGGCGAGACGCACTGTCCCATTCTTGAAAAGAGAGGTTTCTGTATGCATTTCCTCCCTTCCCCCTGCTTCGGAGGGTTCTGATTAAGCTACAGATGAAAGGGGCCACAATGATACTCCTAGCACTTTTCTCAGCTCATCAGATTTGGTTCCCTTTACTGCAACAGTTGGCAGTGGAACCCCTAGTGTCTCTTCCACTGTGCACTGGCTTACTCTTCCAGAACCGGGGCACCCTGGTCCATCCAGACCTCAAATTCCTGCACCTACATGCCTGGCTCCTGAGGCGATACCCATGGCTCGGTTTGAGGTATCACCCATAGTGGCTGATGTCCTGGTGGCGGCTAAGAAGCCTTCCACTAGGGCTACTTGTTAACGTACTAAATTACCAGCAGATTAGACCTAGTGGTCTATTGAGTCTGCTTGAGTAGCAGCCCTAACAGTTGATTCACTGCAGCTGCCCCCCCCCATGTATCCTCTTTCAGCCCCATTTACATGACCCACTCCCTCCACCCAGACTTTACCCCCTGTGTCTGTCCCACCCTCTCTTAAATCCCACCATGGTCTCCATCTCCACTAATTCAGAAGGCAGCGAGTTCAAAGGCGTCACCACCCTTTCTGTGAAGAAGCAATGCCTGCCCTCCACCTTAAATCTCCCCTCTACCAGTCTCAGGCAATGCCCTCTCGTGGCTTCATCCTCCCTCAACTGGAACAGCTCATCTGAGCTAGCCTGATTAATCCCTTTCAAGTATTTAAAGACCGCTATCATATCCCCCCATCCCTCCTCTCTTGCAAGGAGTAAATGTTCAGTTTCCTTAGTCTCTCCTTGTAGGGCAGGTCACTCAGGCCATATATCATCCTTGATGCCCTCCTCTGTACCCTCTCCAATACGGCAATGTCTCACTTCAAGTATGGGCACTAAAACTGCATGCAGTATTTCAGGTGCGGCCTAACCAGGCAGTTGTACAGGGGCAGTATGACCTCTCTTCTCACTGATGTTATCCCTCTGGCTATGCACCTGAGAATCCTATTTGCCTTCGCCACTACTTTCCTACACTACTCAGAATTATTCATTTTGGCATCTATTCTCACCCCCAAGATCCTTTTCTTCCCTGGAGACTGCCAGTTTCCCCCCTCAGAGACTGTAGTCTTGCCCTGGGTCCCTGGCCCCCAAGTGGAGTACACTGCACTTTTTGGCATTGAAACTCAGCTGCCAAGTGTGTGATCACCTCTCAAGTATCTCCAAGTCCTCCTGTAGCAACCTGCTCCCTAATTCCTTGTCCACTACAGCCTCCAGCTTGGAGTTATCCATGAATAGCCTCAGTCTGTTCCTAACTTCAACTCCAATATCTGAGTTGAATGCGTTAAATAGGACCAGACTCATTACTGAACCCTGTGGGACTCTACTAACGACACTCCTCAGAGATGACAACTCACCCCCGACCACCACCTTCTGAAACCTATCTGTCAACCAATTCCCAATCCACTCCAGTATCCTCCCCCCAGCCTAAACTCAACTTCTCCAATAATCTATGGTGTGGCACCGAGTCGAAAGCTTTACTGAAGTCCAGATACAGGACATCCACAGGCTTCCCTGATCAGAAGCCCTAGTGATCAAGTCACAGAATTCAACCAGGTTCGTCTGACATGATCGTCCCTAGATGAACCCATGCTGGCATTTATCCTGGAGACCATGGGCCTCCAGGAACTCCACCAAACTTTCCTTTAAGGTGGACTCCAGCAGCTTCCCCACCACAGACATCAGGCTAAGAGGCCTGTAATTCCCTGGCTCATCCAGTGGACCACCCTAATGTAGTGGTAGGACATGAGCCTCCCTCCATTATTCTAGGAAGTGGAAGCATTTTGTGCTGTGAGCTGCTTCACGCCAGCTGGAACCCTTCACTTGTCAGTGAATCAAATTCTGGAGTACCTACTGTCCCTTTCAAACTCAGGTCTGAAGTACTCCTCTCTTAAGGTGCACGTTTGCCATCTCTGCCTTCCACGTGCCTGTTGATAGATGTGCAGTGGCACAACTGGAGGTGTCCCATATGTTTCTGAGAGGTGTTCTTCACCTGAAGCCTCCTATCTGCAATCCAGTGCCACCTTGGGACTTGAATCTTGTGTCTGAAAAACTTACTTTGACTCTTGAGCCAGCTGCAACATGCGAGCTACGCTTTCTGTCATGGAAAGCATTATTTTTAGTTGCTATTACTTCTGCTTGAAGAATTTCAGAGCTACAGGCACTCATGTGGGCAGCCTTATTTGGTTTTCCACAAAGACAGGGTGTCTTTACGAATTAATCTTAAGTTTTTTCCTAAGGTGGTGTCTGAGTTCACTTTAAACCAATGCCATCCACCTTACTGTTTATTATCTGGAGCATGCCAGTTCAGAGGAAGCATTGCTCCACACTTTAGATGTGCACATAATTCTGCATTACTATACCTATCGTATGAAGGACTGTAAAAAAGAGTCCAAACAGTTGTTTGCTTCTTTTGCCCCTGGGAAAGAGGGTGTCCCTGTTTCAAAACAATGCTTATCCAAATGGTTGGCCAACAATATTACCTACTGCTACAGGAAGTACGGCAAGGACCTTCCTGACATTGTTTGTGACCATTCCACCAGAGGCATGGCCACCTCTACTGCCTTTTTCTGGAAAGTGTCAGCTGTAGAGGTTTGTGATGCTGCCACTTGCGGTACTGTCCACAACTATACCAAGCACTACAGTTTGGATATCGTCTCTAGGCGCAAGGCCAATTTCGGCCTAGCTATTCTACAGGGCCTACTTTCTTAGGCTCTTGGTTTCCTACTGCCCAGACTGCATTTCTTGATGTCAGAACTGCTTGGGACTCATTCCATATGTGTGGCCTGCTGCAAGAGATACCCCCAAAGTCAGATAGTACAGTTATGTAAAAACTTACTGTAACAGTAGATCTGAGAGGGGATCTCATGCAGCAGGCCATGCAGTCCCACCCTCCTTCCCCTTGAGCCTGTGAGGCTCTTCTGTGTCTGTCTCTCCATTCTATCTTTTGTTTGGCAGGAACTTTTGTTCCTTCTTCAGTTCCTCTGCAGGGCTCTTCTGCTTATGGTCTTCGGCGAGAGAACTGAGGAGGATGTGGGGGCTGCCCACTCTTTTAGCATGTGGTGATGTTAGGACGGGCAACACCCTGGCAGACTACTAGCTAGAAAAGTTTCTGTACAGGCCTAGTGCCTGACAGTTATAATTCCATAGGTGTGGCCTGCTGCAAGAGATCTCCTTGCAGATCTACTGTTATGGTAAGTTCTTACGTAACCGTATTTTTCTACAGTATGTGAAAGTGACAGGGGAAAAAAGGACTGAGGCTTGTTTCCAGGGATGTTACTGGAGCACAGGGAAGTTAAGTGACTTGCTCACAGTCACACAGTATGCAAGTGGTAGTTGTGGGATTCAAACCTAGGTCTCCAGGTTTGAGCTTGGTGCTCTTAACCACTACACTATACTGCCTTTTGTTAGTAGGCAGAGCTTTCACTGCAGTGAGTTACTAAACGGGAGAAAAAAATAAATATTGTTAAAGTCTTGGCTGAGAAGCCAAAAGAAGTACTTCCAGCTTATCTCACTGACACACTTAAAACAATCTGTCATGGAAGGAGGGGTAGGCAGGGTTCTGTGGCTTAGTCACAGCTTTCCAAGTGTGTTAGTCTCCCTAACTGGATGACATAAATGTTTTGACTAGGAAAGGCACACTAAGCTGTTATAACTTGTTTCTAGTGAGTTCGGTGTGTGTGTGTGTGTGTGTGTGTGGGGTGGGGGGGTTTTATAGATCTGTATTATTGTCACAGGAAACTTTGTCCATGACACCAGGGAAACTCCCTAAATCTGCACTGTTAAGTGCAATTGAATCTTTTAACTTCCACTTGAACAGTGATAACAGCTGAGCAGAAGGGATCTCGGTTTCACATCTCATCTGAAGGATGGCACTTTAACAGTGCAGTACCCCTCATGTACTGCACTAGCATAAGTGATGGGTATTACCTCAAGTGCCTGGTGTGGGGCTAGAACCCACAAACTTACGATGTTCTGGCCCCATAGGTGAGCATGTCACCTAATGAGTCACTGACCCAGTGCCAACGTGAATCAACATAGGTTGTTGCTCAAGGATGAAAAGGCAAATTATACACTATGAAGCCAAAAAGGACTTCCACTATATAATTCCAATATCTTCCCATAATTCTGTATGTCCCTATAGACCCAATAATGTTTTTTCTGATTAGCAGAATCCTGTCATTTGTACACTTTCTGCATACTATATGAAAGTGGTCACTGACAATGTGTTAGCGAAACAGCTAATTTCATTTGTTTGAGTCTGAACACCTTTTAGTGCGTCTATAGAACAAATGCTTGAAGAGCCTCTCAGCTGTCGAGATGCTTAATAAAAATTGAACAGACACAGCTAACTGAAAAAGAATGTTTACTGACCTGGGTTTGAGGATCATATTTAGCTGTTGTCCTTATAGCTCTGGTATTGCTTCCATGACTTAATTCAGTCAGAGCAAAGCATCCGAAAATCTAAAAATTCAAGACAGACCAGCATAATTAAAATCCAATAGGCAACATGTTCAAAAGCACAAGGTTCACATCATTTCACTGGTACAAAAAATCTTGGCATATTAAAAGGAAACAGGAACACTGGGCTCTGCTGTCCACATTCCCTTACTTTATAAATGTATCAAGGCACAGCTAAAATATCAATTCCTATGAAACTGACAAAAACAACTCCAAATCTATTTTGTTGTGGTTGTCCTGGAGAGGAAAGTGCCTGCCTCTCTAGAAACAAAACGATTGAGAATATGTGAATGACTAGGTGACGCCTACTTATCAGGAAATGAACCTAAAGAACACACTATACTAAAAATAAAGTTAAAGAGGGGCAGATGTCACCAGCAAAAAGAAATAATCGAGTTGGCATCTGTTGGCCTCCATTATACTAGGAGTGCAGCTAGGGAAATAAAAGGTGTATAAGCTCTCTTTGGTGCCCCCAAGTGGAGCTGTATTTATAGCCTTGGTTGTTGCACTGCCCCATTATGTACCCCAAGTTCATAGTCAGCACTGGTTTCAGACCTATGGCACCCCAAGCAGCAATCCTAGTGGTGCCCCTTAACCTCTCCCACTGCCCCCTCTTCCCTTCTGCTGCGCCCGAATCGAAAAAGTGGTACAAATTTTAAGAATACAAGAATCACAACAACATTTTTGGGTTTTACATTAACGCTTTCTGCATTTCAAGCTGATCTCTGCTTATAATTTCTACTCCAGTGTACCCATTCTGTGCTAGTGACCCAAGCATCCGCTTGGTTTGCTTATGTCTAACACTACCTCTGTTTACATGCAGAATAATGCATAGGTAGGTGGTCGATACGGATTTTTTTTTACACACTCAAGTTGTGTGATAATATGTAAACCTCGAGAGCGAAGCTCGAGAGGTTTCACTATTATCACACAACGAGGGTGTGTTATAAAAATCCATATCGACCACCTACATGTGTTTTATTTTTTTATAACTGGGGCAAAATAAAACCAAAACTGTTAGCTGCATCTTAACCAGTCACCCAGCGTTGTTGCGTTATCTCGATGTGTCTGGATGAAAGTACATGACACAAAACTAAACTGCATAACTAGGGCTGCAACAAAACGGTTCTCCATTGTGTTTCTCTTTGTGATTAGGAGTTTCTGATCACTTAAAGGAGAAGACTACTGTATATTTCTGATTTGGATATGTCTGATGTATTTATTATACAATACATCAGTTACTGTACATATGTCAATAAGAGAGCAGTCATTTTTGCTGTTGCAACACATATTTAGAGTTTGAGGCTCTGACACAAGGTAGTAAAATGTCAAGCAAGCCTCCATTTACATGCAAATGGGTCACTCATAATACAGCTCCTCCCATTCCCTGATGTCACTGCAGCAACAGTGCAGAAGAACACATAAGGGTATCAATGCTGTCTATCCTGATTTTAGTTTAAGTTTGCAATGGCTTAAGACAGTTCTATCATGCAACTCACACATGGAGTAGTACTTGTAAGCCTTAATGCTGCATGTGTAGAGCAAATAATACATCTAATAGTATTTCATTCACAGGAAACAGAATCTGTTCTATGTACTGCTCATTTCTCTTTGTGAGAGAGTTGCAACATGTTGTAGACAGCAGTAGAAAGTCTGAGTCAATCAATCAAACAATCAAGCAGTCAATGAGTCAATCAGTATTGCACCAGGTGAACACCCTTGAGAAGATTAATTTACAAGGTAGGCCTGAGCAGTTTCCCAAAGGATCACACAAGACTGAATTCCTCCTTTGCACAAATTATACACCCCCCTTTCAGCAGCCTGAAAGTGGAGAGCTAGATCACTTACTTTATAAAGCGTATTATTTTACATTTCAAATGCTCCTTACATCTGGGTTTCTGACTGGAAATACCATGACACAGAATGCATATGACATGGGAGGAATGAGCTAAGCAAATACAGAGCATTACAAACACTGAGACCGATTAGTTTCTTTACCTACAACAGCTGAAGTGTGGCATCTGATTTGTGAGGGACATCCTACTTCAAATGCTGAAATTACAAAGGGAGGGGGCTGCTACAGCTTATTTTAGTACCTTCAAAGTGAAGTGCTGTAGCTCTCACATCACTGCTATTGATTTATAATGGGAATGGGGGCACTTTTAAAGTCATGGACCTGAGGGGCCATTACAGTTCTCAAGGAGGTTAGGGGAACTTGTTAAGGGTTACAGAGTAAGTTACTCTAGTAGGATTTGAACCAGAGTCCCACAGTACTTGTACCTGTGCTTTAACCTCTAGATTACCCTTCTTCCATATGCTGCAGCTGATGTTGTCCTGGTAACCTATTCCTTGTTATAGCTGAACTCTTTATTGCCTTACATCAGCCAGCCAATCACTGACTGCCTAGTTGGAAAGGGGCATTTTTGCAAGATTGTGTCTCACTGCTGGTGTCAATCAAAACAGGGAATGCTAACACACACAGAACATAATACAACAGCTATATAATACCACTTAAGAATCTTGTTGTACCTAGAGTCATCTATTGGGTAAACTGTTTTTGGTAACAGAAACATTAGCACAACACATACAGGCACTTCCTTATAGGCATACTGTATATACATGTCAAATCAGTGCTGCATCACACTCATATGGTCCTAGTCCCTATTAGACCTGCACTTCAGGATGTGTACAACACTTAAAGGGTTCCTCTATTACTCACGTGGGGAACCAAACATTGTGAGTTCTGTTTACTGGTAGAACAGCATTTAGTGCAGCACCATTATCTGTTGCTCTGATGACATCATCCTCCAGCAGCATTGATGGTAAAATGGAGGA
Source organism: Neoceratodus forsteri (assembly GCA_016271365.2). Classification (NCBI taxonomy): domain Eukaryota; kingdom Metazoa; phylum Chordata; order Ceratodontiformes; family Ceratodontidae; genus Neoceratodus; species Neoceratodus forsteri. Next base: position 382,640,344 of record CM057452.1, read on the forward strand.
CAAACTCATCGATAACTTCTGAGGGTTGTATATATTTTTTTATAATCTAAATTTGGACAGCAATAGGACTGCTGGCAACTGGAGGAGGCACACAACAGTTACACATAAGGAGTTGGGAAAATATGGGTGTGAAACTATGGGAGACTTCCCCTTTAATTTGATTTTTAGCGATGTGAAAGTTGCAAGTGTGTGTTTACCATTGGAGAACCATCTCGTGCTGCCACTGACTCTCTCATTTGTTTGTGATGCTTCTCGGCGCGAGGATGTAAAAGTCGTATCAACCCGCAGGTTGATCCGAGTTTTTTCGTATCAACCTGCGGGTTGATGCATAGACATAGACTTTGACGGCAGATAAGGACCGCTTGGCGCACCTAGTCTGCCCATAATGATACGACTTTTGAAAGTTGCTGAAAACGAGTTGATATTGGGCATCACCAGTTATTATAGTACAGTAGTGCCCTGCACTGGTTTCCATCAAGGCTAAAGATAACCTGATGCTACTGCCACAGTGTCCTCAGTCATAACTAGTTACAATGATTGATGTAGCTTGGTGCCAGTCTTTTTTAATGCTATAAATATGCAATGTCATCTGCAGGGTTGTTAAAGAGTCAGCAGCTGGCACTGTACAGAAATAGTACTGCCTACGTGTGTGCCTCCAGAAACTTTTTAGCCTGTGGGCTCTAGTAGTCAGCTGACAAATTCCAAGAAAACAGGTAAGTTCAACATGATCACAAAACTTTAAAAAAGCTGCACTCAGGGTCACAGTAAATTGTTACATAAACAATATGTTTTGAATATGACTCTAATCTAGTATTTGCCATCCAGATATTATACCATGTAGGAGGGAGGGAGGGAGACAGGGTATATCCAAAACAGATGTCTGCCTGTTTGAGACTTACATCAGATGCTACTACTGTAGTTATCAGGCTATACGTGGTGCATGGGACTAGAAGTGAGCTGGCTATAGCAAAAGGAGAAACAATGCAGAGGTGGACTGAGAGGGACCATATGACTTCCACTTAACCATATATTCCTCATCCTTTGCAACTGCCTTGTGGCTCAGTTTCTCAAATCTCGTCAATCAGGCAGGGCTGTATGCCACCTCATGACAGAAAAAGTTGGTATTTGATGCCAATTAAACAGTATAAGACACTTCACCTCAAGGACTGCAGCAACTAGCAACTCTGGTTCAAACTGGGCAAATGCTAGATTCAAGTTGCGCTTCCTAACAAATATAGCCCGGGGTCCTGAGGGGTCTTGGTAACTAATAGTTTATCAAAGTACTGAATCACCCCCTCCCAGTACCTCTGAAATGAGCGGCACTCCCACAAAATATAGGATAAAGATGCCCCATTCCAGGTGCTACATCAGCATTTGATATCTGGCCTCAAACCCATTACCTGCAGCAACTGTGGAGTTTTGTACCACTGTTGCATAATTTTGTTTTGAATAAGCATGTGTCTAACATTGCTACAGGCTGTATGTGCAAAGTGCAAACATTGTCCCCAGGTCTCGGGGGTGGGGGAGAGAGAGGTTAAGCTCTGTTTCCCGTGCTAGGGGTGCCTTCTCTGTAAAGGGAAGACAACTGGCTTTTATGGTTGTACAGTATATATAAGGCCTGTTACTCTCTTAAATCTATTCAATCAATCAATCAAGTCTTTATTTATCCAGGTGAACACCATTGAGCAAGCTCATTTACAAGGTGGACCTGCATCACACAAGGTCAAAGAGTACATTTATGTACAGGCAAAAACAAATAGGTGTAGTTATATATAAGAAAAATACATACAGTGCAGAGTAAACGATATTAGGTAAAAATGGAAGCTGCGTAATAAATCAATCACATTATCAAAACTTTTTTTTTTGCATACCTCAGACATAGAAGAACGGGCGGGAGGTAGAGAAGCAAAACTGACATGGGAGGGAATGGCACAGGGACAGTTCACTACTAGGAGCGCTAAGTTGACAGGCTGGGAGACATAAGAAAGGGACAATGGTGGGAGGGGTAAGTAAAGAAACGGTACAAAGGAATGATTTTTGAGGATCAATAGGGGCCAGGATGAGATTTATGGTGAGACAGAGGGAGGTAAGCAGAAGGCAACAACAAGCATTCTAGGGGCTATTAGTCTATCCCTAAACAAGGGAGAAGACATGAGTCTTGGCTTGTGTCAGAGGATCATGAAGCAGAGAGTGAGTGGCTGTCCTAATGTGCCAGCAGCACCAGAAGTCTGTCCTGGAAAGGCTGTGCCTGTCTGCCAACTGCTGGAAGGACAGCACAGTGCCAGAGTTTGGATCAAAAATGTGTTGCCAGAGGAGGTGATGGGGTTGAGGACAAAGATGGGCTTCAAGCATGCATGGGATAGGCACATGGGCATAATAAGGAAAGGAAAGAGAGGAGGGGAGGGACACATGAGACCAAATAGGGTTTGGGAAGTAGTAATAGGCAGGTAAATAGGGCAGACTAGATGGTCTACTGGTCTTTTTCTGCCAACAAATTCTGTGTTTCTATGCTTGTATGTTACAAGATCCCTATGTTCTGTGCCTTCCAAGATCTCCAGGTGAAAGGCCTCCCCATATGGATGCAGCAGTTGTTCCAGATATAGCTCAATTTCCGAGATGAACAGTAGGAGTCAAGAGGCAGAGGCAAGCTTCTCAAGACTTATGCATACCGAATGCTGTGGAGTGGCCTTGTAGATGAGCTAGGAGACTGGAACCCAACACTGGATACAAGATACAGATACGAGAATGCCTGACCGTCGAGAGTTTTAAATCGGAGCTCAAAACATTCTTTTTTTTATAAAGCATGTGGAGAATGATTTTATTATTGGTTGTTTAATTGTTGGTGTCTTTTAAAGTGTTAGTTTTAATTCTGTACAGCACTTTGGTTTTGAAAAGCACTTAAAAAATACAATTTTACTTACTCACTTTACTTACACTGTCCATAAGCAGTCCCGTGAACTTGCCACACATTCAGTGACTAACCTGGGGGAGAACCATCATGTGAGGCAACTAACCATTTAAGAACTTGCTGTGCTCTTTATGCCAGGTAGTCATTCTTAAAACATGGTAAACCCTAATGCTCCTTGCTGCTAGTAGGCCTGAAGCTTCCTCCAACAGAAACATGGATGGGGGATTGCCTTCCAAGAGAAGTTTTCCTAATATTTTATCTATACGGTTAAAGATTTTATCTTCTGTCCTGACAGGTAGGCGACTCATACCATATGCAAATTTAGGAAGTGCAAACATTCTGATTGTTTCAGTTTTGCCCAATAAGGACAACCGTGGCTTTTCCTATCTGTGGAATTCCATCGCCACGTCACTGATTAGGCTGGGAGGGTTAAATATGTGCCAGCTAGAAGGAGTGGGTCAGCAAGCATTTTAACACCCAAGTGTGTCACTGTGTTCACCTGAAATTCCTACTCTGTATCCAAGAAGCATGCTTGTCTGCAATGAGAGTTAAGAAGTATCAGTACTTTTTTCTCCAGGTTACCTGTAAGACCAATAGCTGAGCAAATTTATCCAAGCAAGCGATAAGGGGTGGTAAAAAAATTGGCTGGGTCTGTAATGGTGAGCATTAAGTTATCGGCAGGGCCACTGGAAAATTGCGGAAAATTTTACCCAAAAATGCGGGGATTTTCTTGCAAAAATTATGGAAAATTATGGGGTTCACTATACATCCCCACTGCCCTAATAAATATTTTATTGTTTGCTGCAGCATGTATTGATCACATAAATTGTTAAATAAATGTATTGCCACTTGTAAATGCTTTTAATATGAAGAAAGATGTGTGTTTTTGAAATGCGCCGTAAACTAATCATTATGTAGCATATCTTCTAAAAATCAAGACATCTAAGTCATGCAGTGCTAACTAGATTTTATTCAACAATTTATAGTTAGTCTGTACTGAATACATCCTGAAATAACATATTTTGCCAGTTTCTAGATGTTAAATAATGAAGCCTATTTAAACTACTTGCTTTGGCACAAGAAAAAATAAACAGATAACCAGGGTGCCTAATAAAGTTCTAGTAAAAAAAATATTTATTTTGTTAAAATTATTACTGTTCTTAATCAGCACTGTAAGTACATTTTAAAATCACAAGATAAAAGTATCAAATCATACCAATAGCTTTTCATTACATCATACAATAGTTTTTAATACATTGTAGTTTTGTTCTACTCGGTTTGCAGTGATTTTACTTGGGTTGCAATTATTTTGCCTATTTGAAGGTAACTGTTTAACTATACTTAACCTTTTCAGCATGTTTTCAGAAATGTTTGCTTTTTGTAGGCTTTGTATGTGAGTATACAGTTGTGGCAGACTGACATGCAAGAATCCCTGTCACCAACCCCCTCAGAAGCACATTCAAGTTTATAATCAGCAGGCCATCCAAACTCTTGACACATTTGAATCAAAATCCTTTCAGATTGAAAGTATTTATACAAGGAAAATCTACCTACCATTCAAAACAAGCATTGTGAGTCAATGCTTCATTTAGGATGAATGAGGCACTTTGCACCTCTTCCACAACTATTGTTTCAGTCTCTGTGTCAGCAAAAGTTCTCTGATAGTCTGCTTTAACACAGATTTTAAGTGTTCAAGTCTGCATATGCATGACCAGAGGATTCTGAAACCAAAGCAGGGAAGTAATCACATGAAAGCAGAGTCACATTTGATCCCTTCTCACCTCACACTGTACTGTTTTGGTCAAATCCAAGTCTGTGTACCATATCTGAGTAGATTTCCTTGAGAATTAAATATTTTTATACAATTTCAGTAAAAATTCCATAAATGTAAGAAATTGCAAGAAATTGCGGATTTTGTGCGGAGAAGGGTGAAAATTGCAGAAATTGTGGAAAAACTGCACCCGCAATTTTCCAGTGGCCCTGGTTATCGGCATATACAGTAGGTTGAGAAGGTGTTGTCCTCCCCAGCATAAATATCTTGAATCACTGCATTCCCTTGAAGAACTCCAGTACATGGTTTGAGGGCCAGGAGGAACAGCATGGGGGAGTTGGAGCACTGTCTGTTTCCCTTATGCAGTTGAAATGGAGCAAAAAAAAATAGGTTAGCAAGTACTAATGTGCTGGATTCTTTGTACAGCGTGTGAACCCAGTTCCTGAAATAAGGACCAAAAACCAAATGCTTATAAGGTCTGATAGAGATAGCCCCATTCCACTGAATCAAATGCCTTTGGAAAATCTACTGCCAGGGCTGTAATGGGTACCTTGGACAGCTTAGCATGCCACTTAAGCAATAAGGTATGACCAGGGGTCATGTTAATGTTCTGTTATTCACCCCCTGGGGTGTAATGTGGCACAAATGAGTGTCACATACCCCCAGGGGGTTATTAATTGAACATTAACATAATCACCTGGGAAGTACTTTATTGTACTAACCACACCCAACTACTGCACTTGATCCCAACTTTTGAGCTAGCTAGCTTGCACTTACCCCATCTCATTATATACCACAACCCAATACTAGCAGGATTTCCTCATTGTAACTGTTACTCTCGACTATTAGGGTATATGTATTAATCCAGACTCACCTATTCCTGTCAAACATATGCAGCTGTATTATTTAATTATATGTTTTCAAGGTATAAAGAATGACTTCCCCATGTAATTGCTACTATACTATAAGTAAGGGTAAATTGACATCTACGTCCAACTATTTCTGTCAAACGTTTTCAACTGTACTGTAATTGTATGTATATATGTCAGGACCTGGACTACCCTTGTCCTCTTCCCCACTGCACCCCTCCCCCCAGGTCGCAACAGGAGATGAGCAGTTCTTGCTCAGTGTGCTTTTCCTGGTGAAACAATTTCAATAAATAAATTATAAAAAGAGTTTTAAAAAATAAATGCTGTACGTTTTGTTTAAATACTCTAAATTACATGTTATCAAGTTTTTTGTTATACTAAATAGTCCATCCACAGTGCTGTGGAATGTTGACAACATGCACAATGTTCTCAAGAGTTTCATGTGAGTGTAGCATGTTCTCTTGAGTTCCTAGTGAATGCCATGTTTATTCCAACTGATTTATACAGTGAAGCTCGCCAGAATGAAACCCACTTCTACAGCATTACGCAGTACTGTATGATGCAGTAAACAGTGTAATTTCAATTGAAATTAATCCCTTTTGTCATGCAGGAAAATGTGACACTGCCAGGATGAAGTGAATGTCACAGTTTCCTGCATGTCAAAAGGGACTTATTGCCATTGAAATTACATTGTTTTTCACAGTAACTCTGCTGCAGAATGCTGCAGAATTGGGTTTCATCCTAGCAAGCTTCACTGTAGGGGTGTAGTAGAGGTAGAGGCAGGGAGGGGGAGAGTTACTGGAGACCAGATAGGGTATGTGGAAGCAGAATATGTGGGAAACACATGAGTAGACTAGGTGGGCCAAGAGATCCTGTGTTTCTCTGTTTCCTGCAGTTGTTATATGATTCTAGAGCTCTGTCTGAATTATGCATAATGCTAAATAGGGGTGCTGATGAGATGCTGGACAAGATGGCTTCTTAACCTCAGAGCTTCAAGACAGCCTTCACCGTGTTTCTCTGCATCCTCCACCAAGCCCCCCAGCTGTGTAACAACCAGCACAGCTAACATCAGTACATCAGTCAGACCACCTTCTACACATATATCTACATATTTTTTCCTTTAAACCCCCTTCCCCACCTCGACAGTTATCACTGAATGCACTCTGTGGTGCATGCCGGCAGCAGTAAATGATGGCATTAGTGTTGGTGAAAAAACAACCTTGAAGTACACTGCTCCAGAGTACATTGCTAACCAGTTAGAAACAGTGGTAGTAGGACTTGCCAGTATGAAGACTTTACTCACCTCCAATCTGGTGAAAATCTATGTATTTATTTATTGAAAACTGGTAACCTGTGGTTTGGATGCTAACAAGATGGCAGCATAACTCTGTCAGCTCTCCCTTACCCCAAACTAATCTGACATGATCCTAGGATGGTTGCCACTATATCCACTGCAGTTAACCCTTGTCTGAATGCTTGTGCCTACTGCAGTTGAAATATTAACTTACTTCTCTCATTGGTCCCGGTAGCGCCACATTTTCTGTTTCACATCCAAGTTCTAGAAGGTTATCCATGACCCCTTCCCCCCCCCACCCAGTTCTCCGCCCCAGTCCTCAAGATAAACGATGTCACCATTTCTGACCCCCTCTCTGTTGCATCCGAGTTCAACACTTTCTTCGCCACCTGTGCCTCCTTCCTTTTCTCCTCAATCCTCCTCCTCTCCCTCCCCGCCTCGCCTCCCCGACTCCCTCTTTCTCCTTCTCTCCTATATCTCCTGCTGTCTCAAGTCCCTCCTAGCCCTAAACCCTCTCAAGGGTAAGAGTCCTGATGGCCTCAACCCTAAACTCCTCCATCTCTGCTCCTGCTATTGCTCTGCCATTCTCCTCTCTTCTAAACCTCTCCTTCGCCCTTGTCTCTGTCCCAGACACATGAAAAAATGCTACTGTTGTACCCCTTCCTAAAGGCAGCAACCTATCCTGTCTGGCAATTATTGCCCTATCTCCCTGCTCCCCACCCTTGCTAAATTTCAAGAACACCTAGTTCTTTCTCAACTCTTCCCCCTTTCTTGATTCATCCTCCTTATTCATCCTGTTCCAGCCCGGTTTCCGTAAATCCCACTCCGGTTCCTCCTCCCTCCTATGGCTTACTGACTCCATTTTCTCAGGCATGGATCAGGGCCTTATCACTTCTGCCATCTTTGTCGATTTGGCCAAAGCCATCGACACTGTAGCCCACCACATTCTCCTTGACAAACTTACAGCAGCGGGGCTTTCTACATCTGCTACTAACTGGTTTCACTCCTACCTTGGTGGTAGGACTCAGTTGGTTAGAACTGGTGGTTCCTTTTCCCCTCCACTCCCTATCAGAACTGGCATCCCCAAGGTTCTGCCCTTGGACCAATACTCTTTTCAGTTTTCCTGAATGAAGTTCCCACTGCATGCATCTCTGCATCCACCCATATGTCGCAGATGATATAGTCCTTTACGCTTCCGGTTTCTCCTCCCCTGATCTGATGGTCAAGCGCCAGCAGGACTTCAACAACGTCCAGCACTGATTCCCTTCAAATCGGCTATCCCTCAATGCCCCAAGAAATGGTCTCATGACCTCTGGCACTATGCAGAAGCTCTCAAGACTTACTGACCTCCGTTCCTTCCAGACCCTAGATGGGACTATGATCAATGATGTTCCCACCCTTAAGTACCTTGGGGTCTGGCTCGACTGACACCTCTATGTCAGGACATGTGGATGCCATCCAGAAAAAAATATCACCCCAAACTTGGTGCATTATTCAGGATCCGTAGTTGCATACCCGTCAGCTCGTAGAGCCATTGTCCAGCAAATGATTCTCCCCATTTTTGATTACGGAGACATTGTCTACAGTGCTGCTCCTAAGTCCACTCTGTCCAGACTGGATTCTCTCTTCCACTCCTTCTGTCACACTGCTTTGGACTGCACATCCTGAACTCACCATCGCTCCCTTTCTACCTCCCTCTCACTTCCCTTCCCTCCTTTGAAGCAAGGCACCTCTCTCATTGTGCCTCCTTTATCACTAAATTGTGGCTGGGCTCTCTTGCCCTCTTATCTCACCACACTCCTCTCCACCCCCCCTTCCCACTACAATCTTTGTAACTCTGGTTTCCGCACCCTTTCCCTCCCTACTAAGACATCCTCAGCTGGCCAAGCTGCCTTCTCCTACCACTTCCCTAAACTATGAAATTCTTTCCCCCTCTCCATCCACTCTGCCTCTTCCCTATGTTCTCTCTCTCTACTCAAGTTCTCTTCTAACCCCTGCAACTGCCCCTGACCTCCTCCATACCTCTCGTCCCCTCTTTCTACTCCTTCCTCCTCCTCTTCCTCGCCTTGTCTCCTACCCACTCTACTCTATAACTCCTCATACTATATCATGCTTCCAACCCCTGTTTTCCCCACCTTCGAACAGACACTTCTAATATCTACTGGTTAGCTTATCTACCATGTGCCTGCATTTCTGTGCTGTAGTCTTAATTGCATCCTCCTGTTTGTCTTCAATATGCATTCTGCAATATCTAGCTACACCAGTGTACAAAATTTGTTTAAATGCCTTGATGTCGTGCAAATCCGTTGAATGATTGCAAAGTTATTAAAGTGCAAAATTTGAGGTTTAACATTAAACTGCCTACTCAGCCCTAACTATAGTGGCGCTACCGCACCATATATATACATACATACAGTGGCGTCCCCCAGGATGAAACCCACTTTTAAAGCACTCTGCAGTATGCTGCAGCAGACCTACTGAATATAGCAATGTAATTTCAATGGCAATTGTCATGCAGGAAAGTGTGGCATTCACTTCATCCTGGTAGTGTCACATTTTCCTGAATGACAATAGGGACTAACTGCCATTGAAATCACATTGATTTATTCAGTATGTCTGCTGCAGAGTGCTGCAAAATGCTGCAGAATTGGGTTTCATCCTGGGGACGCCACTGTATATACTGTGTGTGTGTGTGTGTGTGTGTGAGTGAGTGTGAGTGTATATGTATATAGTATAAGAGGCTAGAGGCAAATCTCAGCGCACGTAGTTAGCTAGGCCTGCGTTGTTGAGCCTGATCTCCCTTCTTGTCACGGCGCGACATGCTTGTCCCAACTCTCACCCATCACATTTGTAAAGAAGCAGAGGTATAGGAGAATGGGTGAGAGTTAGACTCGAACACTCCAATGCGCACCCCAATGCCGGTTGGGGGGGGTGGGGTCCAAGGGGGGTTTTCAACCCTAACACCGAATTTCCTCACTTTTGTTGCTGTGGAACAACCCTAACTGATGCATTAAACGGAGTTTTTTGCCTCTAATTTCCCTTCTTTTTGAGAATGATAACGAGAAATACTGAATGTAATGCAGCGGCAGGAGCGCGGGGCCCAACAGCAACACAAACAGAAGCGCTAACAGTGTCGCACATGGTAACGCATGCCCAAATAAGAACAGAAAGGGTAACGCACATGGTGGCGTGGACGGGAACGGTCCGCCACGTGATGTCTTGTCATATAGTAAGATGGTGCCCACAAACGGAAATGGCAGTGGGCATGGTGACGCAAAGCAAAACAGAAAGAGAAACAGTACTGTAGACACAAATGGAAAAAATAATGGAAACGCAAAGTATAGTGCACATGGTGGCATAGACGTGAATGGTAAGTGAAACGGGTACGGAACCGCAAGAGGAAAGGGCAACGGTAACAGTTATGTAAGCGCACAGGCTGGTTTTCCCCAAAAGCTGCATAGAGAAAGACAGTGAGTACAAAGAATGTATGCATAATAATGTGTCTGGGAGCAGAAAATGAGGAGTTGGAATACTAAATTGCTTATATCTCAGGAACCGTACGACGTAGGAAATAAATTTAAAAGTCATATGATTGAAGACTTTCCTGGCTAGTTTTGTTCTTAGCCCCCACTAGGGGGGTAAGCATTTTTCCAACAAAAAGTCCGTATCTCGCACCGTGTCTGAGATACGGGCCCTGAAAGGCGCGTGGGGACGCCATAATGTTATCCTATGGGAAAAAAGAGAAGTTCGGAGTGGCATAACTTTGGCTCCCTGTAATATTTTTTTCACCAAACCACTGAAAGGCACATCTGTGGGATGTTGGCTGTCTTCCCTCCAAATTTCAGCCCAAAAGACCAAGCCGTTATTTTGCAGCAGGGCGCCAAAGGATTGCTGCAATGCGTCGGATGCCGTAATGTTATCCTATGGGAAAAAGTGTCAACTTTGGAGTGCCGTAACTTTGCCGCCATGTAATATTTTTTCAACACAATACTGAAAGGCACATCTGTGAGATGTCGGCTGCGTTCCTTCCAAATTTCAGGCCAAAGCACTGAACCATTTCTTTGGCAGCAGGGTGCGCAAAGAATTGCTGTCATTTTCCCACAGCCTAGAAAAGTACTGTCGCAATTTGCGAAAGCTTTCGCAAAAATTTGCGACACTTTCGTGAGTGCGACACTACTTTGTGAAAGTACTTTTTCCAGAAATCTGAAAAACATATTTCTGGGGTGTTTTACCCCAAAATAAAGACATGGCTAGCATCCTCAGGGCCCGACTAGGTGAATACAAAAAGAATTAGGTTGCTAGAGGGTCTCAATTTTAAATGCCAAGCATTTTTCTGATCACTAACTGAAAACAAAATGGCGGATTTGCGACAGTAAAAATGCATTTGCGAAAGTGTTGAACTTTTTGTTAACTTTTCCCATTGACTTATAATGGGAACTTGTTTTTTGAATAACTTTTGAACCGTCTAATACTTTTTCACGAAATCTGAAAGGCACATCGGGACCCGGCTGCACGTTCCTGAAGATTTCGGACCAGTCGCATAAACCGTGTGACCTATAGCAACGCCTGACCGTAGAATTCCCAAAAAAGCGTAAACGCATGTGCAGATCACGCTTAATAACTCCGCAGCCGTACATCCAACTGGTACGAATCTTGGCAGATCCCAAGGTGTATGGGTCTTGATTCCGTATTCCAAATTTCAGGCAAATCTGTTGAATAGCTGCAAAGTTATTAAGGTGCAAAATTTGTGGTTTAACATGTAAATGCCTCCTCAGCCCTAACTATGGTAGCATTACCAGCTACCGTAAGATATATATATATTAGAGGCAAAAAACTCCGTTTAATGCATCAGTTAGGGTTGGTCCACAGCGACAAAAGTGAGGAAATTTGATGTTAGGGTTGAAACCCCCTTTGCACCCCTCCAGCCCATCCCCCCCAACTGGAATCGGGGTGCACGCTAGATCACCGCCTCTCACCCCATCACATGGAAAGAAGCTGAGGAATAGGAGAATGGGGGTGAGAGTTAGACCGATGACCCCAACGCACACCCGATTCCAGTTGGGGGTGGGCTGAGGGGTACAAAGGGGTTTCAACCCTAACATCGAATTCCTCACTTTGCTGCTGTGGAACAACCCAACTGATGCATTAAACAGAGTTTTTGGCTCTAATTTCCTTCTTTGAGAATAACTGTAAAATAGTGACTGTACGCGGCAGCAGAAGCGTCCCGCTTGTGCCTGCAAACGCAAATCGTAATGCACATGGTGACGCAAAGCAAAACAGAAAGAGAAACAGTACTGTAGACAGAAATGTTAAAAACAACGCAAACGCAACCGCAAATGAAAATGCAAAGGGTACATGGTGGCGTAAACGTAAACGGTAAGTGAAACAGGTAAGGAACCGCAAGTGGAAACGGTAATGGTAACAGTAATGTAAGCGCACAGGCTGATTTTCCCCAAAAGCTGCACAGAGAAAGACAGAGAGTACAAAGAATGTATGCAAAATAATGACTCTTGGAACAGAAAATGAGGACTTGGAATAGTAAATTGCTTATATCTCAGGAACCGTACGACGTAGAAAGGAAATATAAAAGTCATATGAATTATCACGTTCCTGGCTAGTTTTTTTACTTAGCCCCCATAAGGGGGCTAAGCATTTTTCCAACGAAAAGTCTGTATCACGCACCGTTTCCGAGATACGGGCCCTGAAAGGCGTGGCGAACGCCGTAATGTTATCCTATGGGAAAAAAGCAGAAGTTCGGAGTGCCATAACTTTGAATCCCTGTAATATTGTTTCGCCAAACCACTGAAAGGCACATCTGTGGGATGTTGGCTGTCTTCCCTGCAAATTTCAGCCCAAAATACCAAACCGTTATTTTGCAGCAGGGCGCCAAACGATTGCTGCAATGCGTCGTACACCGTAATGTTATCCTATGGGAAAAAGCATCAAATTTGGAGTTTCATAACTTTGCCGCCGTGTAATATTTTTTCAACAAAACACTGAAAGGCACATCTGTGAGATGTCAGCTGCGTTCCCTCCAAATGTCAACCCAAAACTCCAAACCGTTCTTTTGCAGCGGGGTGACGAAGAATTGCTGTCATTTTCCCACAGCCTAGAAAAAGTACTGTCGTATTTGCAAAGCTTTCGCAAATTCATTCGACAGTGTCGTGCATGCGAAAGTACTTTGCAGAAATACTTTTTCCAGAAATGTGAAAAACATATTTCTGGGGTGTTTTACCCCAAAATAAAGACATGGCTAGCATCCTTAGGGTCCGACTAGGTGAATACAAAAATAATTAGGTTGCTAGAGGGTCCCAAATTTAAATGCCAAGCATTTTTCTGATCGCTAAGTGAAAACAAGATGGCGGATTTGCGACAGCAAAAGGGCCATTTGCGAAAGTAAAAGCTGCATTTGCGACACTGTCGAACTTTTGTTAACTTTTCCCATTGACTTACAATGGAAACTTGTTTTTGAATAACTTTTGAACCGTTTAATATTTTTTCATGAAATCTTCAAAAGGCACATTAGGGGACCCTGGCACTTTATTCCCTGAAGATTTCGGACCAGTCGCACAAACCGTGCGATCTGTAGGCCCAACCGTAGAATTCCATAAAAAAGCGTAAACGCACGCGCAGATCGCGCTTAATAACTCCGCAGCCATATATCCGACCAATACAAAACTTGGCAGATCCCAAGGTGTATGGGTCTTGATCGTGTATTCCAAATTTCAGGCAAATCCGTCAAACGGTTGCAAAGTTATTAAGGAGCAAAATTTCGGGTTTAACATGTAAATGGCTCCTCAACCCTAACTATGGTAGCACGATAATATACAGTTTGTTTATCCCACACATGCTTTATGCTCTCCACTGTGTTAACCTGTACCACTTCAACTGGCAGTCAGTTCCATGATTCTGCCACCTCTTCAGTGAAGAAATATTTCCTCACATCTCTCCTGAACAACCCCCCCTCCCAGCTTCACTGCATGCCCCCAAGTCCAGGAGCTCATTCTCATTTGGAAGAGGCACCTCTCCTGCACCCTGTTCACCCCTGTGAGGTTCTGGTAGAGCTTGATCATGTCAACTCTCGCTGTCCTCCCCTCCAGCATGTACATGTGGGGTGGGAATCAGGCTGTAGGAAAAACTAAGATTGATGGTCAGGGCCCAGAATGGTGTCTTCGAAAAGTCTACTTGTAAGCCATGGCATAGACACGTAAGGCTACTCTTTTAATATTTGCTCCCAACAGGAGTCAAGGACCCACCCCACATATCAGCCACAACATTTCAGCACCATCAACAGTCTTCTTCATGGTACTAACTGCATGAATAAGACACTTGGTAGTGTTGAAACTTGGCTGCTATGTAGGGTAGGTCTTTTGCTCCTGTCCAGAGCAAATATTAAAAGAAACATGGTTATTTAACATGTTTTCTTTTCCATTTTAACTTGTGATTATTATTGTGTGAACAACTTAAAGATTGCTCAGCCAAGCAGAATTTAACTGGCTCATCTATGGCAGAGGTGTCACTCAGACTCATGCCTAGGTTCTGGTTCAGCCTGGGTTACTGAGCTGCCTTCTATGATTTGCTCTCCCAAATAAACACTCTATTTTCTTTGGAACTCTGTATTTGTAGATACATCATTCTAACAGTGAGTTACAAAACCTTCAAAAAACAGGAACTGTAAGGGAATCATTCTTCCATAATGAAGGACAAGTACATGAAAGCAGATCTTTGTCTCTTGCAGTTCACTTACAGTGAAAGCGCTTATTCAAGAGCTGAATCTTAATCCACTGCTTGGGACATCACAGTATGTACCCATGGCAAGGACTGTGATTTCACAAGCAGCAGGACAGTATGACATCAGCAGCTGAATCTCTGTAGAGTAACTGTCAGGAACAACGCTCATGTTTTCATGTACTGCACCTACCCTTAGTAATGAGGAACAGAATAACCTAAAATTCAATACACTGTTTAATTCAGTACTGTCTATATTAGAGTTTGTACTGAGGGATACTAGGGTAGAGTTACATTTTGTCTCCTGTGTATTGCTCAGCTACTCAGCATGACATGCTGGATGGAATAGGCAGTATTTTCTAACAGCTGAGCTACGTGAGTACATATCTGCCCACTATGCATTGGGGTTCCAGACAAGACTGGGGAAAACATCTTCAAGAGCGTGTTCTTGCAGGCCAGCCCAGTGGCACTGAGGGTTGAGGTGCTGGATACCATACCTCGCACCACACTGGCGACCTGGGTTTGGGAACGGACTTGGGCTTCCAGGGGTCGGCAGGAGAGGGAAGGTATCGAGCATCCGGAGGACTGCTCTCCCTTCCCAGGGGAGGGTGTGGGGTATACACCGCTCCTGAGCAGCCTCTGGCAGCAGTCGGGGGTGTGCCATGGAACCTGTGGTGCTAACGTAGGGGTGCAGCTGTGGCGGATGTCAGGCATGCAAGTGCCACGGATGTCATTGCACATCCGAGTTCCAGGGGGCAGGTGAAACAGCGAGGGAAAAAAACCCTATCAGCCGGGTGAGATGATGAAAACCTCCGGGAGCCCAGGCCCCAAAAGCCCACAGCCGGCCGCAACCCCCAACTCTACCCCTTAGGGACCCTCGGCTTCTCCAAGGAGGCCGGACAGCAAGGGATCCTGATACTGATGCAGCTGTCGGGGTGCGCGATTCAGGTGGGCGGTTAGGAGCTACAGGCTGAGCAAGGGAAGCCCGAGAGATGCCCCGGAAGGTAGAAGATAAAACAGAGTTGGAAAAAAAAAAAGTGTGTGTTCTTGCCCCATAAACGTAGTGGGATGGAGAATGGCAGCTATTCATAAAGATTGTCTCAGCAGAAGGGAAGACTGGCAGGAAACCGGATGTTATTCTTATGCAGTAGGGGTGAGCAGACCTTGAACAGTGGACTTTCCCCCACAAAGGTAAGAGCTTGGGGAAGGGTTTGTTGGGGGATTTTAATGATGCTGTTGAGTGGAAGAGGGCACTGGCAAGAGGGTCAGATATTGTAGGTATACTATCAGCAGATCCAGGAAGGTGGGAGATGGCTAGGACATGATTCAACAGGTATGAGGTGGCGTTGGGACTAGCCCTTGCAACCTGGAGGTTGTGAACTGCAGTCAGTAAGCACTGTTTCAGTGGAGTTCATCACGCTATATCAGACATTCTTGCACTGGAATATCTGCACTGATGCCTGTTGGGATACAGTTTACTGCTTAACTCATTCCTGTAGAAAAATACATGTCCAGAGGTCGACTACACAATCTTCAAGTTTGAGGATTTACAAAAGTTTCAAGGCCCTCTGTGAAAAATAACTATACTGAACTTACCTCCATGTTGTTAATCTGGTTCGCAAATTCACTGTGCATCTTGGACCCCGAACTGGCAACAATAGCACCAAACATCTGAAATTCAAAATCGAGAACTATTATGTTACTCTTCTTTAAAAACCTGTTTATTCTGCCTAACAAAACAGAAGCAGTGTCTGTGCATTGAGAAACTAAATAGTTTGTCTGCCCCAGTGTTCACTTGCCTGTGTGCTAGCACAGCACATGCACTGAGTGACAGCCATAAAGAGTCTCCAATGCAGTCTATATCCTTTAAGGACAATGTTCAGAACAGTGGTGCTCAGTCCAAATCCGATCCCTCTCCAATGGATAGGCTCACAATCCGGTCTCCAGATCCAACCCCCATCTGACCAAGCCTTATTTTGGATCCTCAGTCAGAACTGGGAGATCCAGGGTCAGATGAGATTGGATATCTGGATCAATTAATGGGATCCGACCACCAGATCTCTGGATTCAACTTTAGGGTAGTTGTGATCGGACTGTTGGTCCCTTGGATCCCACGGCTCAGATCAGAATCATTCTTGGGCTCCAAGGAGACTGGATCCATGGTTGGATGCCAGCAATATCTAATGGCATCCAACATTCAGAAAACACAGTGGTATCCACCAGTATTAAACCTCAGTGGATATTATCCAAACACCCTTAGTTCAAAGACAGTTAGCTACAACAAACTTATTTATTTAAAAGTTTCACCAGGAAAGGCATACTGAGCTGAAATTAGCTTGTTTCCAGATGCGTCCTAGAGTGATGAGGAAAGGGAAAAGTAAACAGCAGAACTATGTACATGGCTTATTTAATTTTTATTTATTTATTGCAGTTTAGGAATTATACCTTTGAGTCCTGGGACTTGTTTACAAAGGTTCCAGGTCATACAAAAAAACAGTCAAACCATACAGGTTGCAGACATTAGAACAATATCAGTTAAGATATACTGAAGGAACAGTTTGTTTCAGTCAGGTTACAAATATAATAGGTGGACAGGGTTACAAGGAGATAAAGTATTTCAAGAAAGAAAGAAAGAAACATTCAGGATACACCTCATACAAAGGAAACAGTTACAAAGGAAAGTGCTTTAGTCTGTCTGTATAGTGTCGTTAGGCCCCGGGGAGTGCTGGCCACACAGGCGGATGACTAGCTATACAACGCGGGAGTGGGTGGGGGTGAGCAGCCTGGAGACAACGCTATCGCTTTTTTGGGGAGAGTGATGGTAGGGAGAGGGAGGTGTTGCTGCAGTGAGCCAGCAGCATGAGTGGGGGCAAACTGGAGTTTAGTAGGAGGCAAGTGGGGGGAACAGAAGTAGGGAGAAACTAAAGGGGGTACTGGTGTGGGGGTAGGTGGGGAGAAATGGGGAGATAGCAGGAGGTAGATGGTGTGGTAGTGGAGGGGTTGTGCAGGAGAGGATGGGGTGGGAATGTTATGGGCAGGAGAGGGTGGGGGGTTGGATTGTGAAGGGGAGACAGAGCAAGAGGGGATGGGGAGGGAAGGTGGGGGTGTGGGGGAGAGTTGTTCAGGCTATAGAGTCCTGTAGTTGGCTAGCTGAAGCATACACAGGTCATTTCATGATGCAGGAGAGTCCAGAGTCCTGTTTTGAAGAGGCCAATCTTATTGCTTCAATGAGTGATGCTGGTAGCCCATTATACCATTTTGGTCCTTGGTACAAGATGGATTTCTGTGCTAGGGTGGTGCACTTAAATGTTACCAGGAGCTCGCCTTTCTCTGCACTCCTGGTGGGCTTAGATGGTCTAGCATGCTGGAAGAGTCCACATGGAGATGGAGGTGCTAGTTTTAATTGGGCCTTCTTGACAAGTAGATAGGTCTGGTATCGAGCTCTGAGATGGAGAGGAAGCCATATAATTACATATCAGTAAAACATATACAGAGACTAAGATAAAATGAAAACACAGTGCATTTTAAAGGTAGCACAGCTTTGTACATAAGGAGGGTGCAGGGGTCGATTTTAACATTCTTTTACTAGCCTGAGATCTGGTGTAAATTGACCAGGGCTAGTGCAGCTAACTCTTTACTCGTCCATCTTGATTAGTGGAGGTTTTCCAAAAGTCCCTACTTCAGAATGCTCTAGACCTCATGGTAATTTCTCTCAGTGTTCCAGATGGCGTGGTGTGATTAACACCTCATTAAATGAGCTGCAATTATCTGGCCGTTCAAGAGGGGATCCCACAAAAGACTCAATGCGAGTCATTATCACTTCACCGTTAGGACTTTCAGCTAGTGTTCAGGTTGTGATCAAGGGTAGAGTGCTGTTAAGTCACTAGCTTCCAGTTTTCTGAACATGTTTCTGTCTGGCAATTTTTCCCACATTGCCCCTGATTTTGTTCCATTTTGAATGCCGTATCCAATATTTTAGTGAGAAAATGCTAAGAGGTATACAGGGTCTGCCTACAGTTGGGTTTTGTCACATCCTCAGAATAGCTGCTACCTCTCCCCTCCAAATCTCTCAACTCTGTACTTTCCCTTGACACCACCGCAGATCAGACTCTGAAATGACCATTCATAGATTAATAGAGTACAGTTACGTAAGAACTTACCGAAACAGTAGATCTTCGAGAGAGGCTCTTGCAGTAGGTATTCACATATAGGACTGACCTGCCAGGCATCAGGACCCCACGGAAAAATTTCTAGCTAGCAGTCTCGGGCGGGGGGACCGCCCATGTCAGGTGACCAGCATCAAGCGATGTCAGTATAAAGGGGCGGTCCCCCACACCCACCTTCCAGTTTTTTCCCACCAAGGGCCTAAAAGAGGCAAGACGAGAGAGAACAGAATATTTCCCCTCATGGAAATGGAGCCAAAGAAGCTTAGGGGGATGGACGGCAGGTAGGCAATACCTACTGCAAGAGCCTCTCTCGAAGATCTACTGTTACGGTAAGTTCTTACGTAACTGTACTATCTTACTTTGAGAGGGCTGAGTCCCAAGCAGTCTGGAACGAAGGAAAAGCACTTGGGGGGAGGAGGAAACTATCCACAAACAAGGAACCTCCGGGCTCAACGGGTCTTACGAAAGAAGACCTTGAAGCACAGCCAACCCTAAGCCTACTCTACAGCAAGAGGCAATGTCCAAACCGTAGTGTTTCATAAAGGTATGGACGGAAGTCCAAGTTGCGGCTGCACAGATGTCTACCGTTGACACATTCTTGAAACAAGACACAGAGGCACCATTAGTGGAGTGGCCTCTGACTTGACCCAGCAGAGTCGTGTTGTACTTGTCATAACAGAAAGTGATACAATAAGACAACCATTTCAATAGGCATTGCTTAGAAACAGCGTTGCCTTCCCTTCTGTAAGCAAAAGAGACAAAAAGCTGATCAGTTTTCCTGAGATCCTTAGTCCAAGTGGTGCAGTATCTCAGTATTCTGTGAACATCCAAAGTATGCAAGAGGTATTCCCCTTGATTGGAATGTTGCATAAAGAAAGCAGGTAGCTCAATGAATTGATTCAGCGTAGATTCAGCCACCACCTTAGGGAGAAACTTAGGGTTGGTGCGTTAAGCCACATGTTCCTTGTGGAAAATCAAGTATGGGAATTTGCACATCAAGGCCTGGAGCTCAGAAATACGCTGAGCTAAAATAATGGCCACTTGGAAGAGAGTCTTCCAAGAAAGGAACTTTAAATCTGCTGTGGCTGCTGGCTCGAAGGAAGGCAGGGTAAGCTTCTCTAGAATAAAATTCAAGTCCCATGGAGGAGCAGAAATGCAGATGGGGGACTCAAATGGAGGACCCCTCTGAGGAAAGTCTTAGAGACTTCCAGCTGAGCAAAAGTCCTGTCTCCAAAGGGAATATGGTAGGCTGAAATCGCTGCCATGTGGACCTTTAAAGAGGAATTGCTGAGATCCAGATCGAAGAGGTGACGCATATAATCCAGAACTTTATTGGCTGGGCATGAGAAAGGTTCGAAATCCTTCAAAATGGTCCAAACTGAAAAGCGTTTCCACGTTGTGGCATAGGTGAACCTGATGGAAGGCTTTCTGGCCTCTACCAAAATGTCCGCTACGAGCGGAGAAACTCCAAAGCAGGCCTTTGCTACATCTGCAAAAGCCACGCATGCAAATGAAGGGATTTGAGACCTGGGTGGACAAGGGTTCCCTGATCCTGGGTCAATAAGAAACATAGAAACATAGAAGCTGACGGCAGATAAGGACCACAAGGCCCACCACATCTGCCCATTTCTTTTTGTATCTTATGAATGTGCCATAGGCCTTTGCTCTGCTAACGGCCTATCTATTCGTACTGTATTGCTCCCGTATGCCTATCCCATGCCTGTTTGAAGGCTTGCACTGTATTCATATCCACCACTTCCTGGGGTAGGCCGTTCCATGCATCCACCACCCTTTCTGTGAAAAATAACTTCCTCACATTACCCCTTAATCAGCCTCCCTCTAATCTCATGCTGTGTCCCCCTGTCCTGCTATTTTTCTTACATTGTAACATGTTAGACTCTTTCACCTTGTTAATGCCCTTAAGGTGTCTGAATGTTTCAATCATATCACCTCTCTCCCTCCTTTGCTCTAGGGTATACATATTGAGTTCAGTTAATGTATCCTCATATTTTTTTGATGCAGTCCCTGCACCATTTTGGTTGCCCTTCTCTGGACTGCCTCAGTTTGGTTAATGTCTTTGAGAAGGTGTGGCTTCCAGTACTGCACGCAGTACTCCAGATGGGGCCTAACCAGTGTCTTGTAAACAGAGATTATTACCTCCCTCTTCCGACTTGTGATACCCCTACTAATACACCCCAACATCCCTCTAGCCTTACCTACTGCTTCAGAGGTCTGCTTGGATGATTTCAGGTCATCAGTGATGATGACGCCCAAGTCTCTTTCCTCCCTTGTGACTGCCAGCAACTCCCCTCCCAGCCTATAGGTGGCTTCTGGGTTTCTCTTCCCTATGTGCATGATCTTGCACTTCTTTGCGTTAAACCCCAGTTGCCACTCTTCCGACCATTTTGCTAGTTTATCCAGATCTCTTCTCATTCTGACCACACTGTCTGGATCATCTACTCTGTTGCAGATCTTGGTGTCATCTGCAAACAGACAAACCTTACCCTCCAGTCCATCTGCAATGTCACTGATGAAGATATTGAAGAGGACTGGCCCCAGGACGGATCCTTTAGGTACCCCACTTGTGACTTGCATCTCTTCTGACTGTATACCGTCTACCACCACTCTCTGTTTTCTGCCTGTCAACCAGTTTGCCACCCAGTTGACCAATGTCTGACCCAACCCGAGCCTAACCAGCTTATTAATCAATCTTCTATGTGGAACAGTGTTGAAAGCTTTGCTGAAGTCAAGGTAGGCAACATCAACTGCTCCCCCTTGGTCCACCCACTCTGGTTACCCAGTCAAAGAAATCTATGAGATTAGTTTGACAGGACCTTCCTTTTGTAAAACCATGCTGTCTTGGATCCTGTGCTCCTATGGATTCCAGGTGTTGCACTCAGGGATCGACAAATCCCATAGCCCGACATCCGGGGCCATCAGTTTTTGGACAGGGACAAGCATTTATTGCGTAGCTGGTTGTCCCTTAACAACCAGCAAATGAAAGCAATTAAATTGTATTGTTACCTGCATTTCATGCAGTTTGCCACTAAGGTCCATTCCTTCTACTTCTGCTGCTGGGACTCCGGGTTGTGTATCATGTGATGTGGGTACTGTCGAGAGCGAGCGGTGAAATCACAGTGGCGGGACCATGAGCAACCAATGCAGGAACCTGATCAGTGTGGCTGTAGCAGTTGGAGTGACAGCACGGGCAGCAAATAGAAAGAGCTGCATAAAATGCCACCTTGTGTGCTGCGTCCAGTCAGGCAGGGGCAAGAAGAGACTGGCAGTGATGGGCAAAACGCTTGGTGAGTTGACACTTGCTGGTAACGGGAGTCGGTAGAGCAAGAGCGAGCAGGAGCAGAAGACAATGATTGTAAAGCTAACCTGTTAGCCATGGTGGTGAGTTTTGAGTTCTAAGGATAGACAGTCATTCGAGGAGAAAGAGGTGCACTGTTGCTGTTGAGGAGGCAGCGAAGCAAAGAATGTGTGCTGTGGTAGAGTCCTGGAATGCGGAGGAATGGCACAACACTTTTGTGTTTTTGTGGCTGTTGGGAGTTCTGCATTAAGTGTGTGCCACCAGCCCCTGAAAAATAAATGAAAAAAATTATACACACTGTATATGTATATTTAACAACTGAAAGGGAGAGTGATTGACAATGGTGAGCTGGGGAGGGGAGAGGCGGGAGCAATGAGCAAGGGCACTCAAGCTGCTGGTCAGCAAGGTTGTCATTAGACATGAATACCTGCTGACTACCCAATAAATCTGCTCCAAGAACAGAACAAAATTAAAAGAAAAAGGAAAGTCTGTTCTTGTGGTGTGCTAGCTAGGAAGGAAACTGTGTCTGGTGTGTTGGGTAAGGGCGGGGCTGTTGGAGCCTGCCACGGGATAAAGAGTAATTTAAATTGTCAGGAGCAGGACCTAACAAGAGTTGCATCTCAGCTGGGCTATCCTAAGTGAATAAATAGGCCTACATCTATAAAGTATTAATAATACAACACAGCACCTTGTACTTTGTTGCTCCATAAGTTTGTTTTTATAAATTTCCCTTGAAATATAGCATTCCGATCATGGACTACCACTTGGAACACTGGGGCTACCATTTTTTGCTAGGCCAGTTGTCCTGGACTAGCATGTAATTTTGAAATTTGTCAATCCCTGGTTGCACTATCCTTTCCTTAAGGAGTGTCTCCATAATCTTGCCACCTACAGAGGTAAGACTGACTGGTCTATAGTTCCCTGCCTCCTCCCTGCTACCACTCTTGTGGAGCGGGATCACATGAGCCCTTCTCCAGTCTTCTGGGATCTCTCCTGTGCTCAGAGACTCACTAAACAGCTCTGATAATGGCTCTGCTAGTTCCACCCATAGCTCCTTTAGTACTCTGGGATGTATGCCATCAGGTCCCATTGCCTTGTTCACCCTGAGCTTATTGAGCTCTTGTAGGACCCTTTCTTTTGTGAATGGATTAGTGCACACCTCCTTTCCCCCTGTGTCCATGGTGCAGAGCTGTGGGCCCTGCCCTACCTTCTCTTCAGTAAATACTGAGCAGAAGTATCTATTTAGGATAGATGCTTTTACATGGTCCTCCTCTTCACACGCCCTTATCCCCTTTGATCTTAGCAATACCACCTCTGGACTTTCTCCTTTCACTAATGTATCTATAGAAAGTCTTGTCACCCTCTTTTACTGTTCATGCTAGTGTTTCCTCGGTTTGGGCCTTTGCCTGCCTTACTGCCTTCCCTGCTTCCCTTAGGGAAATTTGGTATGCCTCCCTATCTTCATCCTGCTGCGTTCCCTTATAATTCTTGAAGGCCAGTCTTTTGGCTCTGACCTTTTCTGCTACTGTGTTTGAGAACCAAAGTGGTTTCCTTATTCTTTTCCACTTCCTTTTCTCACTAACACAATGGGATGTTGCTTCAAGAATTGCATCTTTAATGCTTGCCCACTTTGCCTGTACCCCCTCACCCATATTTCTTTTTGCCAGGGCTAGCTTAACTCTGTTGGCCATCTTATCAAAGTCGGCTCCTCTGAAGTCCCATATTTTTGCCTTGGAATGGGATGGTTTTGTTCTAGTGGCCAAACTGAACCATACCATGTGATGGTCACTGGCCCCCAGGTGACCTTCTACCTGGAGATCTGTGATCCTTTCCCTGTTAGTCAGTACTAGATGTAGGATAGCCCTGTCTCTTGTGGGTTGTTGTACCAGTTGTTTGAGGCCCTTCCCCTGCAGGGAATCCACCATGTGTCTAGTTCTGGCAGATGTCCCTGCTGGTATTGACCAATCTGTATCTGGCATGTTGAAGTCGCCCATTATCAGAACCTCCCCTTTAGCTGTCATGTTTTGTATATCTTTTAACAGTAACGTGTCTATGTCCTCCCCCTGGTCTGGAGGCCCGTACATAACCCCAGATCGTATGGCTGTCCGATTTCCTGTTTCCAGCGTGACCCACAGTTCTTCTGGCTCCTTATGTGTATTCTGAATTTCTGTAGCTTTGATATTTTCATTGACATAAAGGGCCACTCCCCCCCCCCCTTCACACCTCGGTGTCTTCTGAACAGTACACAGCCAGGTACTGAAGTCTCCCAAATGTGGTTACTGGTAAACCATGTCTCGGTAATGGCTACTATGTCCAGTTTAGCCTCCGTCATTATTGCCTGCAGGTCTAGGATCTTGTTTCCCAGACTGCGAGCATTTACCTGGTGATGCAAATGAACTACAAACATGCTGAACTCCTGTTTGATCACTAGCTGAGGGGGGAGGGGTGTTCTTCCCATTTGACGTTTCGGGTGCTGTACCCCTCTCCCCATTTGCTAGTTTAAATATTCTGCAAAGACATCAAACTTCTGCCCCAATGCACTGACTCCTTCCTTAGTGAGATGCAGTCCATCAAATTAAAAGAACCTTCGCTCCCAAAACTGTTGCAAGGTCCCTACAAATTTGTGTCCTTTTTCCTGGCATCAGCCCTTGAGCCACATGTTTAGCTCCCCTAGCTCCCCTTCTCTGACCTTCCATCCATCTGCCCCCCTCTCCCAGACTGGCAGGATCTCAGAGAAGCAGATGCCGGATGAAATGGATGATAGTTTGTCCCCCAGCCTGGTTAGGTGTTCCGTGGTCTCCACAACTGACCGGCTGGCAAGATCTTCAGTCCCTACATGTACCAGGACATCAATGTTTTCTCCTGCTTCCTGAACAGTTTTAGCAATGCGGTCAGTGTGTCTCCACACTGATGTACCTGGGAGACATCTGACCATTACCCCTGGCTGGAGATACGTATCAACTCCCCGAATCATGGAGTCTCCTATGATCAGATGTTTTTTGGATTTCTTTTTTGCTTTTTTTGTTTTGGTTCCTGTTTTGGGCGTGTTTTGTTGTGCTAGATCCTGTGCTGTAGTGTCCTGCTCTGCAGTGTCCTCTGCCACTTTGTTTGATTTCGGAGATAGAGGCAGATACCTGTTTTTAGTTTTTATATGGTTTGTGGAGGTGATATTTTGGAGAGCTCGATTTGCCCCTCCTAACCACCTGCCAAGCTCCCGGACAAACTACCCTCTGCGGTCGAAGTGCTCCTGTTGGATGTTGAGGAAATGGTGGGTGGCTCTTACAGTGTATTTCAGGGCCCGAAAAATAGCTTTTCCGGATTTCCGTGGAAATGCACTTATTAAGCTGGAAATGCCATCTGAAATGCAGCATTTCCATCTAGATATGCAGTTGCTGCATTTGTTGGGTTGTCCTCTGTAGCAGTAGGGTGCTCCTCAGCATGCATGGTCATACCCTGAGGAGAGTGGAGGGGTGATCAGGAGAAAAAAAAGGCATGCAGAGTGACAGCATGTCAGGTGTAGAAGCTGGGGGGGGGGGGGCTGTAAGCTGGTGCATGTCCACAGTTTGGAAGTCCTGACTTGCCACTACAGCTCCTCCCCTCTATCCACTTATTGGACCATAAGAAGCTAAAACTATTTTTCCTTGCCATACCTGCTGCCTTCTTCCTCATGCACTCGTTTTCATTTTGCAATGGTATGCATCAGTTTGTGTGGCCATGTGTGTGAACTGATCAGGCACGCGAGCAGTGAAGTCCCACCAATTCAGAAATGCAGACGGCAGTGGGTAGTGGTGGGACGGTGCTGAGTGCAGCACAACAAGAACAAGGGTATCTAATTTCTGCGGCTGAATGGAAACTGAGTAAGTTTGTTTTACAGTTAGTGGGAGGTAGCTGGTCCAGTGGTGCTGAGGATTGAGGCGCTGGATGCCACACCTCACGCCACGCCAGTGAGCCGTGTTCAGGAGCGAGCACAGGCCGCCAGGGGTTGGCAGGGAAGGAGAAGGATCAAGCATCCCAAGGACAGCTGTCTTCCAGGGAGGGGGGTGACCCACTGTCAGTGCATGCCTGGCCCCTAGCAGAGGCTGGGGGTTGGCACACTTATGCTGCCAACAAGAGGGTCAGAGGCGGGGAAGACGCCTGATGGGACATGCACAGGAACGTGCATGGTACAGTCGCTGGCATCATTGCACACTCTGCCCCTGAGAGAGTAACCAGGAGGAGAAAATAGCTCCCAGTTGGATGGCAGAGGGAACTCTCACATCCCACCCCCAAATAGCCACTGCACCGACCACATTACTGGATTCGTTCTTCGGTGGGGTTTGGGTACCTTTGCCTACCGCACCAGGGATAAAGCCCTGGGGTGACGGTCGTACTCTGGTGGACGCCAAGGATGGGACCCAGGCTCCTCCCTGACTGACAGCCATGGAGCAAGGTGGCAAAAGTGACAGCAAAAAAAGTTGGGGGGAGGTAATGTAACAGTATCGCAAGACTGGTACGGGAAAGAGTCATCAATTACTTGTGCCAGGGAAAGAAAAGCAGGTGAACTGTAAAATGAGCAAGGGGGGCTAGCAAGTGAATTAGCACACTAGCCAGAAAAGAAAGAGCATGACAGAGAGAACTCTAGAGAAAGAAACCAGTCCAGTTGGCCTTAACATGAGAGCAGGGGACAGAGGATAAACAAATATGAATGTACATGTAGCAGAAATAAAGAAAACCGAAGACAAACAACAGTGACCCAGCTACCATAAACAGATATGAAAAAGTAAGAGACTGGGCTAATAAAACTGCAGACATTCTGTGTATTTTAATTTTAACACTTCTATGAGTAAAGGTAACATTTACCCTAGAAATGTAGCTGTGACACTCACATTTCCAGAGGAAATGTACCACCAAGGTCATTATTTCAAGCCCTGTATTTCCTCTTGAATACGTAATTTGAGGCGCGCAGTCTCTGTCCATGCTGCCTGGAGCTAAGCCCTTAGATCTCCAATGGCCCAACATGTATGACAGTGTCCTAAATCCTGTAAAACTGCCCTTCTGAAATGTTTTCCACAGTACCTGCAGTTAATGATATCCATTCCATGTAAGTTGCTGGATTTATAACCTGGTCAGAGTAATTATAAGAAAGAAAATGAAAGCAAAAGTTTGATTTTGTGTTTTTTTTGTTTTTGCATAACTTGTTATAAAAAGTTAAATTACTAGTGCCCCTGTAAATGAGGTCACTATGTGGATACCCCTCTGATCCCCCCTCTTCCTGCTTTGCTACAGGAAATGTCACGACTGTGCTACCCTGTAAAAGGAGTGTAGTGTGGGGTGGGTGGCTGGGCCCTTCCCCTGCTGAAAATGAAGAAACAATCAGCCAGCAACAAATGCAGTAGCCCTGAAAGCTTATCCTAATGACAGATAAAACTGCGAAACCTGTAAAGCACCACCTGTAATAATTTCACAGAAGATATACCCCATAAGAAACACTTACTTTGCTAGAGAGAAAAATAAAGCAGTAACAGAAGTTATACCTTGCAAAAGACAATTTGAATCAGAAGCTTACAGCAGTAATCTGTAAGCACACACCTGTAGGCACAGCCTATAATAATGCAGCAGAATGTATACCCAGCAACAACAATATCAATCAGAGAAAAATAAAGCAATAAAATGTTAGCAATAAACAGTAACAATCCCAGTGAGTACAAAATAAAAATAACAACACACAGTAAACCTGCCTAGCCAAAGAAGCCTTAATCCTTATTGTTGCTCTGGTAAGGTTATTTGCTCTGTCTTTTCAAGCAACCTAGAAAAAGAGCTCAGGTGAAGCTAGGTGCCTTGGCTAGCACACCTAGTCTTCCACCATAAGTGTTGCAAGAGAGGAAGAGGAAGTGGAGGTTCCCCTGAAAACTGCTGAAGAAGAGAGAACCAAACTTGCCTGGGCCAGAACAGAACAATGAGAATCATTCGAGCTCCCTCCGATCTGAGTTTGTTCAGGACCCTCCGAATTAAGGGAACTGGAGGGAAGGCATTAACGAATCTGTCCCTCCAAGCAAGAGACAGAGCATCCAGCCAAAAAATGCCTTGCCCTGGAACGAGCGAGCAGAAGGCGGGAAGCTTTGCGTTTTTGGGAGATGTGAAGAGGTCCATCTGAGACATTCCCCATTGCTGAAAAATGTTGTTTACGACTTCTTGGTCAAGTTCCCATTCATGGGCCCTGGCTGAGGACTGACTGAGTTGGTCCACCAGCATGTTTTCCACTCCCGGAACATGGATTGCCATCAGGTGAAGGAGATTCTGGGTTGCCCAAAGCTAGACCCTCATTGCTTCCTGGCACAGAAGGTAGGAATGTGTTCTTTCCTGCTTGTTGAGATACCAGACTACGCACATGTTGTCTGTTTGAATGAGGAGATGACCGGGAAGGATAAGGGAGTGAACAGCATAAAGAACTGCCCTCAGTTCGAGCACATTTATGTGCAGATTTTGTTCGGACTTTGACCAGCTGCCCTGAGCCCTGTGAGACCCAAGATGGGCTCCCCAGCCTTTCCCTGACGCATCTGTTGTCAACGTCTGGGAGGAGGGTTCGATACTGAAGTGAACTCCCAGGCATAGGTTCTCCTGTACCATCCACCATTGTAAGTCCCTGATCATGAGGTCGGAGACTAGCACCTCTTGGTCTAGATCATCCAGGGTTTGGTACCATTGAGACCGATGCGTCCATTGAGAGATTCTCATATGGAGCCAAGCGAGTGAAACTGTCGGAATGGCAGCCGCCATTAGCCGAGAAGATGAAGGACTGACCTGGCACCGACCCTCCTGCGACTGGACAGAAGACAAGGCTAAGTCTGGAGGGTGTCCACCCTGTCTGAAGGCAAAAAGGCTTTGCAGATGGTCGTGTCCAGAATCGCCCCTATAAACTGGAGGCACTGGGAGGGGACCAAATGGGGTTTCGCCTGGTTGATGGTGATACCAGGCTGGTGAAAACCTGCAGGGTAAGGGAACGGGAGTGCAGGAGTTCCTCCCTGGATGGGGCCGCCAGGAGCCAATCGAGCAGGTACAGGAATACCTGTACTCCCTGGGTGCACAGGTGGGCCGCTACCACCGACAGGCATTTGGTAAAAACTTGGGGAGCGAGGAAAGACCAAACAAGAGGGCCCTGAACTGGTAGTGGTCCCCCTGAAAGCAAAAACGGAGGAATTTGCGGTGGGAAGGACAGATTGGGATATGCAGGTAGGCATCCTGCATGTCCAAAGCGCACAGCCACTGTCTCTGCCAAAGGAGAGGTAGAAGGCTCTGTAAAGAGAGCATTATGAATCGTTTGTATTCCATGAACATGTTCAGGGAGCTGAGGTCTAGAATAGGCCTCACATCTTCCATCTTCTTTGGGACCAGGAAGAAATGCGAGTAGTAGCCTGTCCCCTAAAGATGGTCGGGGACTAGTTCTATCGCTGCCTTTGACAGAAGGGTGGTTATTTCGTCTAATACCAGAGGAAGATGTTGTGGGAAGTAAGATGACCGTGGAGGTGGTCTTCGGGGTGGTTTCTGGAGGAACTCGATTGAGTGTCCTGCTGAAATCAACTGGAGCACCCAAACATCTGACGTTATCCTCTCCCAGTCAGGTAGATGGAAGGAGAATCTCCCCTCTACCAGTTCCTCTGGGGTCTTCAGAGGCAGTGGGAGAGGCAGGGAGTAAGCAGGTGTGGGGCCGTGCAGCAGCCGAGGTTCCTGCGGCCTTTTTGCTAGGGAGAGGCTTGGTTGCTAGAGGAGCCTGACACTTGTTGGGCAACTTGCCATGTGGTTTTGGTTTTGCACAGTTGCGTCTATGAAAGGGATGCCGCTACACATAAGGGGGCCTGTACATGGAATCAACAGACTTGAATGCAGTGCCCTTCTCTTGCAGGTTGGTAATGATGTCCTTGACATCACCCCCGAGCAGCACCGAACCCCTGAAGGGAGCATCCTGGATAGCAGATTGCACTTCAGGGACCAAACCTGACACACGGAGCCAAGCATGACACTGTAAGCCTACGATGAAAGCTGAGCTCCTTCCAGAGTCCACTGCCTCGTAAGTAGCACGGAGCATGTGCCTACTGGCCGAACGAGCAGAACGGACAAGGTCTGCCACTTCCTGTTTAGTCTGAGGCTCAGGAAGGAGTCAAATTTTGATTCTACCTGACTGAGGATGGTCTTCTGAAAGTCCCCCCATGTGTCACATAGTTCAGGGCCCTAATACCCAGGATAAAAAAGGAATAAATAGTCTTCCCATATTGGTCCAGAAGCCATGACTCCTTGTCATGTGGTGATGAGCTGAGGTGTTTTGGATTAGCAGAATGGCTGTGAGCGGCACTAATGACGACTGAATCCACCTTGGGGTGTAGATTCAAAAAATCCATACCCTTGGGAGCCTGATATAGCCAATCTGCCTTCCTCAGAAGAGGGGCTAACGAGGAAAGTTGTTTCCAAATAGTAGAAACAAGGTCCAAGTGAGGATCTATCTAGGGTGGAATCAGTGCAGGAGCAGTCTCGGGCAGATCCAAGTGAGCAGCGAGCTTTTTATGCTGTGGGTCTGGCTCTAGTGATTGCCACTGATGAACTCCTTGGATTTTCCTCAGTAACTCCAGAAAAGAGGGATCTTCCAGAGGAGACTTCGGAGGGGTCCTTGGCCTGGGGCGGTCCGGAGTACGGGGGGTTGGCCTTCAGGATCAGAGCGTCAATCTGAGTCCGAATCAGACATGTCCAACATAGAAGAGTTAGACTCCTCCCTGCGCGGTGGAGGAACCGCCCCTTTGGGGAGTTCCCTGGAGCGTATGTCCTCCCAACCCCGGGCGCCACAGGGCTCTCCTCTGGTGTCGGGCAAGGGGGAGGGAGTCTCCTGTCTCCAACGTAGGGGATCCTGCAAAGGAGCCGGCATTAGTAGACAACTCTCTACCTCTCTGGTGAGTTGAGCCTTGACCTCAGCCCACCATGAGGCCAGAGTCTCCTTCAAGTCCGCCGGTGGCTGGGGTGTGGGTGGCGGAGGAGGAGGGGGATATAGATACTGAGGATATCTGTAATAAGAGTATCCATAACCTGACAGCGCGAAACCCGGCATCAGGTATTGAGGCGCTGGGTACTGCATGGGCGTCAGGCCCAGCGTAGGAATACCATCCAGTAAGGGTATGTCAGCCGGCGTCGGGTAGGCTGGCTTCAGGACTGGCATCTGGGGTCCGGTGTCAGGGTGTCTGGTCCCGAAGGAGGGGGCCCTGATGGCAGCATGTTGAGGTCCTCTGTGACGACCAGGAAGGGACGATTAGAGTCCCTGGGGGTCAGCAGAGGGGACGCAGGGACCCCAGAAGGCAGCGCAATGCGCTGTGGAGAACCTGGAGCATCGGATCTATTGAGGGGGTCCGGCACAGGCTCCTTTAGCCGTGCGCGCATCGGTGGGGCCGATGTCCGGCTTGTCGGCCGGATCCGGGCAGGTGTCGGAGGAGCCGACATCCGACTTATCGGATCCCTTGCCAGAGGAAGGTCGCGCTGGAGATGCGGCCTTGTTGGTTGAGAGTTTGGCTTGGCGCCCTCCCGAAGGAGCGAGTGGCTTAGCAGCTTTATCTGGGTGGGCGTTGGTGGAACTGACGTCCGGCTTAGTGGACCCGCTCAAACCTGAGGACCGCGTGGTGGAAGCGGCCCTCCTGAGAGTGGAGGCCTCCTTTTCCCTAGAGGCTCCCGAAGGGGCCGAGAGCGAGCCAGATGGGAGGGGCGACATCTTCTTGGTGACCATCAAGACGGTTGTCGTGGAGTGATCCACCGGAGGGGACATTCCGCTCAACACCGTGACTCCAGCCGGAGCCGCGGTAGCCATGGAAGTCGATTCCTGCTCCCGATGTTTCTCCTTATCCTGTTTCTTTTTATGACCTTCGGGGAAGCGGATGCCTGCCTTAAGTTCTTCAGCTTCTTCTCCATGGATGCCATCTTTTTCTTTAGTGTATGGGCCTCCAGGGACTGCTGCTTTCTTTTCTGGGTAGTGGAGCTGAATTGCTGGCAGTGTTGGCACTTCTCCACGGGGTGGTTGGGTCCAGACAGATGAGGCATAAGGAATGGCCATCCTTGTGTGGCAGTTGAGAGCCACACAAGTCACACTTATGCTTATGCGATTCAGAGGGCATTGGGGTTGACATACACGGCGAATCGAACAATTAGTCAAAAAAGGAGAAAAAATAGCTAGAAATTTTTCCGTGGGGTCCTGGGGGACTGTGGCTGGAAACTATCGACCGATCTCCATTCTCTCTCCTCTCTCCAAGGCCTTGGAAAAAGTGGTGGCCTCTCAAATCTCTGACTACCTCTCCACCTACAATGTCCTTTGTCCTGAGCAGCATGGCTTCCGAGTGGGCCACAGTACCAACACAGTCCTCCTAGAGTTCTCCAACTTTCCACCCTCCTTAGACACTGGTTCTCTGGCTGGTGCTGTCTTCATTGACCCTCGAAAGCTTTCGACACTGTCTCCCACCCTCCTTCTTGATGCCCTTAGTCTCTGGTTTTGCTGCTGGGCCTATCTCCTGGTGCACCAGTTATCTGTCTGACCGCTCACAGCGTATAAAATTAATGGGACCTACTCAGACATCTGTCCTATCTTTTTGGGTTCCCAGGGCTCCATTCTGGGCCCCTTACTATTCTCCCTTTACCTTAACACCCTTCCACGCTCTTGCTCGGGGAACATTCTATTGTACGCTGATGATGCAGTCATCTTTGCCTCAAGTCGTAACCCTATTGCCCTCCAGGACTCGCTGCAGAAGTCCTTCACTGAAGCCGAGGGCTGGTTCAAGGAACATAGATTGGTGATAAATCTTAAAAAAACAAAAACCATGTTCTTCTCTCATCCTTAAAACAAGTCCTGCAACTTCAAACTCCTCATTCACTCTGGGTCCTCATTCCCTCGAACAAGTTTGCTCCTATAAATACCTAGGGATCCATTTGACCCCTCCTCTCCTTTCATGGATACATAGCTGCCCTAGCCACTGCCACTAATATCCGATTGGGCATCTTACATCGTACAAACACTGCCTCCCCCGAGGCCTCGACTGCAGTCACCTCCTCTATCCTGTCCCTAGTGGACTATGGACTGCCGTGTATGGTGTTGCTGGTCAGACCGCACTCCATAAAATTCGCACTACTCTGAATAAGGCCTGCAGGTTAATTACTGGAGCACCTAGGATGACACACACCTGTCTACTGTATGCTAAAGCGCTGGTACTTGATCTCGGCGAGCTCAAATATCTTACCTGTACCTTACAAAAAGACCTCCTTGGGCTTTCCCCACCAGGATTGACCACCACCATACGCTCTGTCCCACTAGTTCATACTGGACCTCTGGGAAAACCTCTTGTTATCCCTAGAGCTAGGACCTTCACAGCCAAAGAGCCTTCAGCTTTAGGGCCCCTCCTGGTTCAACACACTGCCCCTCCATCTCCGAGCTCCAACTATATCGTGCTTCAAAACTTCCTTACGTAACCACCTTATTAACAATTCGATGCTGTAACTGCCGCTAGTCAAAGCCATACTCAATACTTATGACAAAGCTTATTACTAAGCTGCTAAGGACAACATAACTCTGGTATTGTTTGCATCCATCCTACCTGTACCAGCTTGTTTGTATCTATGTCTTAATTTACTGTTATACTTATGTGTTGTACTGCTATATTGTGTATTTTGGTTTGTCTTACTGTGACAAGGGTATCTTTGTAAATGAGCCTATGGCTCAAAGGTTTTCCAAACTGCTGTTTAAATAAAAAAAAATAAAAAAAAAAAAAAGTTTGAAAACTAGACCGAAGAAAGACTGACAAGTGTTGAACTCTACCACGAGGAACTCTGACAAGCCAACGGCGGGAGAGAACTGGAAGGTGGGCGTGGGGGACCGACCCTTTATACTAACACCGCTTGACGCCAGTCATCTGACATGGGGGTGGTCCCCCGCCAGAGACTACTAGCTAGAAATTTTTCCGTGGGGTCCTGACACCTGGCGGGTCAATCCTATATGTGAATACTTACTGAAAGAGCCCTCTCAAAAGTAAGATATGCCATTACTGGCAACTGTAAGAGACCCCAGCTCTTCTACATGGACCATGCATGGCCCCACCCTTATCCCACCCAGCACGTCCTTTCATCCTAAAAACAAAGCGTTGGAGAATGTACGGTAGCAAAAATAAATTATAATAAAATATATAATTTGAAAGGTTGAAATATGCATTCCTGTGGTGCATAGATCATCCTATATAGAAATAGAGGTAGTATAATGTCGTGGCTGTGATGTTTCCCTTGTGCTGTTGAAAGGACGGTGTTTTAAAAAATCTGTTAGTTGGAACAGAACATGTTAAAATCAATACTTTTAAAAATGTTCATAAAGTTTTATATTTGCTAAACCCTTTAGGTTTGTGCAGCCCCCTCCCTAAAGAAATCCTAGATGTGCCCCTCCCCCCCACTCACTTGACACTGTACAAAAACTTCCAGAAGTGCAGGTCTTCAGTTGATCAAAGGGTGGGGGCTTGGGTCTTTCTCTGCCTGACTCTGTTCATTGCCCTGTGGGTGGTGGTGAGAGTGTGGTGAGGTGCATGATGATGTTGGCTATTATGTGTGCAGAGCTAGAATTGCTTGATTGAACATTTGCTGTTATGCTATCCTCTGGTTGGCGGTGGGGTAGAAAGAGAAAGGGAGGTGCCACGGGTCAAACAATGGGGGGCCACACTATGTGTGATGACAAAGCAGTCTTTTTTTATGTTAGGACAGGAAGCAATGTGGGAGCAGGATAAATGTGCAATAATCAGAGTATTTAATGGTTTGCAGTTGTTCAATATTTACCATTATAATTGTAGGCTAGTGCAATTTTTAATCAACTTGTCCTGTTGGCTAGTGCAAAAAAAGGGTTAGGACTGATCCCTGTGAGTGTGTGTATTAGAGCAATAGCTTAGATAGCAGTAATTTATATCACAAGGCAAATCCAGCCCATTTTCTGCAGATGGTGCAAAATGTGCCAGCTGGGCTTCTGACATCTGCTGGGATGTCACAGAATACAACACCTCGGCTCCACGAACTGCATTAGTTGCCTGTATGGTGACGTGTCCATTTAAAGGTAATGATTTCTTATGTTTGTATTTTTGTTTTGGGTGTTTATATTTTTGTTGTCAGGTGTGGGCTCCAAAACTGCACGCAATACTCCAGTTGTGGTCTAACCAGTAAGCTGATAGCAGCAACATCACCTCTTTGCCGTGACCAGTGAAACCTCACCTGCTGCACCCCAGCATTCTGTTATCATTCCAATATGCCATAATAGTCTGGGAAGAGACTCTTAAAGAGTTGTTATTTTCACCCCTAGGTCCCTTGTCTCCTTTGAGTGCTCTAACATCATCCCATTGATGCAATATTCAGTCTGTGGATTTATGTTCTCCATGTGCATTACTTTATATTTTGTTGGCACTGAACTTCAATTACCAAAGTCTGGACCACTGTTCCAGCTCTTCTACATCCCTTTTCATGTTGCAAATCTCTTCATAATTATATACACTTCCTTAGAGTTTTGTGTCATCTGCAAACAGACACACTTAACCATGTTACCAACCCAGATGTCACTTATAACACATGGAAAAACAGAATATGATGGCAGATCAAAACTCAAAAAAGGGTCCATCCTGTCTGCCCAATATTCCTAACTATACTCTATTATTACATTTATATTTTAACAGATCCAGAAGCAAATGGTTTGATTCTTTTATTGGACCAACATAGATGTTACAAAAAGAAAACAGTGCCTAAGCTTTCAGACCAACCAGGTCCTTTGTTGGAAGCTTATGCCAGTTGTTTAAAGAATCACATTCTATTAACACCCAGATCATGAGAAGGAATTCCCATTGGTTTAAAATGCCTATTTAAAAAAAATAATAGATTTAAATGGAAGGAACCAGATTCTAATAGTTTGCTACTCCTGAGAAACCTTTCCTAGATCAAATGTCAACAGAAGTAGATAAGATGAACACTCGAGCAGACAGTCTTACTAACTGAAATGATGAATGAATGTGTTATGTGAGTACATTCTTAATTAAAAGCAAGATCTTAAGAGTTAATACCCACATAAGTGCATGTTAAAATGTAATAATATTGCATGATAAAAAACTATACAACAGACATTGTCTGTATATACAGAAATATGGGGTATAAAGGAAAGTTCACTAGTATGAACAACTGTTTCACACATACATACATACAGAATTAAACCTAACTGGAGACGTTTTCTGAACTGTACTCTCAATCAGTTAAACTCCATAAACATTAAGTGCCGTACCAATATATTTTACAAGATAATATCAATTGTCAGTATTAGTGCCAAATTAAAAAAAAAATCTCTCCAGGACCCCTAGAAAATGAGCCCCTGCAACTGAAAATGTTCAGAGTTCAATAATGTGTCAGTATATACTGTAATCAAATTACTATATGTACAGTAACAGTCTTAGGAATCTGAATAAAAACCTAAAGGAATTAACCCCCAGGGAAAAGATAACTAGTAGAAAGAAGTATATATTCACTATGTATGTGAACCAAAATCCTAACATACTGTAACATAATTATAACATGTACCTCAATATAACAACCCAACTCCCAACTTTATTCCCCCCTCCCCACCAAAAACAACACACCGGCCTCCTACCTCCTAACGCACAAGACAACCTAAAACAGAAAATCTCTTCAGATAGGTTTAATTCTGCATGTATGTGTGAAACAGCTGTTCATACTAGTGAACTTTTCTTTATATCCGATATTTCCACGTATTGAAAATTTCTGTTGTATCTTTCTTTTTTATCATGCAATACTATCAAATTTTAACATGCACTTATGTGGGTATTAAATCTTAAAAGTTTTGCTTTTAATTAAGAATGTATTCACATAACTCACTCGCTCATTCATTATTTCAGTTAGTAGGGACTATCTGCGCAAGTGTTAATCTTATCTACATCTGTTGACATTTGACCTTGGAATGTTTTTCAGCAGCAGCAAACTAGTAGACTCTGGTTCCTTCCATTTAAATCCGCTTTTTTTTTTTAAACCAGCATTTTAAACCAATGAGAATTACTTCTGGGTTTTTTAAGTATGATCTGGGTGTTAACAGAATGTGATTCTTTTAAACAACTGGCATAAGCTTCCAAGGAAGGACTTGGTTGGTCTGAAAGCTTAGGCACTGTTTTCTTTTTGTAACATCTATGCTGGTTCAATAAAAGGTATCAAACCATTTGCTTCTGGATCTGTTCTTACAAGGACCAATATGGCAACTAAACTAATTATGAATGTCATTTATATTTTAATGAATACATAGACTTGTTATTTTCTGACAAGTTAAATAGCATTATGCCTCCCTGACATCAGAGAGTCTGTCATTCAGGACCACTCTGGGAGTCCTAACTATCGACTGGTTCCCAATCCACCTAGTTAGCCCTATCTAGTCCTAAATCCCCTAACTTTCATACAGTGTAATCCTCCTATAAGGCACTGAATTCAAGGCCTTGCTCAAATCCAGGAATGAAACAGGAATTGCATGGCTCCTGTGCACTATCTGTGTCACCAGGCTAAAAATAAATTAAGTCTGTTGTGGCACAACCTGTCCCTTACAAACCTACGTTGTTTCCTGTCTGTAATGTTGTTTTCCCTCCAGGAAATCTTTTACCTGTTCCTTTATAACTGGTTCTAGCAACCTGTCCACCATTGACGTCAGGCTCACTGGTCTGTAATTACCTGGGTTTTCCTATTCCCACCTTTTTGCAGGGGGACAATTCTGCCACCCTCCAGACTGGCACTTCGCCTGTTTCAGTGACTCATTAATTAGGACTGCTAAGGGGGACGCAAGAGCCTGTCCTGTCTACTTCAGTATCCTTGGGTGTAGCACATTTGTCCCTGAGGACTTGTTTACATTCCAGTCTTACAGATATTTTAGAATTCTCTTGCTAGTTACATAGCGCAGGATTCACAAAGAAAGCCAAAAATCCCACAGCTCCGGGAAAAAGGCCTGCAGCACTGCAGAAACGCAGTTGCGTGATATTCACAAAGAAATTTTGAGCAGGTGTGGAATTTCTTAAAATCCCCGCAGCTGCGGAAATTCAGCAGCTGTGGAAATTGTGCACGTGCTGAAAATCCACAACTGCAGATCCGCAGCTGCAGAAATAGATTAGGAGGCACAGCAACAGTGAACTTAATTAGCTGGAACAGCAGACTTTAACAGGGCTGCCACAGAATGAAGCTGAAAGCACCCACAAAGAGACCAGCAACCAGTCCCTCAACTGAGACCACTGCAGCAACACAAGTACTAGCAATACCATACCACCAGAGTGGCCAAATGTCACTGCTGGTCCTCCCTCCTTGGGGGTTCCTGTTTCCTGCAGGGGTAGCACTCACTCCAGGCTGGCCAGACTCTACAGCCTGTGGGGCTCCATCATGGGCTGCACTGTGTCTGGTGGTTGTTGCCTGTTGCTATATCATGGCAACATGTGCTTCTGTTGCTGTTACAGCAGCCACTGTTATACTATCTGGGATGCTATTACCTGTGCCTCACCTCCACCTTAATTGATTCCAATTGCTGGGGCACTACTGCAGTTTGCTGAGGGAGAGTTATACCTCATTCCACTTTGTGTAACACTTTTTCTGCAGCTGCTGAAAAAAAAAACTGGTTGTGAATAATGCTGCACTTTTTTCCACAGTCCTTAGTGTTGTGTTCCGCAGCTGCGGAGGGTTTTGTGAATAGCACCCAGTGCAAATTCCCTTTGTTTCCATAGCTACGGCAGTTTTGGGGACTTAGGGAAGGTTTTGCACCTTCAGAAAGCTTTGTGAATCCAGCCCATACTGTCTCAAATCAGTGACTTTCATTACTCCCGAATCTGGTCTTGCTGTCAGAAACTGGGCTTAAAACCTCCACTGTGAACACAGAATTGAAGTATTCATTTAATATGCTTGCCATTCCTTCGACTTCCTCAATCCTCATGCCATCTTTGCTTAGTCTTTCTGCACTATCCTTGTCTGATGTTTCTTCATTACTTATCTAAAGAAAGTTTTATCATTGTTTTTGACCCCTTCAGTTATCCTTAGTATTGCATTTACTTTCAACCTTCTTTATGAGGTCTTCGCTTTTGTCTAGCTTAACTTTATGTCTAGCACTGCTGGTCTCTTTGCTCACCGTTGTATATCCTAAAGCTGTTCCTTTTGTATTAAAGTGCCTCCCTTGAGGGGCGTGGCTTAGCGTCGGATGAGTATGGACGTGTAGGAGTGGAGCTCTCCGAGTTTGGGGATTAAATCCATCATTTTCCTATAGTAATCCCATTCCTTACCTGCCGACTTGAGTATTTTATCAGCTGTACTTCCAAGGCACGACTGGGCGACTGAAAATTTGTGAGTGCCTGCCCGAGCTGAGGTATTGGGAATTTACTTCTATGGCGCGGCCTCCTAACCGTACCCATGGCTTCCCCACTGCCAGCAGCTGGAGACAATACCTGGACTGAATTTAGTTTAGTCAGATTATGGCCCAAATGGCCCAATTTACCACCATGGTGAATTCCACCACCCAAGCCTTGCATAGCATAGAAGTCCGCATCTTTCATAGCGAACGCAGACTTGGTTCCCACGATGTAGCCCTGCAAGAACTCATAGCCACCATGAGAGAACAGGCAAAAATGATTCATCAGTTGCAAGACAAGGTCAATGACCTCAAGAATCAAAAGTCGCCGCAACAACCTGCGATTTGTAGGATTCCCAAAGGCGTCGCGCACAATAACGCTGTTTCCTTCCTTCAGACCACACTGCCAGCTCTCCTGGGCCTGCCAGAAAATTTTATGCCACAAATCGAACGGGCCCATCGCTCTCTGGCTCCACCACCTAAGGCACACGAGTGGCCCAGGCCCCTGCTTGCACAGTTCTTGGACTTCCAGCAAAAAGAAATAA
Organism: Neoceratodus forsteri; assembly: GCA_016271365.2. Lineage (NCBI taxonomy): Eukaryota > Metazoa > Chordata > Ceratodontiformes > Ceratodontidae > Neoceratodus > Neoceratodus forsteri. Next base: position 382,680,315 of record CM057452.1, read on the forward strand.
TCACTACAGCTGCCAGAAACAACAATAATGTTTTATGGCACGGTCACAGGGTGCAAATCTTTCAGGACTATTCCTGTGAACTTTCAGAGCGCCAAAAGGAGTTTGCCCCTGCCAGGAAGGTTCTACATCAACATGGGTATTCCTTTTCACTGAGATACCCTGCAACTATGCGGGTCATACATAATGGTGCCCCTTTACATTTCTCTACTCCTGAGAGCCTAATGGACCTTTTGCGGGCCAAGCACCCAGCTGACTTCCGAGGGGATGATTCTCCAGAGGTCCAGGCACCCTTATCCTCTCCACAGATATCTGAAAACAGCACACCGGCACCTCAGGAAGCCCCGGCTAAACCTGCAGTTGTGGTCTTTGAAGCCTCTCTCCCACCATGGTCTAAGAAGCAACTTTCTTCCCCTCGACATGCACAATGGCAACACTCAACTGCACGTACCATCTCCTCCAGCCTAAAGATGGAAGAAGGCTGCCATGGACGGAAAGGCATCAGATCTTAGAGCATATTTTACCCGTAACCCATATGCGCCACTTCAAATGGAGCAGCCGGATGTACCAGCTGGAATGGATAGCGACTCAGCACCCCCAGAAGATGCAGACCATGTACTAGAGGACTCCCAAGGTAAATCCTGGGCTGATATTGTGGCAGGCTCTTCTCGTACAAAGCAAACTTCCTCCCCGCCTCGCCACACAACATCATCCTGCCCTGGCCAACATGAACAAGTTGTCGACACTACTAGCTCCCCGGTAGATGAGGCTACCCCATGCTGAGCCTAGCAAAATACTGCATCATGTTTGGGGAGGGCTTAAAGGGAATCAGGATGTTTGCTAAATAATTGTTAACCCCCCCCCCCCGCTGAGTCTGTAGCTTCGCGGGCCTGGTATCAGACCTAGGCTCGAAGTGGCCTATGCTTCAGACTGCACCTCACGTGCTTCAGACACTATGCATCTCTCTGCTGGGCGGCACCTCGCCAACTGTATCTCTATGGCTACTATTCATAAATGAAGTCTTTACCTTCCTCTGGACTGTGGGATCTTTTGTTTTTCCTCAAAAACGCCTGGGGACATAGTCACTTTTGGTTATCTAACATGGCTACCACTGCCACCCCCATAGAAGTCAGAGGATGTCTTGCAGCCTCGGTTGCCGACAGTCTGCCTCTGAACTTCCACCTAGCCGTATTTCGGCTTACCACTGTATATAGTTTAACTAGCTTTATATGTGTTTAATTGCATGTTTTTTCTGTGTTTAATATACGGTTTCACATCCAGATATTTTGCCTTAGCTTTGCCATGGGCCATCTCTATAAGGGGGTTCTCCAGCGGGGTGGGGCCTATACCTAGTTGTGTAGCAGTGCCTCAGTTCTCGGTCTCTATGCAGCATCTCTTTCATACCCCTAACAGGCAAGCTCTTTCGCCTCAAGATAATGGGTGACCTATGTCTAATCACCTGGAATGTGAGGGACTTAAACTCCCCAGTGAAACTTACCCGGGTGATGACCCATCTTAAGACACTGACAGTTGAGGTAGCCATGCTCCAGGAAACCAAACTTAGCCAGACGGATCATGCTAAGTTGCAGCGTGCATGGATTGGGCAAGTTATTTCATCTTCTGCCCCAACACGCAAACGTGGAGTTGCCATACTACTAAACAAGTCCCTTAAATGGGTCCCTACTAAAACTAAATGGGATACTAATGGTAGATGGGTGGTTGCTCTTATGTCCACCCCAGAAGGTCCCCTAATTTTGGCCAATGGCTACAGCCCTAATGAGGATCAGCCTGAGATGTTCCATGCCACTGTTCAGGCAATTACCTCCTTCGCCACCCCCAATATCCCCATCATTTTGGGCGGAGATTTTAACTTGCCACTGGATCCGGACCTTGACCAGAGGTCTACCTGCCTTGACCATCACCCAGATTCTCACCTTGCTCTCCTTCAGCTTGCAGCAGACCTGGGACTTCAAGACCTATGGCGAATTCTCCATCCTCGGGACAGGGACTGCACGTTCCTCTGTCCAGTTCATCACTCGCTTAGCCGGCTGGACTTCTGGTTGGTTCCCCCCAAATCATGAACGCCACCCTAAATACCAAAATTCACCCGATAGTCATTTCGGATCATGTTCCCGTTCAACTCCAGCTTGAATTATCCCCCTCAACTCCTCATTCTACGACCTGGCGTTTAGATCCCCTACTATTGCGGGACCAGATTTTCCTGGGTGGCTCTCGACACAAGTATCCAACTTTCTGCTGGACAACCCCCTTACCAAGTCCTCCCCTGCCATTGTTTGGGAAGCGCTTAAGGCTACCCTCAGAGGGGCCATTATGGGGTTTTCGGCCAGCCGTAGACACCAGAGAGAGCAACGGCTCACAACCCTGGAGACTCAGCTAGCAGTTCTGGAAAAGCAGCTGAAGCAATCTCCATCTGCTAGCTCACAGTCCCCGCTCCGCCAAGACATCACTCGGACCCGGATGCACATCAACGACCTGTTGGCTAGGAAAGCCAAGCTCGCCATCCTAAGGTTAAAGCATAAATACTGGGAGCCAGAGGAAAAAGGTGGGAAGGTGCTTGCTTATCGACTGCGGAAACAGCAGGCTGAGTGTCACATTCCAGCATTAAAATGTCGCGGTGGACCTGTCCAAGTGGGCCTTGAGCAAATAAATGAGATCATGGCAGATTTTTATAAAGAGCTGTACAGCTCCTCTCGAATGCCTGACCCCCAAGCAGTATGAGGTTCCTTAGATACACTTCCCCTCCCTCGTTTAGCCCCGCAGCAGCTCGAGGTACCGGAGGCTGCTATTACTCCCATGGAGGTAGTGGCAGCTATTGGTGCTTTGGACCGAGGGAAGGCACCTGGGAGTGATGGGTTCCCCTAGAGCTGTGGAAGCTTGTAGCCTCCCAAACAGCCCCCTTCTTTGCACCATGTTTAACCAGACTATTACCACTGGATCCCTTCCTCCAACTCTCCGGGAAGCTATTATAACTGTCTTCCCAGAAAAGGGGAAGGACCCCACACTCCCTTCGAACTACCATCCCATCTCCCTCATCAATTCGGACAGTAAAGTTTTTGTTAATATTTTAGCTACTCATCTTAGCCCCCTTCTCTCTATGCTTATCCACCCCTCCCAGGCAGGATTTGTCCTGGGCTGCTACAGTAGAGACCATATCAGATCTCTGATCAATATTATAGCCTGTGCCATGGATTGTGCTACCCCAGCTGCTGCAGTAGCTATTGACTTCGAGAAAGTTTTTGACTCCCTCGAGTAAGATTATTTACAGCTTGTGCTGACAGCAATGGGGTTAGGGCACAATTTCTGGCACTGGGTTGCAGTCTTATATAATAACCCGACAACTCAGGTCCTCACCAATTCTACCCTGTCCACCCCCTTCCCTTTGAGCAGGGGCACGAGGCAGGGTTGCCCCCTTTCACCCCTACTTTTCATACTGGTAGTGGAACCCCTGGCAATTGCCATACAGTATGTCATTTGCCCCTCATTAGAGACTTTCATGTGGGGGATACCAGTTTCTCCACATTAATGTACGCGGATGATCTTCTGGTCCCTCTTGCAGATGCCCCCACATCTATACCCCCACTACTTTCTTTACTTTCTGAATTTGCCACCTACTCAGGGCTCAAGATAAATGATACTAAAATGGAAGTCTTACCTTTAAGCCCCATATGTACACAGGTGCAGATTTCAGGACTGGGACTCCACTGGACCCCTCAGGTACTAAGGTACCTAGGTGTCTCTTTGGGCCCGGATCTAACTAATATCTGAGACCTCAACCTGAAACCCCTCCTAGCTGACATCCGGACGGAGTGTGATCATTGGCGAAAAGTCCACCTTACCCTAGCGAGCAAAATTTCAGCTTTAAAGATGATGGCTACCCCCAAGCTCCTGTACATCATCTCACATATCCCCATGGCCCTTCCGGCGTGGTGGGTGAAAGATATCAATAATGTCCTTTCCAGCTTTATCTGGGAAGGTGCTAAACCCCACTACAGCAGAAGTAAATTAACAGCACACTGGCAACACGGTGGTTGGCGGGCCCCCTGGGTAGAAGGCTATGAGTGGGCTTTCTCTACGGCCCAAACCTGGCATGGTTTCTCCCCACAAGCAGTAATACGTCCCAATGGGTACAAATGGAGGCTGATATTGGCCAAGTGCACTCCCTCCCACTCCTGCTCTACAACCCCCTACCCAAAAATCTCACCCACAACCCTACCATATCTAATTCAGTGCACACTTGGCACTTAGTGAAACATAGACTTTGATGGCAGATATGGACCACTTGGCCCACCTAGTCTGCCCATTTCCCTACCTACAGGATAAGCTGCAGATCCTAGTTAACCAACAGCCTGCTTCCTGCAACCCCCCCACTAGAATTGCCTTATGTCTGTCCCATGCATGTTTGAATTCCCCCACTGTTTTACACTCCACAACCTCCTCAGGAAGGCTGTTCCATGCATCCACCACCCTCTCTGTGAAAAAATACTTCCTCACATTGCCCTGAACCCCCATCTTTAAATTGTGTCCCTTGTTCTTACACATCTCTTTTTGAAAGATGCTACCCTCTTGGACTTTGTTGTTTCCACTGAGGTACTTAAAAGTTTCTATCATGCCCCCCCCCTTTCCGCAAGGGTATACATATTAAGCTCCTTTAGTCTCTCCTTGTATGGCTTCTCTTGCAGACCCTGCACCATTTTAGCTGCCCTCCTCTGGACTGCCTCTATCCTGTCTATGTCCTTGCGGAGATGGGGTCGCCAGAACTGGACGCAGTACTCTAGATGGGGTCTCACATAAGAAGATTGGCGCCAACCCTGCCCCAAGTTAGCCATACCCATATGGACCAATCACTCTATTCGAGTGGATGGACACCCGATTCTCTGGCCTGCCTGGATAGCTAAAGGCATTTCTACTTTGGCGGATGTTCTGACACCTGATGGCATCTCCATACAGACCTTCCAGGACTTGGACTCTAAATTCCATTTGGGGAAGGCCGCATTCTGGCAATACTTGCAGTTGCGGAGTGCACTTACAGCACATCTTAAGACAGCCCTGGGACAAGTTGTGTAGATAATGCCCAGCTTCATAACTGTCTGTTGCTCAAGACAGGCCAGGCCAAGCCAGCCTCACTTATTCTACCCTTGTGGAACAACTTTCCTCTCATTCTTCTCAAGCCAAATCTAAATGGGAACAGATGCTCCATGTATCTCTATCTACTGCCCAGTGGCAACTCTGTTGGAAATATGCCCACACCCTGATCCCCGATGTCAGGGGCAGGCTTATACAGAACAAAATCCTCTCCCATTGTCATCGCACTCCCTTCTTACTGTTTAGGCTAAACCTATTGGGCACTGATTTGTGCTGGAGATGTCATGCCCAGGTGATGACCTTTTGCACATCCTTTGGGACTGCCCTCTCCTCCGTTCCTTCTGGACGACAGTGTTTGGTCTTGCCTCATGGGTCTTAGGTCAGGATCTGATTCTGGACCCCCTCCTATGGATTCTGGGACTTCCCCCAGAGAACATACGGCTGAAACAACATCAACTGAGATGGCTGACAATACATAGTGTGCATGCCAAGCGGTTAATACTTTGTCGTTGGAGGACCACTAATATTCCCACGCTGTCTGAGCTTTACAACACTCGATCTGAGGTTGCCACCCTTGATCATCTATCTCGTGCTGTAGCTAATACACTCTCTCAATACCACCTCTGCTGGGCCCCATACCTGGCTTACTTGTCCCCATGCACGGGCATAGGATGAACTCCTTTAGTAATCCTAAGTGGTATATTTAAATGATGATTGTACACTCCTGTTACTAGGTGTTTGGGATTTACACTTCTACCCCTTCATGAGTTATTGTGTAGCCCTATTGCCCCCCGTCTTTGTGGATTGGTAGTCTGGATGTGAAACACTGTAGATTGTATCTTGTTGTTTGCCTCCTTGCTTGCTTCCAGGACTATGCACTAGGACTCATTTGCTGATTATGGATAATTGCAACATCCCTTGGTATTTTTCTCTGTACATCTTTCTATAATCCACATGGAGATGTCTTACTGCCATATTCCTAGGCCTTAGTTTGTGGACACTAGTTACATTCTGGCTCCTAGCTTATGTCCATACTTATGCTCTGCTCCTTATGTACTACTCTCTTGGCCTGGAATGCTCGGTATTGCTTGACCATTCCCTGTTCACTGCTCATTTGCTTGTTGCTGTATTTTATGTATAAGTGAAAGTAACAATAAAAAGCAATAACAAAAAAAAAAATATAAAAAAAAGTGCCTCCCTCACATGTTTGTCTTGCCAAATTTGCTTCATTTGTCTCAAAGTTTTACTTCTAAGGGTTAGGAAGTTTTGGATGGCTCCTATTATTGACCCTTTAATTTCTATCTACTTACTCTTCGCCCCCTCAGTTTTGTGTATGTTCTTCAGCTGATCTTCAACTATTTCTTTCGTTTTATCAAAGTCAGCCTTCCTAAAGTCCAAGACCACAGTTCTGTTATTTCAGTTGCTGAGATTCCAGTCCAATGCTGAATTTCATATTGATGTGGTGACTCTGTCCTGTTAAGCTCTCAACCTAAACATTATTGATACTGCCCCAGTTGAACATTGCTAAATTAAAATTGCTCCTCCCCAGTTGCTTCAGTCCCCCACTGTGTGAGAAAGCAGTCCTGCGTTACCCCTATAAGCATCTGACTTTTTTGGCTTACTGCTGTGGGAATGTTCTGGTCTAGGTCTGGAAGACTTAAGTCTGCCATGAGTATAGCACTACTCTGACTAACTACCTTCTAATGTCCCCTACCAACTCTTCATCTGTATCTGCTTCCTGGTTTGGCACCTATAGAACACTTGTATACTAGGGCCTGGATATTCAAAGCAATTGCACATGGTGCAACTGGGTTGCGCATGCACAACTGCGGAGATGCGCCATAGAGCGATATTCAATGGAAGCCACTGCACAGTGCAAGTAGCAGTGCGCCAATGCACAACAGCAATGAATGCATGCGCAAGGGCAGGGGGCATACCTATGAATATGCGGCACAGTGCAATATTCAACCCCTGACCAATGGCGCAAGTGAGGAGCAACTGCCAGATGCGCAGAGCAGACTTGGGCCTACAAAAACAGGGAGCAAGCAGGGGACGACACTTACATCAGAGAGGAGCAACACAGCGAGAGACAGACAGTCGGATAGAGAGAGATACAGAACCAGAGTGCGAGACAGAGAGAGAGACACAGAACAAAAGAGAGGGAGAGAGAGAGACAGACAGACTGAGAGAGAGAGAGACAGACAGACAGACTGGGAGTGGGTGACAGACAGAGGGAGTGAGAGACAGTGAGAGGGGGAAGGAGCCACCTGACCCAGAGGTGAGCGTCACAGGCACCCACATGGGAGAGAGACAGAGCCTGCAGGTGACAGACAGCCAGGGGAAGCTGGTGAAGGACTGAGCCTGGCTGAGTGAGAGGCACTGCCCCACAGCGACAGGTGGCCAGTGGAGCCAGATGCCCAGGGGGCGAAAGGACAACAGGGGCCATGGCCAGTGCTGCATTCCAGACGGAGGCCATAATGAGGGGTGTGAGGAGGCAGGAGGCAGATCGACGTGGCCGTGGAAGGGCCTGGCAGTGGCACGCCTGGAACAGGCAGTACTGGCCCCGCATCAGCTTCGAGACCTATGCTGACATGGAGATCATGGGCCGATATCGCCTGAACCGGGCGATTCTGAGGCAGCTGTGTGAGCTGTGCAGTAAGGAGATGCAGGCACCCACTAGATGGAGCCACACCCTGACAGTGGAGATGAAGGTAACAGCTGTCATGTGACTGCTCACCATGGGTACCTTCCAGAGACCAACAGGAGACACCACAGGCATAACCCAGTCAGTCACGTCATGCCTCCTCACACAATTCCTCAACACCCTGCTGCCACATGCTGCAGAATACATCCACTTCCCCTGCACACAGGCAGAGCATACAGCAACCATGCAGGAGTTCCACAGGGTAGCACGGATGCCTGGCGTGCTATGGGCCATCGACTGCACCCATGTGGGTATCCGCATACCACCTGGCCCAGAGGGGGTAGCATATGTAAACTGAAAGGGCTACCCCAGAATCAATTGCCAGGTGGCGTACGATGCCAGGGGGCGCATAACCAATGTCTGTGCCACACATCCTGGGGGCGCACATGACGCCTTCATCTGGCACAGCTCAGCACTGTGCCACACATTTGAGAGTGGGGACATCCCCACAGGTCACCTAGTGGGTGAGCATGGCAAGACCATGGGCAGCTGGGCACAGCAAGGCATGGGAGGGGTGCATGTGGGGCGGATGTGCTGGCGGGAGTGTCAGGGATGGGTTAGGGACACAGAGACAGTGGACACCAGGCTAACCATATCTCTATCCACACAGGTGACAGTGGCTACCCACTCAGGCCCTGGCTGCTCACCCCCTACCAGCGCCCGTTGTCCCCAAGAGAGGACCAGTACAATGAGGCATACGTCAGTATGCGGAATATCATAGAGCATGTGTTCAGGATGCTGAAGGCACGTTTCCGTTGCCTTGACAGGTCTGGCAGTGTCCTACAGTACAGCCCCTCGAAGACCTCCGGCCTATTCCTGGCCTGCTGCATGCTGCACAATATGGCTACTGACCGTGGGATAGCTGTCGAGGCTGAAGAGGGGGACAGCAGTGGGGACGACATGGGCAATGGGCCGGGGGATGGTGGGCAGCCCCCGGGTGGAGGGATCCCCGGTTCCAGAGGATGGCACGCCAGCGACACGATTGCACAGGAGCACTACAGCACATGCAGGTAGGTGGACATACCACCCATGCACAGAACAGACAAGGGCACGGCACACAGGCATTGCACTCCACAGTGTCTGTGGCAGGCAGCCATGCTCTGTGGCAGTCAGTGGTGCAGGGCCAACCGTTATCGCATTGACAATGTGGTTGTATCCTTCCGCAGCCGCTGTATGGCCTCCAGGACCTAGGCGGTGCCCCTCTCACGCTGCTCGGCTACCTGGCGCACCTCTGCGTGGAATGCACTCACCCCAGACATGAGCAGCACCTGTTGCGCCATGGAGGCCCGTAGCAATCGGGTGTGCTCTGTCAACGGGTCGGCGCTCAGGGGAGCCTGGGCATGTCGCTGTCCCACCAGTGGTGTACGACCGTGCTGCATGGCCCACTGCTCAGGTGGATGCTGCACAGTGGGGTCCCCATGGGATTGGTCTGTGTCAGGCGCACTGGCGGCGGATGCTGCGCCTGGCCGCCCAACATCCCCAGCCATCTGCTTCTGCCGCCCCTCCGGTGCCTGGGCGGTTGCACCACCACTACCACCCAGCACCGCTGTACCTGTGCACACAGCGGAACCAGGGGCAGCAGTGGGCAGCTGTTCCACCACCGAGAGGCCACTGGCCGTGCTGCCAGGGATGGTGGATGGTATAGGTGTCTCCCCCACGACAAGACCCCCGTTGTCCTGGACTATGGTCATGTCATCATCAGTGTTGAACCCCGCCCTGATCTGTGTCTCCACACAGAGCACGCCATGGCTGGCATCCCACTGGAACACAGCCAGGGCCTCGTCCGCCACCATGCCCAGGACATCTGGCTGGACGGGGGCCGTGTGCTGCAGCTGATCGGGCCTCTGGATGCCCATGGAGGTGGATGGCTGGTCCTCCAGGGCTGGGCCTGCCCCCAAGGAAGCCGCAGGCGCCCCTGCCACTGCATGCTGGTGAGCCAGTGCTGTAAGGGAACACAGATGCGTTAGTGCCGCCGTACCAGGTGCACCCACCTCCCACCATACCTACCATGCAGTGATGAGCTTCCTCCAGTCTGGAAGCCACCGCCCGGCACACCCTCGATGGTGCTGCGCCACATGGTGGTCGCCACCAGCTCCTCCTGCACCGTTATCTGGGGCACGGCGGCCTGGCCCCCACCAGTGGCTGTCCTGGCAGCCTGTATGGCCGCCACCTTCTCCTTAATCCGGTGCCTGTCAGTGCCCTCCTTCTTCTTGCACTCCTGGGTGGCCCGCTGGTGGCTGCCCTGCTGGTTCACGGCCGCCACAACCTCTGCCAAGGCCGCGGCCCTGGCCTGGGGAGTACTAGTGGCGCCACTTAGCAATGGCTCCCTGTCGAGGTACGCCTTGAACAGGGCATCGGCCTCCGCCTTTATAAAGTTGGACCTACGCTTGCGTGCAGGCCCATGCTCCTCACCCTCCTCATGCTCAGACATGTTGCACCCTGTGGACGTGGACATGTGGTTAGTGGTTGCAGCTGCCCACCCCACCAGCCATCCAGCTGTGCTGACCGTCCCCATGGCAGGCACAAATTACCTCAGATGGTTGCAATACCGGTCCACGGCCTGTGCTGTTGTGCAGCACCTTTATAGCGCTACGCATGCAAATGAGCTGCTGTGCATAGGTAATGACATGCAAATATCCCCATTGTGCCACGGATAGGATGATGAGCTCATTTGCATGTGATGGCTGAATATCGCGCTCTTGCGCATTGCGCAATGGACTTGCTCCAGCACATGTCGTGGTGCATTGCTGTGACATGCGCAGTGCACCCTCGGCAACATGCATGCGCCACAGCATGTGCTACCGCCAATTGCGCAACATGCACTAGTAGCGCTACTGGGTCCATGGTTCCGTATGCACCATGGACCCTATGGCGCTCAGGCACTATTGGGACTATGGCGCTTGGGCACTATTTATTTCGTTTTTGTTGACCAGGTAAGTGCACTAGACAAATTCTGCCCATTTTCAGGCGACCCAGGGGAGGGCCTATGGGGTATGGCCTATTGCTTGCCTATCGTCGCCAGACCCTATAAGCTGAGGTGCACACTGCATATGCTGAGCCCTGACTCCTGCCCCATGCCCCTTGGACACCCTGCCACACGTGCCGTGTGACCACGCCCACACCACACATCTCTGGGGTGCTTGGCGGTGCCGGTGGCTAGCGCAGCTGTCTCGTTAGCTCATCCCGATGCACACGTCCGTTGTGCGCTATGGGGCACCATTTTGATTCAGCTAACGCACTGGTGGCATGGCACACCGTGCAGTGCGACAGGCGAGGAATTGGAGCCAGGTGGAGCTGGTGAACCTGGTGGCCCAGGTGGAGCCCCATGCCACCAGCCTGTTCGGGCAGCAGCCCCTGTAGCAGCCCAGGACCGAGGTGTGGCAGGCCATTGCGGATGGGCTGGTCCAGGCCACAGGTGTGCAGCGCACCAGGAAGCAGTGCCGCCACAGGTACGGTGACCTGGCGAAGAGGGACCCAGAGTGGCTGAGGGCACTGCAGGCATGTGTCCATGGGGGGCCGTGCCACGGCCAGGTGAGTGGGCTCATACTGCATCTGTGCATGACCACCATACAATGGTGTTGGCAGGGCGCATGCCACGCCTGGGGGGCCCTGTCATTGTGTGCCCTGTGACACTGCATTGCCTTTCACCGGGTGCACTGTGCCACCGCCCTGCGGCCTTGCCTGGCTGGGGCACACGCCATGCTTCGGGATGGGGGAGGTGGGTTCATGCTGTGGCTGTGTTCTGATGTGTGACTGTCTGTGTTCCTGTCCTAGGGCCTGAAGATCGGAGGCATGCCAGGGCAGCAGGGGCACCTGTCAGGCCGCAGCAGCCCACTACAGGCCCATCGGCAGGGGGAGCAGGACCAAGTGGTGGCGGAGGAGCATCTGCAGGACCGGAGCATGCAGCGCCGTGGCAGGCAGGTAGGCACTGTGCATTCCCTCATCGCTGCACTGGGTGGTCAGTGGGGTTGGGGGGTACGGCCATGGCCTCCTATGCCTTGTGCCATGTCAGCTGTGTGTAGCACACGGTGTGGTGTGCGCGGCACTATGGGGCAGCCATTGCACCTGTGTGGCAGCTGTTGGTGGGCTGGCTGTGCGTCCGGCTGCCACCAGTGTTGCTGTGGTTCTGCTGCAGCACTATGCCCTCCCACCACCTACGCCTGTGTGCAGTCGGGTGGCTCTTAGGCAGCGATGTCCAGCGCTGTGCACTGTGATGGCATGCCGGGTTGGTGGCAGACATAGACCCACCCACTGCAGATGGCCAGGGTGCCACTCCAGGGCCGTGTGTTCCCACTGTCCGCTGTGCACATTGGGGGGCTAGGGTGCTATGGACATGCATTGATCACCTATCCCTTCCTTTGCCATAGGTGTCCAGAGGGGATCCCGCCTCCCTCTTTACTGTTGCCTCCTGTGACAGATCATCTTGATTACCTCCCATACCATGGAGATCGCAGACCAAACCAGGAGGATCCTGCTCTGGGACTGATGCAGGGGGAGGCACCAGGTGGCAGCCGGTTGTGGCCAGCCACAGTGGACACCTGCACCCTTCCTGCCCCTGACCTCCCTTCCCCTACCTTCCCCTGTCCAGCTGTATAGACCCTGTCCCCTGTCCCCTTCCCTCCCTCCCTCACCTCCCCTATCCCTTGTTGTTTACTGTTGTTTACCTGTCAGTACATTTGTTCCTTGCTTACCCATCTGTGTTCGTGTCTGCTTTCCAGCTGGCGAGTGGGACCATGCTGCAGTGGTGTTGTGGGTGGCTGTGTGGTGCGCCAGTGTTATTGTGCGAACCGTGCATGGTGGTGGCCTGCACCTTGGTCGGTGGCTGTGCCTTGGGGTAGCCATGGGCTGGCTGTACAGGCGGTGTGGCGTGTGTGTTGGGTGCTGTGTACCAGGGTGTGGCTTGCTGTCATCTGGGTGGGCGGGGGCATGCTATCCGGCGGGGATTGGCCAGTAGGGGCTCACCCTTGCATGTCAGTGCCGCCTGTACCATGCATCCACCGCTCCGGTGCTGGGGGGGGGGGGTGGCTGGCTGCATGGGCAGTGGTCTCCTGTGGGCCAACTGTGTATCCCTGCCAGTGTTCCCGGCCTGGATCCATCACCTTCCTGCGCTGTCCCCCCCACCTTCTCCGATGCCTAGTTCCCTGCTGTGCCGGTGGCTGGTCCTGCTGCCCCTTGCACATCCCTGGTTGCACTATGGCGCATGCCTGGTTGCTCCCTGGTGCACCTCTGCACCATGGCGCATCCCTGTGATATTCAGCCGTGCTGCACTGGTGCATGTTGCAATGTGCAGCCATTGAATATCGCGGTCACTGCGCCATTGCGCAGTTGAGTTGCACTACACAGGGCTTGCACCTGCCTTTGATGCATTTCTGAATATCTGGCCCTATATTTACCCCTGTCGTGTTATTTGGAGCCATAGTAACTCAACTTCCTTCCTCTGTGACAGATATGTCCTCAGACACCCTTATATCCTCCTTTACATACACTGCCTCCCCCACCGTGTCCCTCCTAAATACTGTAAGTATATCCAAAGACATTTAGGTCCCAGCTGTTGTTATGATTTGTCTGTGTGACAGTTATTGTTGTTATATTCATATCCTCTGCACCCATTATCACCTGCAGTTGGTCCATTTTATTACCCAAGTTTCTTGCATCTGTATACACCACTCTCCATTTGCCACTGCTCCTGTCTCTTGTCCTCTTAACCCTGCTGAATTTTGACTTTTTCCACTTTGTCTCTTGCCTGCATCCTATGTTCTTATGTTTTCTGTGTACTGGGGAGAGCCTAACTGGCTCCCTTTGTGTTTTCTTGTGTGTTTCTGTGCTTCATCTGTTGCACTCCCCTCCCTGCTGCACAGCTGACAGTGTCCCTGCTTTTTATGCTGGCTAGCACGCACACACAAGCAACATCTTGTAGTGGTAGCACAAATGCAGAGATGTGTCAGTGCTGGTCAATGCAGGGGACGCTTTAGTGGGTGCATCCCTCAGCCCCCAATCAGTGAGCATGTTGCTGATGACAGCAGTTTCAAAGAGAGCCACGGAGATAAAAAAAAATCTGCCGCTGCAATCAGAGACAAGCTCGTCAATGCAGCAGCAGATGGCACGCCTCCGTTACATGCCTTTCCTGGTGAAACACTGCAGTAAAAATGGCGGCTCCTGCCATCCACCACACAATTCTCAGAAAGCCGACATCGGGGTACCCAATCCCCGTGTCGGCATGTTCACAGCTCCTGCCATGCTGCAACCTCCCACTACTGCTGCCCTCCCTGCTCCCTCTGTTCCCCATCAGAAAAAAAAAACTCCCACAGCCTCCCACTGGTGCTGCCCTCCCTGTTCCCTCCATTCCCCATCCCCCAACAGACAATACAACCCTCCTGCAACCCCCCCACTGCTGCTGCCCTCCCTGCTCCCTCTGTTCTGGTCCCGACAGAAAAAAAGCTCCCGAACCTCCCACTGCTGCTGCCTCCCCGCTCTCTGTTCCCCATCCCCGACAGAAAATAAAACCTCCAGCAACCTCCTACTGCTGCTGCCTCCTGCCCCTCCAGTCCCCCTCCCGGGAGAAAAACCTCCCACAACCTCCCACTGCTGCTGTCCTCCTGCCCTCCATTCCCATCCCCAACAGATAATAAAACCTCCCGCAACCTCCCACTGCTGCTGCCCTCTCGCTCCCTTCCTCCCCCCCGGACTGTAGCACACTGGGACCCCACCCCAGTGTGCCTGGTTTGTTTTTGTTTCTTAACCTTTAAATGAAGAAAACCTTCCCTCGCTTTTATTTTTTCCCTGCAAACAAGAAAACAGTCTACCTTTGTCTCCCCCATCCGCACCCTCCCTCTGCACATCCACCTCCCCGCACCCCCCACCCATTCTTACCCTCCAGAGGTCGGGGGCCACAGTCGTCTCTGAAACTGGATGCGTCTGCACTCCTCAAAGCCAAACTGCGACATGAAGAAATGACGGTAAGCTTCATAATGGGAAGCAATGGAGGGGGGTTCAACTTAGGTTGGTATCTCAGCCATTTTTTTTGGAATTTTGGCCCCATATTTTGAACATGGGGTTCTTGGGACCCCACCTCGTGAACATGTCACTGTCATTTCGTTTCTCAGTCCCGAAACGTGATTTTGTGGTCGCTGCGTGGAATCATCTTCTGGGACCAATTAATGAAACGGCACTGCCACTGTTCAAGAGGTGGGGTCCCAAAAAGCCTATGCTGCAAATTTGGTGGAACAATTCAAAAAAATTACTGCGTTATGAGCGAGCGTTGTGCAGTTTCTCCACATGCTCGTAACTTCACCAGTTTTTAATATTTTCACTCCAGATTTTCAACACTGCCATTTTTTCCCACCTCCTAATGAACAGTGCAGTTGTCATTTTTCACATCCTACCCGAAATGTGTTTTCGCACCTGTGGAACACAATGGGTGCGGTCGCTGTGCGAAATCAACTTTCAGGACAGATTAACAAAATCACAGTGGCACTGTTCATGAAGAGACGTTCCAAAATGCCCAGGTTGAAAATCTGGTGAAAAGATTCCACACAATGACCGCGTTACGGGCATGCGTTGCGCAGTTTCTACACACACTTGTAAGTTTGCGCATTTTTCATATTTTCTCTCCAGATTTTCAACACTGATATTTTTTCACACCTCCTCATGAACAGTACAGCTGCCATTTTTCACATCCTGCCCAAAATGTGTTTCCACAACTGTGGCTCCAAATGGCGCAGTTGCTGCACGAAATCACCTTTCAGGATTGAGTAATGAAATGATAGTGCCACTGTTCATGAGGTTGGGTCCCAAAAAGCCCATGTTGAAAATTTGAAGTGAAAATACCAACAAACACATGAGGTGTTGAGGTTTCCAAACATACGCCCACCCTGTAGAGACTGACAGGCGTAAGGGGCATAACTTGGGCTCGCCAGCAGTAGTGTTTGTGGCATTCTACCCCACCCCCTCACCCTACAGCCACTGACAGGCATTGAGGTGTGCTTTGGGACTACTGCCCTAACCTTCATCCCAATCTCCTATACTGCACCCAATTCAGCTTATTTCCTTATGGAATGGGGTAAGCATAAGGGCTGAAGACCCCAAGGCACACTGCGACACCTGTCGGTGTCTTCAAGGTGGGGTGAGGCGGAATGGTGCAAGTGTTATGGCCGATGACCCAAAACTACACTCCCAATGCCTTTTAGTCTCTGCGGGGAGGGGGGTTGGCGTTAGTTCAATACTTCACTGCCATTCCTATTATGCATCTCTCTAACTCCTGCACTACCAATGCAAAGGCCAGCAAGACAACATTCAGCATTGACTAATGCTTGCTACAGCCAGTTTCTGTCCTAATGCAATGGTTCCCAATCCCAATCAAACACCAACCCTCTAGCCATGTGTTACACTCTTTGATTCCTTCTACTCTGCCAGCATGTGGAACAAGCAGCACCTCTTAGATGGCAACCTTATCTGCTATGAACCTCAACTTACTGCCTAGCTCTCTAAAACAGACATTTACCTTCTCTAGGCTGCAGTGCACCAGGTTGTTGTTATCTAGGTGTAGCATAATGCTTGGCTTTCTCTCTTCCCTTCTGATCAGCCTTACTGACTGGGGAGTCACCCTGTCACAGTCAACTCTGGGAGACACATAACGGATTTCTCCACCTGGACAGAGAGGTATACTAGTATCCTCATCCCTCGCAGAAGCAGGAAACTACAGACCTGTTAGTTTGACCTCAGTGGTGGGGAAAATGATGGAATCACTTCTGAAAGAAAGAATTGTTGAGTACCTAGAGGCCAGCGGGGCACTGGACCCAAAGCAGCATGGATTCACAGCAGGAAGGTCATGTCAGACAAATCTAATCGATTTCTTTGACTGGGTGACCAAAGTAATAGACCAGGGAGGGGCTGTGGATATGGCCTACCTAGACTTTAGCAAGGCATTTGACACAGTCTTGCACAAAGATTAATAATCAAGTTAGCCAGCCTGGGAGTGGGTCCCAGGGTGGTAGCCTGGGTAGAAAACTGGCTGCACAACAGGACACAGAAGGTAATAGTGAATGGAACACATTCTGAAGAAAGGGGGTTACTAATGGAGTACCTCAGGGCTCAGTACTGGGTCCAGTCCTCTTTAACGTCTTTATAGGTGACATTGCAGAGGGTCTGGAAGGAAAGGTATGCCTCTTTGCAGATGACACAAAGATCTGTAACAGAGTTGATACACAATGGGGGTAGAAAGGATGAGAAGGGACTTGGCAAGGTTGGAGGAATGGTCAGACATATGGCAACTTTAGATTCAATGCAAAGAAGTGCAAAGTAATGCACCTGGGAAATAAAAATCCAGGAGAACAGTACACAACAGGGGAGGTACTAACAACAACAATAATGGAAAGGGATCTGGGTGCAGTCATATCAGATGACCTAAAGGTGGGTATGCAACGTGAGAAGTCAGTAGGGAAAGCCAGGGGAATACTGGGATGCATAGGGAGGGGCATCACAAGTAGAAAAAGGGAAGTGGTTATCCCTCTATACAGACAGTTGGTGAGACCCCATCTGGAGTACTCGTGCAGTTTTGGAGACCTCATCTACGCAAGGACATAGTCAGGATGGAAGCAGTCCAGAGGAGGGCAACTAAAATGGTGCAGGGTCTACATCAGAAACCATATGAAGAGAGACTGAGAGAGCTTAATATGTATACCCTTGATGAAAGGAGGGACAGGGGGACATGATAGAAACTTTTAAGTACCTCAAGCGAATCAACAAAGTCCAGGAGGGTAGCATCTTTCAGAAAAAGAGATGTGTAAGAACAAGAGGGCACAATTTAAAGTTAGAGGGGGGACGGCTCAGGGGTAATGTGAGGAAATTCTTTTTCACGGAGAGAGTGGTGGACGCATGGAACCGCCTTCCTGGAGAGGTTGTGGGGTCTAAAACAGTGGAGGAATTCAAACATGCATGGGACAGACATAAGGCAATTATAGTGGGGGGTTGCAGGAAATAGGCTGTTGGTTAACTAGAATCTGCAGCTTATCCAGTAGGTAGGGAAATGGGCAGACTGGGTGGGCCAAGTGGTCCTTATCTGCCGTCAAAGTCTATGTTTCTACGTACACAGTCCCCTACTGCTATGATGCACTCCCCCCTTGCACTGCCTTACTACCTCTGCTCCATCCTTAGGAGTAACAACTTTTCTTCTATTGTGGAGTAATTCTCTGGAATCAATTTTATAGGAGTGTAAATCAATTCTGGGTTTGTACCCTTAGGATACCCATCATGCTGGTTCCAATCAATTCCCTCCCCCGGCCACCACTCTTTCTTTACGAGAGTCTTTGGTGATGTTTGTACTAACCACTGAATCCGTAAATTGTAAGTGCTTAAGAGTTTTGTTCACTTGCAATGCAATTATATTTTATGTAATGTTATATACATTTTATTAAATGTTTGCATTCTTTGCTCGGGTCCTGACTGGAAATGAGATTTTGGTCCCAGTGAGTTATATCCTAGATGACTGTCTGTGGATGGATACATTAGACAGATAGACAGACACACAGAAAGACATAAACAGACAGACACTAGGAGTAGATACTGTAGACAGAGTTCAGCCAGCTGTGGAACCGAGAAGCAGGGCCACATTGAAAATGAAATGTTACATCTTAGCTGCTAGAAAAATAACTACAAAAAACATTTGTTTGATTCTTGTCTTACGCATGTAAAGTATAACTGCTGCCTGCCTGATTTCCAAAGACACTTGGTTCCACAGGGTACCCCTCAGTCATAGTGATTCCCTCCCTGAACTTCTACTGACCAGGGGCGTAGCCAGGATTTCAGAATGGGGGTTTCCACCAACAAAATCCCATTATTTAGTCCCTGTGTGCAAACGCATTTTTTAATGAAAACACTTACAGGCTACACAAGCCTTTGTGCCAAGTTAAGTGTTCTCAGGAACAGCTGGGGAAACCTAACCAAAAGCCACAAGGTTAATTATCCAGAGGTGTTCTCACTATAGTGAACTGGCAAGGAATTGTTAATCCCATTATTCCTCCCTCAGAACAATCTGTGTTATAAACTGGTATGAATTTCTCACTCTTGTCAAACGGAAACATTTTTTACCTTTTAATTACCAATTGTTTTTGTGTACTTTGGCAAGCAATAAAAATTATAAAAAGGACAGAAAAATACTGGTGGACAGCCAGTTTCACTAATGATGTTATCCCAGCATAACCTCACAGGTGAAACTAGTGCCCACAAAACAGCCTACTCATGACCATAAACACAAACATTGATCCAGTTTATAATCTCAGTAATGCAGTGTTCCACACTGCGTGAAAATATAGAGTGGTGGTAATGGGGAGAAGCCACGGGGTGGGTCAAGGGGCGGAGCTACTGGTGGGCGGAGTCAGTCACAGGATGCATTAAATGCATAAGAAGCAAGAAATAAGAGTAATATGATGATCTGGAGGCCTTGGGTAGTGTGCAGTAGCAAAGGAAAAGTGTGGTAAAACATACTGGAGAACCTCTGCATTCTAGTTGCAGGCCAGGCAACAGTTTGTGAGTCTCTTGACATTTTGGTGTGGCCATACTACATCTCTTTACTAGTGCCTGCAAGGCCAAGATCTAATCTTTGGCTTTGCAGTCCTGCCCAATGAGCTGCAGCTTCCAAATAAGGGAAATTTTCAACATCAGGGCCCTCAATTGAGGTAAGCATAAGTGCATTTAGCACACTGGCACCTACAGTAATCTATTTCGTTCCTGCGTTTTTATTCGATTCAGTGCAGAAAACCCCCACTCACAATCTGCAGTTGACATTGGTATTATCATTGCCAGTTCTGCCAAAGTAGATATGTTTGGATACAGGTCTATGTACTTAGTAGTTAGCGCGTGCAGCACATCAGAAATAGTCTTAAAGGCCATCTTTTCCGTGAAAATGAGACTACGCAGGGAAGCCCATTCCAGTGCAGAAGCATCTACATCCACAACAGTAGCATACTGACCAAGAATAATATCAATGCTATCACTACCATACCCTTCCAACTCTTCAATATCACTTTCCAGTATCATGCTGGGGTCAAAGATACTGAACGCATCCAAAAGTTGTGTGCTTGGAAACCTTGGCTCAGTTTGAGCAGTTAGGGCCCTAATAAAGTTGTCATGCACAGAGGTTCTGAAACGATTTAACTGCGGTTCACTAAATGGCAACTTCAGGCCATTATCATTCAGGAGTGCTAGTTCAGACGAAACGGAAGGAGAAGTACTGACCAGGTACCAGTAGGCGTGCCCTAAGAATCTCTAAATTGGAATGTAAATGTAACTTTATATCAGTAAAATTCAGAGCTGATGTTTGAAAGCATTTAGATAAGATGCTAAGGTGTGGAAGTATGTCACACATCATGCATAAAATAGAGAAAAACTTCCAGTTTTCCACCATTTTTACTAGGCCCACAGCTTGGGGATCATGCCTTTCAGAGACCTCTCTATGCAAGGACATAACAACGGATGGGAAAATCTTCCTTAGTGTGTCACATGCAGCATCATGGGACAACCACCTAACTGCTTTTGCCTGTTTAGGCTTTAAAACTGGGTTCTCCATTGCCTGCTGAATTTCTTTCAGGGCAACCATGCGAACAGCAGAATTTTCATAATATCTGTATAAGTGATCTAGTGTCTGATTAAACTTTTTAATAGCGTTCACTTCATTTGCTGCTGCCTTTACAGCCAAGGCCTCCCGATGAGACATACAGTGATTTTCAACAAGAATCAGGCTGACTTCTTTCAGCTTTTTAGCCACCCTGTTTTGCCTGCCCAGCATAACGGCTGCTCCACCACTGCCTAACACTTCGATTGTTATCAGAGAACTCCAGCATTTTTTTTAACAATTGTGTCTGCCTTTCCATCAATTAGTTCCTCAACTCCCAGGAAAGAAACTCTGGGTTTCCCTCCTTTGCAGTACATACCATACAAAATGAGATGCTTCATAACAGCAATATCAGTTGTTTCGTCACCAAATACGAAAAAATTGCAGCCTTCAAATCTGTAAGAACTGATCTCCTGACCACCTCACCCAGAGAGAGAGAACCATTTCTCTGACGGTTCGATCGGAACGATATTTAACAGCATCAGCAATATGTATATTGTCTAGGTATTTGCATCTCAATGATTTGGCGAGATCCAGCAGTGAGCCATATTTCATTGTGTGAGGCAGCTCATTTTTTATTAGCCAGTACATGCAATGAAGGGATGCCACAAAAGCTTCTTGTTCCAGGGTCAGGGCCTGCTGTATTGCCTGCTCTATTCCACCTTTTGAAGCTGAAATTCTGCAGTTAGCTTCCAGTTCAGAAGCAACGACGTGAACTGAACTGTTCTGATGCCTTTTTATAGCATCTTCTCTGAATGTCTTGCACCCACTGATTACCCAAACTGTTCTTGATTTGGGCATCTGTTTGCTTTATGCAAAATGCACAAAACAAGCCATCATTTTCTTTGCACTGTAACCAACAGTATTTGATAAGCCAGCCAGTATAAAACCTGTTGCTCTATGCTTAGAGGTGTTTATTTCTGCATTACAGGAGGAGGTGCAGGGAGTCTCTTGGACACTGACGGTGATATCAACTGGACCAACTGGCATTGTCCCAATCATCGACTCATGATTGTCATCTTGATCAGGATGTTTCCATTTCTGAGTTAAATTGAAACCAAAGTTAGTTAGTTTCTGCACTGTGTGTATAATAAAGCTTTTTTTTTTCTAAGTGTTGTTGTGTGTTTGTCAATACAGAACGAGAGTTTGATAATGCTGGTTGAGTCCCACATTTTTTTTCCCACACAAATATTGTTTTGCTCCCCGAATCAGGGTTTAGAACAAGTGACCACTGACGAAGCAAGGCTGCACAACCTGACTGGTGGGACAGAGACTGTAGACCCCCTGGTGACACAGTTATGGAGCCCTACATTTTTTTTCTCACACAAATATTTTTTATTCCCTGAATCAGGGTTTTAGAAACAAGTGATCACTGACGAAGCAAGGCTGCACAACCTGACTGGTGGGACAGAGACTGTAGACCCCCTGGTGGCACAGTTACGGAGCCCCACATTTTTTTTTCCTCACACAAATATTTTTTTATTCTCTGAATCAGGGTTAAGAAACAAGTGACCACTGATGAAGCAAGGCCGCACAACCTGACTGGTGGGACAGTTAAGGTGCGACTCTGCTGTGCACTTCAGATATCTGTGGCACAGTGCAGTCTGCCTTTTTTCCTTTTACAGTAATTTAATCTATTTTTAAGCAGCACTTAAAATAATACAAAGCTTGAAGAGCTGCCCACCACTTCACCCTCCACTAAATGATTCCACACTAGTAGAATAACATCAGGCTCAAAATATTCCAATATTTCAACGAAAATTAAGTCTGAATGATTTTCTACTACTGATGCAGAAAGGTGCAGGTGATTTTTGGAGAAGGAGCTCAAGTTTAAAGAATGAGGGACAGGTCAGAACAAACAGATGTGGAGCCCCAGGATTACTTTTTCATACACACAGTACACCAAAATCACTGGGCAAATATGGGTTCGACTAGAAATCTGTTGGTGCAGTGGCTACAACATGTAAAATCCTGTTGATCTTTTTTTTTTGGGGGGGGTGAGGGGGGGACAACACAGGCTAAAGTCCAGGACAACAGTGTCTCCTCACCACCACAATACGTGGGCTTTCTGCTAGCTTTGTTTTCTTTTTTAATTTTTGCAACTAGTAATTCTCTCCTTTTTTTTTATAAAGCAGCACTCAGAATGCTTTCTGACACCTTTATTTTATTTTTTTTTTTTTTTTTTTTTTTTTACTTTTTGGAGCCAGTGATTCTCTCATTTTTATAAAGCAGCACTCAGAAGAGAAAATAATGCAAGAGCATGGAAGGTCCTCCAAATCTCTCCCACCTCTCTCCCCTCACTCACAACCCCACTCCATACTATGGAGTGTATGTGATGTGATGAATGTATATCAGGCTAAAAAGAATAATATGGGCATACAATTTAGGTCTGTGAACAGTCAAGCTTACACACTACTGGCTCTGCTGTGCACTTAAGATATCTGTGGCACAGTGCAGTCTGCTTTTTTTCCTTTTGCAGGAATTTTGTTTTTAAGCAGCACTTAAATGATACAAGGCTTGAAGATCTGCCCACCACTCCTCCCTTCACTCACAACCCCACACTACACAAATGTGAAAATATCAGGCTCAAAATATTCA
The DNA here is from genome assembly GCA_016271365.2 of Neoceratodus forsteri. Lineage (NCBI taxonomy): Eukaryota > Metazoa > Chordata > Ceratodontiformes > Ceratodontidae > Neoceratodus > Neoceratodus forsteri. Next base: position 382,703,324 of record CM057452.1, read on the forward strand.
AATATGTAAAGTCTGAAGTCCACTACTGGCTCTGCAGTGCTACACTTGACTAGTGTAATAATCTTCCTTTTTTTTTGCTTTTTACAAAAGCAGCAAGAAAACCAAGCTGAGACGTGATCTGCCTAGATTAGTACTCTGTGAGACCACGTACTCTCTCCTTTCCCTCCCCTCCCCCCTCACTCACAACCCCACTCCACTAATGCTGCTACTGTCAGAAATGTAATTATCATCGGGCTCAAAAATTTGCTCAAATAAAGTCTGACAAACTGCTCAGTATAAACGCGACCGATGCTGACACTCTGAACACAAAGTCAGAGATCCACTCTCGATGCAAGACACAAGCTGAATGTCAAAAGCCCCAAAGTGGTAGCAGACAGTACCTAACTAGGACTTACCCAAAGTGTAAACTGCTCAACTGGTAGGGCAAGTCAGCTTTCACTCCCTGCATCATCTGGCGATTGGAGCACAGATTTGGCGCCCTTCTTCCCCAGCAACTGTCTGGTGACCATCGGAGAGTCAGTCACATGATCCTGGACTGCCAGCACCCGAACTACGGTTGTGCAACCTCCCGCCATCTTTCTCATGCACGACAAGGAGCGCGAATGTGTTCTCATGCTGGCACATGCTCCTAGCATGAGTACGAGGATTTAAAGTGAGAGGCAGCGGATTTAAAGTGACAGGCAGCTTTTACCTGCACAGAAACAGTGGCAGGACTTTAAAATGAGAGACGGCCATTTAAGATAGCGTGGAGGCCCGCCTCTCAGTTGTAATGAATGGGGAACACTGTAATGCATTTTAAGGCACATATTGCTGGGATAACTTCACTTCTCGGTAATTTGAAGGAACTCAGGTCTCCAATTACAAATATAAATTTGATTTATTTATTAAACCCATAATAGCAGCAATGGTAAAGTGCAGAACTCTGCTACAAAAAAGTGATATACATTACAAATAAAACCCACATCACTAGTTAAGCCAGGAACAAGGGAACTCTTCAGCCATACTCCAGTACTTTGGTCTCACATAACCTTCATAGGGGCAGACTTCTCACAATAATGCATTCACGGCACATGTCGCCGGGATAACATCAATTCTCAGGTGGTTGAAGGAATGCAGACTGTGGCCTCATGCCTCACAATGCACCTGAGGTGTGACATTACCCCAGCAAGACATACGCTTTGGCGTACACCAACGCTGGTTTGAAACATCTACCACAAACATTATACTGACAGGTCGCTGTAATGTCACCGCGGGACCCCAGCACTGCTTTCTCGGGGTCTTGCACCCCTCCCTAAATCAACTCCGACTCAGGTTAATTATATATTAATTAAGGGGGTTGAGAGGCAGAAACCGTTGCATGGAGGTTTTGGAGGCAAAGCCCCCACCAAAAAAAGCAAAGTGTTTTCGGACAGATTTATGCCAACCGTAATTACGGTTAACATAAATCCGTCGCTGTAACGTCAGTTGACAGCGATGTTGTTCAACCAGCGTTCTAGAGCTCACTTTGGCATGCCTTAATTCCTTATATGATCCACACACTGTTCTTTCTTGGTGAGGAGGGATTTCTGAGTTCCTATGTTTTCTACTCTTTGTTTGAACCTATACTGTGTTCTCTCTCTGTAAAAAGAAATTTCTAAGTTCCCATGTTTTCTACTGCTCATTTGAGCCTATGTTGTTTTTTCCTTGTGAGGAGAAATGTCTTAATTCCCATATTTTCTACTGCCTGTTTGAACCTATAAACTTAGGTTATGATTCAACGTCCTTTCCGCCAGTTAATGGTACAGTTCAAATCATTACACAATCTATGGATTGTGCCAGAGATCTATTATCACTTACCTGTCTATTCAGAAGATATTTGGCAGACAGTGACCAGTCATACATGCCTAGACAGTTAGACTGTTCAACAGCTTTCAGAGGGTTTTGCATGGCCTCTTCTGCAGTGACGAAATCATACTCAAAGAGTCTCTTGCAGCGCAGGAATGTCAGCTCCCGATGTCGGTCTATAGTTAAGTCCTCTCCTGGCTGACGGGCAAAAAGTGGATCATTTTCTAAAGCTGAAAATATTTTTTGCTGTATGTAAAGAAAAAATGAAAAGTATTCATTTCAAGAGAATATAAAACATTTCAAGTCACAGAAGAAAACACTACTTACCATAGTAATCTTGTTTCTTCCAAGGGAATCTTAATGTAGTCTGACAAATACAGTATGGTATCACCATAGGACTGCCCCGGAGCCAAAATGGTCAACAGAACTTATGCTAATAGTGGAGTGTTAGGCTCGAGCTTGGTTTTCAAACCACTGTCCCTGGTTGCACTTCCTGCAACCGTCAGATTTTTATGAAGCATGCAGAAGCTAAACTAACTAGCTAACTAATCTATGTTGACATAACAATAACCCATTTTTGGGACGAACCCTTCTTAAACAACAAGGGTATCTTGCAAGACTCAAGTCAACAGATACCCAAGAATAAACAGGTAAGTCCACAGGTTTCCCACAAATATATACAGCTGGTATGCAGTGTCCTGTAGGTCCTAGTAGGGGAGAAAGGGTGGGTGCTCTGAATACTGTAAGATTCCCTTGGAAAAACCAAGATTACTATGGTAAGTAATGTTTTCTTCAAACCCCAGGAAATCTTACTGTATTCTGACAAATGCAGACTACCCAAGCAGTGCCTTTGGAGGTGGGCAGAGGACCTATTTAGGAAACAGACTCTGCAGGACTGCTGTGCCAAACCTGGCATCACTCCTACCCTGGGTATCCAGGCAGTAATGTTTGGTAAATGTGTGAACTGTTTTCCAGGTAGCTGCTTTGCAGATTTCCAGCAGAGGAATGTCTCTTGAAGCTGCTATAGAAGCAGCTGTTCCTCTAGTGGAGTGGGCCCAGAGACCCTGTGGGGGCTGCTTGCCCACTTTACCATAACAGAACTGGGTACAGACCACAATCCATCTTGCAATGGATCTTTTTGTGGCTGGTATTACCTTTTCCTACTTCCCCGGAGGTCAAGAAGAGCTGGTCCTGTCCCTTCTGTGGCCCTTTGTATGCTCCAGGTAGTAGGTTTTTTTTGTTTGTTTGTTTTTAACTCTATTTATTCTCCTACCTTCCGGGGCTTCTCTCAGGTGTCCTCACTCATCCCCAGAGCTCCTGACTACCCGTCTGAACCACTCTCCCCAACAACTACATTGCAATCAGGACCCTGGCTCTCCTGCCTCCTTGGAGAAGCCCAGGGTCCCCAGGGAATCGGGGATTGCGGCTGACTCTGGGCATGTAGGCCTGGGCTCCTGAAGGTTGCCGTCGCCTCACCCGGCTGATAGGGGCTTTCTTGCTTTTTCTCCCCGCCCCCCCTTGGAGCTCGGACGTTCAATGACATCCCTACATCTGCCGCAGCTCCACCCCTGCCTTACAGCTTGTGCTGAAGGTTCCATGGCACACCCCCGACTGCCGCCAGAGGCCGCTCAGGAGCAGCACATATCCTTACATCCTCCCCAGGAAGGGAGAGCAGTCCTCCGGATGCTCAATCCCCCCGCCGACCCCCAACAGCCCGGGCCTGCTCCTGAACCCAGGTTACCGGCATGGCGCGAGGTGTGGCATCTAGCACCTCAACCCTCAGCGCCACCAGGCTGGCTCTCCAGGTAGTATTTGATAGCCCTTTTCACATCTAGGCTATGCAGACTACCTTCCCCTGAAGTGGAGTGGTCAGTGAAAAAGACTGGCAGTGTAATGGACTGATTAATACGGACGTCGATACCACTTTAGGGAGAAACTTATCATTGGTCCAAAAGACCACTTTGTCCCTGTGAAATGCAATATAGTCAGTCCCCATGGACAAAGCCTGAAGCTCACTAATCCTTCTGGCAGAAGTGATTGCAACTAGGAACACAGCTTTCCAAGTTACATACTTGAGAGCTGCTGATGACATAGGCTAAAAAGGTGGCTGCATAAGCTGTGCAATACATATGTTTAGGTCCCACACTGGAGTGGGTGTCCTATGTGGGGGATGCAGATGTAGCAGCTTCTTAAAGAATTTCCTGAACACTGGGTTAGATGCCAGAGATGATGTCTTACCTGCTGACAAGTAAGCCGAGACAGCTGCCAGGAGCACCTTCAGAGTGGCTGGTCTCAAATCAAGGGAGCGAAGGTGGGTTAGGTAATCCAGAACAACTGGTAACCCCATCTGAGTGTGCCAGATCCTTGCTCTGGCACCAAATGGAAAATCTTTTCCACTTGGATGTGTAAGTCTTCCTAGTGGAGGGCTTTCTAGAAACCATAAGGACCTCCATGACCCCTTCGGATAGATGCAGGTCAACATACTCTCGGTCCTCAAGAGCAATGCTTTGAGCCTGAGAGACCGAAGGTTAGGGTACAGAACCCTGCCCTGGGAAGAGTTCAGCAAGTTGTGCTTCCTGGGAAGGCTGATTGGTTTGGCAACTGACAGTGCCAGAACCAGGGAGTTCCGTAGCTGCCTGGCCCAGTCTGGAGCAATGAGGATCACTGTAGCCGGCTGGGATCTGAGCTTGTTCAGGACTTTCAGCAACAACAGGAATGGGGGGAAGGCATACAGAAACTTCCCTGTCCAATCCAAAAGCAGTGCATCCAGTGAGATCAAGCCCTTCAGTGGGGGCCTGCAACAAAACTAGGGAAGCTGGTAGTTGTCTGGGGCCGCAAAGAGATCTATCTCTGGAATGCTCCACCGTTTGAATACAATTTGTAACACTTGCTTGTTCAGAGACCACTCGTGGTGGTTCTGATTGATTCTGCTGAGGGCATCTGCCAGAACACTGTCCTTCCCTGGAAGGTGAAATGCTGACAGGAAAACTCCCATCGAGTAAGCCAGACTCCAAATTTTCATGGCCTCTATACACAGTGGGGTTGACCTTGTGCCTCCTTGTTTGCTGATGTAATACATAGTGGTTGTTTTGTCTGTCCTGACCTGCAACACCTTTCCCTGTAGCATGCTGGTGAATGCTTGTAGTCCAAGGAATACTGCCCTGAGCTCCAGCAGGTTGATATGCAGCAATGACTCCTGCTTGAGCCATGTGCCGTGGGCAGTGTGCTCCCCATCTCAGAAAGGAGGCATCTGTCGTCAACACTAGGGAAATATTTTCTTTCAGGAATGGCACCCCTTGTCTGAGGTTGTCCATATCCAACCACCACTGAAGTACCTGCAGGAGTGTTCCTGTTGCTAGTATCAGCTTTACAGTGAGTCTCTTTTCTGATGCCAGTGTAGTTTGAGATGATACTGAACATCTCTCATTTGGAACCTTGCTCCTAACACTGCTGCTGTGAAAGCTACCATATGGCCCAGCAACTGCAGGAAGTGCCTTGCTAGCCTTAAGCTCTGCAGCTTGAAGGTACTTGCCAACTGTATCAAGCAGTCTGCCCTTCTCTGTGGAAGAAAAGCCTTTCTCGTCACATTGTCTAGCCCTGTTCCTATAAGCTCCAGGAGCTGTACTGGTTCCAGTACAGATTTTTTCTGGTTGACCAGGAACCCTAGTGATTGAAGTACCTCCTGTGTGAATGTCGGGGATTCCCTAACTTGTTGAGGGGATTGCCCTATGACTAGCCAGTCGTCCAGGTAAGAGAACACTGCAATCTCTTGCCTCCTCAGGTGTGCCACAACCACAGCCAAGCATTTTGTGAACACCCTTGGAGCAGAAGTAAGTCCGAAAGGCATTACCTTGAACTGGTAGTGGCCTGATGGTAGTCTGAATCTAAGAAATTTTCTGTGGGGCTGCATGATTGGGATGTGGAAGTATGCATCCTTTAGGTCTAGAGATGCAAGCCAATCTCCTTGCCTTACGGTTGGAAGGATAGTTGCCACAGTCACCATTTTGAACTTTGGTTTTACTAAACGTCTGTTCAGGTGCCTGAGATCCAATACGGGTCACCACTCCCGTTGTTTTTATTGTGAGGGAGTACCTTGAACAGAGACCCTTTTCTCCCTGTGCTAGAGGAACTGGTTCTATTGCTCTTTGAGACAGAAGGTTCGATACTTCCTTTTCCAGGAGCAATGTTTCTGATGGGGAAGAGGGTCTTTAGGCCCTTGCCCTCAGTTTTAGTCTGAGTTTGAAGTTGAGAGCCAGACCTTGGCCCACTACCTCCAGGACCTACTTGTCTGTGGTGATGGTTTGCCATTCCTGGAGGTAGAGGGCCAACCTACCCCCTACAGGGGATGGGGAGGCGACCTGAACAGACACCTCAGCGTGTCTGCTTGGCTTGGAATGCTGTCTGAGTGCTGGGGCTAGTTCGGTTGCCACCTCTCCTGCTCCTGCCTCTGAAGTAACCTCTCTGAGGTTGGTACTGGGAAAAAGCTTGAGGCTGGAAGAAAGGCCTGTAGTGTCCCCTGCCTCTACCTCCTCTGGCTTGCTGCTTCTAGGGTGCAGATGCTTTTTCTTTCGCTGCAGCACTTTTATAGACTGTCTTGTAGTAGTCCATTTTCTTCATGTAATCCTCTGTCTGTTCGCCAAACAGAGAAGTAGGCTCACATGGGAAATCCAAGGCCTTGGGTTGTATATATTGGGTCAGGTTAGTGGTTCTGAGCCAAGCAAACCTTCTGAGAGACACTGAGGACGCCATCTGCCTGGCAGCAGTGTTGTTACTATCCACTGCCATCCTAAATTGGGCTTTTGATGCTTTGATGCCCCTTTTTGCAGCTTCTTCCAGGTCGGCTGCTATAGGAGCTGGAACAGATTTTTAAATTTCCATTACAGTATTCCACAAAGTCCTCTGGTATCTGGCAGTATAGGCCATATAATGGGCCTGCCTGATAATAAGAGAGGATCCCAGGTAAACCTTCTTGGCAATAGAATCCATTTTCCTGGAATCTTTGTTTGGAGGGTGAGATGCCAAGGGTATGCCAGCCTTATCACAGGCTGCAGCTTGCACCACTCCCTCGTGGCTTAGGTGACCAAAAAGGAATTCTGTTCCACCCCTAGCCACCCAGTATTTCTTGTTCACCTGTCTACTGGTGGCACAAAAGTGGGGGTCTGCAGGACCTTGACCGGTCTTTTGGAGACTGGAACATCCATCATCTCCATATAATCCTGTTTCTTCTCCTCATCGGTAGATTCCTGAGTAGGGTGGTCCAGGGCTTGGGTCACTTGCTTTATAAAAGCAAAGTGGGATGTATAGTCCTCAGTCCCTTTGTCAGGGGAATCTGGATGGTGGGGACCAGGAGAAATATCCGGTTCAATCAGTTCTCCAAAATCTTCATCCACATCCTCATCTTTGTCTTCATAAATCGAAATAACTAAATGGACTTTGATAAACTGAGATAAAATGAACTTCTTCAAGAAAGTGAAGGAGAGCTCTCTGGAGACGTCTTACTGAGGCAAGCGGAGTAAAGAATCTGACGGTTGCAGGAAGTGCAACCAGGTACAGTGGTTTGAACACCGAGCTCGAACCTAACATTCCACTATTAGTATAGGTTCTATCAGCCACTTTGGCTCCGGGGCAGTCCTATGGTGAGACCATACTGCATTTGTCAGAATACAGTAAGATTTCCTAGGGTTTAAACAGAGAGAAGTTGGTGGCAGAAAAGGATCCTTGGCCCACCCAGTCTGCCCAGATGTTCCCTGCATAATTTGTCTCCTCCAGTGACCCTCCCTGCCCCCTGCTTATTTTCTAATATACCCTTATGTTTTTTCCACTCATACTTGAAGCCCCCCCCCCCACTGTTTTTGCCTCCAACATTTCTGCTGGCAGTCTGTTCCAGGCATCTACTACCCTTTCAGTGAAGAAATATTTCCTCACTTCTCTCTTATACACCCTTCTTCCAACTTCGTCGCATGCCCCCTCAGCCTAGTGCTCTTACTCATTTGAAAGACACTCTGTCCCTGCACCCTGTTCACTCCTGTGAGGTACTTATAGGTCTCTATCATGTAACCTCTAATTTTCCTGTTTTCCAGGATGTACATGTTGCAGTCCTTTAGTTTCTCTTCATAGGGCTTTTGATGCAACCCCTGCACTATTTTAATTGCCCCTTCTCCAGACTACCTCCACCCTGTCTATGTCCTCTCTGAGGTGCATCTCCAGAACTGGACACAATATTCCAGGTGAAGTCTCACAAGCAACAGATATAGTGGCAACACCACCTCCCTCTTCCTGCTGGTGATATCTCTCCCTATGCATCCCATTGGTTCTACCCACTGCTTTGTCACACTTCCCTGCCACTGTGAGGTCATCAGATATCATAACTCCTAGGTCCCTTTCCTGCTTAGTGATTGTCAGTACCTCCTCTGCTATCCAAAACTTAGCATCTGGGTTCCTATGCCCTAGGTGCATGATTTTGCACTTTTTGGCACTGAAACCCAATTGCCATGTCCTTGACCAATCCTCAAGTTTCCTAGGGTCCCTATGCATTCTCTACACCCCCTCCTGAGTGTCCACCCTATTACAGATTTTGATATCTGCAAAACGCATACCTTCCCTTCCCCTTCCTCTGCAATGTCACCCATGAAGACAATGAAAAGGACAAGTCCAAGGCTGGCCCGGTGGCGCTTAGGGCTGAGACGCTGGGCACCTTACTTCTTATCGGCGACTCGTGTTCAGGAATGAGTACGGGCTGCGGCGCGGGGGAGAGAGCAGGGAGTGGATAGAGCAGCCTCCTGGCAGCTCCTCTCTCCCAGATTGGGGACGTCGGCTCTCTCGACCTAAGACCACCACCACCACATGGAGGTGTGATGGTGGTGCTGGCAGAAAGGGAGCCCGGTGCTGGTAACTCAATTCACCACTATGGATCCCACCCTTAAGCTGCTCAATTTCTTTATTAGTCTCCTGTGCACTGTTGAAGGCTTTCTAAAGTCCAGATAGGCCACATCCACTGCCCTCCCCTGATCCATTTCCCTAGTCACTCAGTCAAAGAAATCTAGCCACCTGTGGATCCATGCTGCCTGTGGTCTTGCAGTCCACTGAATTCAAGATACTCTACCAGTCTTTCTTTTTTTTTAAAGTAGGATTTCCATTAATTTCCCCACCACTGAAGTTAAGACTGAATGGCCTATAGTTGCTAGTCTCCTCCCTGCTGAAGCTTTTATGTAGAGGTACTACATATGTCAGCTCTTCTCCAGTCCTCAAGAAGTAGACCTGTTTCCAGTAAGCAGGTGAAAAAGGTTGTCAGTGGTGCAGCTAGCACCTCCCTGAGTTCTTTCAGTACCATTGGGTGTATCTCATCTGGTCCCACAGCCTTGTCCACCTTCAGAGCTGCAAGTCCCCTTAGGACTCTTTCCTAAATGACTTCTGTCTACCTCTCCCCACCACTCCTGCTGTTCACTGGGGGTCTTTCCCCCTTCCACTGTGAAGACTAAGCAAAAGTTCATGTTTAGGATGCCAGCTTTTTCTTGGTCCTCTTCTGTGCAATCTTCCCCCTCTGTCATTCTAATCCCTAAGGAAGAAGTGAGCCCCCTGGAAATGTGAGTTAAGTACCTTACACCAGGTCAAAGGTGCTAGTCAGGACAGGCAAAGCCACGCTATCCACCAAATGCAGACTGCTGTTCCCAGCTCTGGAGACCACCTCATTGGCATCATAAGATGCCCTCGCTTGGTGCAGTGCTACCTCCAGAACTCGAGTGGAAAGGTGCATGGCTGGCCGGACTTCCTCACTCACTGGCAAGGCACAGAGCAGGCTGTGCAGCTGCAACCAACTGGCAACAGTTTTAGGCCCCCATATGGGCCTGGTGTGCTGATACACACAGAAGGGCACATGCTGAGGTAAAACCCTTCCTACCCAGTGCTTCAGTAACAGCAGAATCAGCATCTGGAGTTCAGTCACACGTGAGGCTCCATGGCCCTGACAGGGATTGCAGAAGCTGAGCCCCTAAGTGGGGTGAGGTACTACTACACCTGCAGACTCTGTGGGTATGTAGTACTGCAACAGGACATCCCTGGGGATGGCTGTAGTGGCAGAGGGATGCCGCCTCCTTCATGGCTCTGGGTCAAGGAAGAATGACCAAAGTGTCAACATTGGGAACTCCCAGGAGTCCCAATGGCAGAGCTGCTAGATCCTGACTGGTATAGGCTGAGAGACTGAGTTCCTGAAGCATCTCCAACAAGAATCACTGGTACACGGCGTACTCAGCAGAAGCGACCAGGTGGATAGATGATTCATTATGTTTGGAGGAGGACGTGGATGGAGAAGAGATGCTGCCTCAAGGCAGGGTCAGTAACAGGAAAAACTGCCTGCATTTGGCCTTATGCCAATCTTCTAAGGCACTGACCCATGTCGCTGCTGCTTAAAAGTTTATTTATTGAAATTTTGGTAACCAGGTGACCCCACTGGAACCAGAAGCCCCTTTGATTACAAACAGCATAGCCATACAAATGAAATGCAAGGTACAGTTACAGCACAAGTTACAGGCCAAGGCCCTGGATGCCATTGCTCCAGTTTGTGTTCGCCCTCTGACTTCTCACCCTGGTTTGATGGGTCACTAAGAGAACTGAAGAAGCAGGGGCAAAGGTTGGAGAGACATTGGTGGAAAACTCACCTGGAGATGGACAGACTTAGGTTGTTGGACCATTATGAGGTCTACCAATCAGCAATTTCCCATAAGAAGGCAGAATTCCTGTCCAAGGAAATTGCTGCAGCGAGAAACAGATCAGCCCAGCTCTTCCAAACCATGGACAGACTGTGCAATCCAGTCTGTCTATTGGCTGGGGGAGTGTTGTCACAGGAAAAGTGTGAGGAGTTTGCTCAGTTTTTCGCCGATAAGGTGTCCACCATCAGGACAGCGATCGGCCAATATTTCCCCATAGGTTTTTGTGGTGGCCTATCAAGTGGTACTAACACCCAGCTGACTTGGTCTGCCTTCAGCCAGCTGGTAGTCATGGATATAGTGAGGATCATCCAGACTCTGCAACCAACTTGCTGTAGTTTGGACCCGGGCCCAACGCACCTCTTGTAGAGTGTGTTAAGGTTATTGGCCCAGTCCTAGCTCGGATAGTCGGGGTTTCCTTGGAGAGAGGGATCTATCCAGATCCCTTAAAGGAAGCAGTGGTTAGGCCACTGCTGAAAAAGCCCTCCCTGGACCCAGACTACCCTGCCAACTACAGACCAGTCTCTAACCTACCTTTTACAGAGAAGGTTATTGAGAAGGTGGTTGCTTTGCAGCTGGAAGATCATTTATCTAGCCATAATATCTATGACCCTCTCTAGTCTGGCTTCGGAAAAAGGCATAGCACTGCAACTGCTCTGGTTTGAGTACTTAATGACCTTCTAGTGGTGAGAGATCGGACAGCCCATTCCATCTTTGTTCTCCTTCATCTCTCAGCAGCTTCTGACACTGTGGACCATGGGGTACTGCTGGAACACCTGTGGTTCTTTTGTGGACTGGAGGGGACAGTCCTCAATTGGTTTTGATTGTTCCTTGAGGGCAGACTGCAGAGGGTGGTGTCAGGAATTTATTCCTCGTCCCCTCGAGGTCTACCCTGTGGGGTGCCGCAGGGTTCTGTACTTTCCCCCATGTTGTTCGCAGTCTACATGCTACCACTGGGGGACATTATTAGGCGGTACAGGTTGAGTTTTCACTGCTATGTAGATGATTCTCAACTGTACATGTCGTTTGTACCCGGCCAGGAATAAGATACAGTCTCGATGTTTAACAACTGCCTACAGGAGATACAGAACTGGATGAGTGCCAGCTGGCTGAGGTTAAACCCAGAGAAAACCGAGGTGTTTGTGGTGGACCCAGATCTGAGGACGGCCGGGTCATGGGCAGGAAAACCATCCAGTTTACAACTTGTGGGTAGCCTGCTCAATGCCTCGAACCAGTAACCTAGCGGTGGTACATGATAAAGGTTTGGCCTTAGTCAAGTCCTCCTTTTACCATCTCAGAAACATTGCCAGGGTGAAGCACCTGGTTCCATCCAAGGATCTGTCAACATTGGTCCACGCCTTTGTCACCACCTGGTTGGACAACTGCAATGCCTTTTACCTAGGGCTACCAGGAGTGGATATTCGCCTACTGCAGAACGCGACAACCAGGTTGTTAACTGGAACCCCTAGATCCAGTCATATAACACCTGTGCTGAGTGAACTGCACTAGCTGCCTATACAATGGCGAATCCCTTTCAAGGTCGCATTGCTGACCTATAAAGCCTTACATGAGCTGGGACCCCAATACCTGCAAGACCTCCTATTTCCCTATTGTCCCTCCCACTCACTTCGATTCTCTGATGAGGGATAGCTAGAGGTTTCCAGGGTACACTTGAAGATGTTTGGGGGAAGATCTTTTGCCTTTATGGCCCCTACCCTGTGGAACTCTCTACCTCGTCAGATACATTGCAGCCTGATCGTAGAGGGGTTCAAAAGCTCCCTCAAAACATATTTCTTTAGAAGGGTATTCTTAGGAATGTAGGCCTTGAATCTGTACATTGTTTTAAGGGAATTATGGTATGTATTTTAAGATATTTATTATTGTTTGCACTTTTATTGTAAAGGCACTCTGAGCAATGGAAGGGCGCCTTTTAAAAATAAAATTTTACTTACTTACTATACAGGCTCCATTACAGAAAATTAATTACAGGTATAAACAAAATTCACACATCCAACATATGCTGTAACAGTATTAGCTACAGTTAGCACATCCAGTCACCATTCAGACAAGGTCATAGATAATATACATTACAAGGTATTAAAGTGCATTCATATATCAATATCTACAATTAAAATACAAACAAGGTACAAATGGTGTCATATGGATGTAAAGCACATCAGAAAATGTGGTGATAGAAAAGGAGTGAGAGGTGACAGCAACGGCATCAAAACGATCATTAAAGGTGGATGGCAAGGAGTTTAGTCCAACCTTCAGTGGTAGTAGGAAAATCGGCATCTTTCGAGCAGGAACAGTTTAAGTCATTTTTATTAAAACCCCAAGGGAACAGCAGTTACACAGTTCAATAGGGAGTGAGTTCTAGTGGGAACATGCAGAGTAAGCAAAGGTTCACTTATCAGTGTTTGTATTTACCCTGAGGACTTCAAGCAAGCTGCAGTTCAAAGATCAAAGTAAATGCCTTTCAGGTTTGGGGACTAGAATGCCAACAAGGTTTTGGGGGTATAGACTTTAGTGATTTTCACTGTGAGGCAACCAGGGAGTATTGCAGCCTCCCCTCCAGAAAGGCCCATTTAAGAGAGGAGAGGACTTCACAGTGGTGTTTTCAAGGGGGAGCACCGGACGCAAAATGACTGATCCTGCTGTAAAGGACCTGAAGTTGGTTGGACTCTGAGATCTTGAGGAACTGATACAATGGGGCATCATACAACAACATGGGAAGCAGAACACTGCTTGCAATGGCAATCCTTTATTTATTTATTGAATTTTTTCACCAGGAATGGCATGCTGAACAACAAGTTGCTCATCTCACAGTGCATCCTAGGGGGAAGGGAACAGGGAGGGTATATATCCAGTCAACAGAACACAATATAACCATACAGAGTAAATCAGTAATACAATTATACAATAAACATGAACAGTGTATATGGAGCTGAAGAACATAAGACAACTACGTGATGCACATTAACATGCAACAATGGAGTGATAATCCAGAACAAATTTCACAAGTCAACAGGTATGTGCCGTTGTTGGAGTAGCCACTAGACAGAGGGATGTATCAGAAATCAGCTTGCAAGGTGGCCAGGGACACCTCTGGGCTGAGCTTTAGGGTGGAGTGTTGTATAGGTCAGTTGGAACAGAGTGGGAAGAGAAGGGGCTTGGGAGAGGCAAGGTTGAGATTAGGCTAACTACAGGTACAATTTACCGAGAGGAAATTATGTAGGGCAGTAGAGATAGAGTAGGGGGATGAGTGGCGGATTTGGAGGGGGGGAGAGTCTCATAGTTTTGGGAAGCGGTGCGAGAAGGCCATCTAACCAGCAGTGGTCAGTCAATGAGGGACTGCCACTAGATGGGAGTCAAAGGATCTAAGGGCATGAGCAGGAGGGGGAGACAGAGAGAGAGAAGAAAGGAGGCCAGATAGGAGGGGAGAGAGACAAACCACAATTTAGACACAAACATTGCACAATGGTGGTGGCAGCGGTTTTCTAATGATAGACAGGCCAGGGAGTGTAAGAGGTTACAGTGGTGAGTGAGAGGTGCAGCATCTAAGGCAAAGCAGCAGAATGAGTTAAAAAGAGTCTCCAATTTCGATAGAGAAGGCTTGGGAGCAGAACTGTAGACTACATTACAGTAGTCAAAAATAGGTAGTATCATCCTCTGGACAAGTTCATAGCTTGCCAATAGCAGGAGGCTACTATGGTTCCTGTATAAAGCGCTAAGCTTGGGGTGCAGCTTTTTCAGGATTGCGTCAACATGACCAGAAAAGGTGAGGCGGTGGTCAAGTCACACCCCAAGGTACCTAAAGGAAGTGGTGTCCTCAAGGACAGTTCCATTAAGGGTATGGAAGGAAGGGAGGGAAGGGAGCCTAGAGAGTCTCTGCCTAGTGCCAAAGGTAATTGAGACTGTCTTCTTGGCATTGAGTGAGAGTTGATGTGAGCTAAACTAGAGTTGAACTTTATTAAAGTCATGCTGGAGTCTGGTAGTTACATCAGCAGGGGTCTGGCTGGAGGTGAAGAGAACGGTGTCGTCAGCATACATGTGTATGGAGGAGAATGAGCAGACTGAGGGAAGATTATTTAGAAATATGGAGAATAGGATAGGGCCCAGTGCGGATCCTTGTGGGACACCAGTGCTAATGGTGGGCTGGGGGGATGTGGAGTCAGCTGTTCTGACTGACTGAGTGCTGACTTGCAGGTAGGCACTGAACCATTTGGTGGCAGAGGCAGACAGACCTGCGGCCAAGGGCGTAGCTACTGATCTTCCAAGTAAGCCATGGCATACCAGGTTTAGTAGCAGGGGGTAGCAAACAAGCTGGCCAGCAATGCTCTGCCCTCTCTAGTCTATCATTTTTAAATTTCTTGTTTGGCTTTGCAAGCCTTTTCTCTTTCAATTTTGCTTTGTGGGGTTGGCAGAATTTGGACCGCGGACGTTGAAGCTGACGGTCTCAGTTAGGTCTGCCTGCATAGTGATTGGTTATGGCATCTGGTAGGGGGTGTGGCAAGTCTTGGGTGGTGAGTTAAATGTCCCAGCAAAGTTAGAAGCCATACTATTAATTCAATTGTACTGGCAGCGAGAGAAGCAGTGGAAGAACTGGGGAGCAGCAGACGGAAGAATAGACTCAGAGCCAATTAAAGGAATGAAGACTTTATGTGGAATGGCAAGTAGAGCAAATCTGCCTACCTGCAAGGTAGAGAAAATAAATTTCTGCCACGGTCTTGGATTCATGGTGCAATCAGTGGCGTTTACCAGTGGACAGCGAGCACCATACTAGCAGTGCAGACAGACAGCAGGTCTAGTGTGGGAATCATCTGATTGGAGCCAGGAACCTTGGACTCGAGTCGGGGTTGGGGGGCATGCATGAACAACAGTGGGGGAAGGGTGGCAGTGTGGCAGGTTGGTGTACAAATCTGAAATGCCTGGCTAAACGCCTGCCTGCGGCAGAGAGTGTGTGTAGGAGTAGGGAGTGGGAGACGGTGTCAAAAGCCTTCGCCAGGTTGACAAAAACAGCTGAAGTGATTTGGCCACTATCCATCCCTGAGAGGATGGAGTCAGTGAGACTAATCAGGGAGATAGTAATGGAATGGTTCTTCTGAAACCTGGATTGGAAGGGGGTGAAAAAATTCGAGGCAGCAAGGTAGAAAGAGAGTTGAGAGAGGCCCAGATGCTGTTGCAGCTTAGCAAGGGTAGGGAGGAGCGAGATAGGGCGGTAGTTTGCAGGTGAAGTAAGGTCACCTCCTTTTGGAAGGGGAAGAATGACAGCATGCTTCCACACAGCTGGAATGGAAGCAGTTGCAAGGGAAAGGTTGAGCGTGTTGGTCAGTGGTGTGGAGATAGCAGGAGCAGATACAAATAGCAGTTTAGGGTCCAGACCATCAGGTGACTTGCCTTTAGAGGGGATGAGTCCATACAAAGCAGCCAGGGTGTCTGCGGGTGAGATTTTAGTGAAGGAGAAGGCATTAGGCACAGAAGGTTGGCAGAGAGAGGTGAGGGTACAGCAGGCTGAAGAGAAGGGAGGGTGGACATGAGCGCAGAGGCACATATTGTTAAAAAATAATTAAATTCAGTTGCAACTTTAAGGTGGTCTGACAAGAGACAGGAATTTATGTTAAGTAGAGGTGTGGGGGTTGATGTGGGGGGAGAGAAAAGGAATGAATGACCTTCCATAATTTGACGGGATTGTTAATATTAGACTGAAAGGTTGAACTGAAGTACTCAGTTTTTGCTAGGTGAGTAGCTTTTGTGCACCTGCTGTGCAGGGTGCAGCAGGTGCTGTAGTTACTAGGGAGCTTAGAAACTTTATGAGCTTGCCAAGCTAGATCACGGGCTTGTTGACACGTCAAGAGTTCAAGGGTAAAATCCAAAGCAGATGGTTTCCTCTGACCCTGGTGCAACACAATGGGGTGTGTTTGTCCCAGATCTCCAGGAATATTCCATGAAAGTAGGCATAAGCATCATCAAGAAAGAGGACCTGGGGGTAGTCATATCAGATGACCTAAAGGTGGGCAAGCAATGGGAGAGGGCAGCAAGAAGGGCTGGGGGGATACTGGGATGCATAGGGAGAGGCATCACCAGTAGAAAACATGAAGTTATTATCCCTCTGTACAGACAGTTGGTGAGACCCCATCTGGAGTACTGCATGCAGTTCTGGAGACCCAATCTCTGCAAAGACATAGACAGGATGGAAACTGTCCAGAGGAAGGCAACTAAAATGGTGCAGGCTCTGTACCGGAAGACATATGAAGAGAGACTTAACAAGCTAAATATGTATAGCCTCGAGGAAAGGAGGGAGAGGGGGGACATGATAGAAACTTTCAAGTACCTCAAGGGAATCAACAAAGTCCAAGAGGGTAGCATCTTTCAAAAAATGAGGTGTGCAAGAACAAGGGGGCACAATTTGAAGATAGAAGAGGGCGGCTCAGAGGTAATTTAAGGAAGTATTTTTCATAGAGAGGTTGTGGATGCATGGAGCGGCCTTCCGGAGGAAGGTTGTGGAGTCAAAAACAGTGGTGGAATTCAAGCATGCATGGGACAGTCATAAGGCAATTCTGGGGGGTAGGAAGAAGTAGGCTGCTGGTTAACTAGAATCTGCAGTTTATCCATTAGGTAAGGAAATGGGCAGACTGGGTGGGCCAGCGGTCCTTATATCACCGTCCAAAATCTATGTTTCTATGTCATAGGTTCCCAATTAGCATAGGACCAGGTCATGTAGGAGATTAGCAAAGATTCAGGGATTTATCGAAGCGGACCTGTAAGTTTTATGAGGCTTTAACCTGTGTATTTTACATGTCATGAAGGGTCATGGTGGTAGCTCAAAGCATCAAGTAATATGCCAGATTTAATTACCCTATGGGGGTGCGATGTAAGGGCCCAATCAATTACTGAGTGATTACCGGATTTATGGTTTAACCGGGTTGGGTCCAAAATAAGTTGTAATAAGCTGTGAGCAATACGAACATACGAAATTTGCCAGCAGATAAAGGCCTAGAGGTCTATCAAGTCTGCTCGAATGTGCAGCTAGCACCCCTTATTCTGCAGCTGCCCCTTCCTTCCACCCTTCCCCTTCATTAACCCTCCCCCTTGTCCTGTCCCATCCTCGTTTGAAGCAGTCCACTGTTCTACTGCATACCACTTCAGCAGGTACCCATTCCACCCAGCCACCACCTCTCTGTAAAAAGTGTCTCCTCATCTCCCTCCTGAACCTTCCTCGCTCCAGTCTCATATCATGGCCCCTGGTGGCCCTCCCCTTCCTTACTTTGAACAGCCCCTCTGTACAAGTCTTGTTTATTCCTTTCATGTATTTAAAGGTTTCAATCATGTCACCCCTGTCTCTCCTCTCCTCCAGTGAGTACATATTCAACTCCTTCAACCTCCGCTCATATGATAAGTCCCCCAGCCCCTTGATCATCTTTGTCGCCTGCGCTGCAATCTCTCCAGTAACTTAATGTCCTTCAGATACGGACGCCAGTACTGCATGCAGTACTCCGGTGTGGTCTAACTAATGACCTATACAGTGGCAGAATCACCTCCTCCCTCCTCGAGGATATACCCCTTGCAATACAACCCAGCATTTTGTTGGCCTTTGCAGCTGCCTTCCTACACTGTGCTGAGTTGTTCATTGACCCTGTAATAAGCACACCCAGATCCTTCTCCTCCTCTGTCTGAGCCAGCTGCACTCCCCCTAGCTGGTAACTCCTCCTTGGGTTCTTCATCCCAAAATGTAGCACCTTGCATTTTTTGGCATTAAAGCCCATTTGCCAGGTGTCTGACCAGGTTTCAAGCTTTGCCAGATCATCCTGCAACTCCTGCCATCCCCCTAGGTCATCCACCACCGTGCCTACCTTGGTATCATCAGCAAACAGACTGATCTTGCTCTTGATGTCCCATGATATGTCTGCAATGAATATCCCAAACAACACTGGTCCCAACACTGAGCCCTGTGGAACACCGCTCGTCACTGCCCTTGGGTGTGAGAGCTCCCCACCCACCACCACCCTCTGTTGCCTTCCCTGCAGCCACTTTCCTACCCATCTCACCAGCTTTGCACCCGCCCTGTGCCTACTAACTTCCTTCCCAGCCTTCCATGTGGCACTGAGTCGAATGCCTTACTGAAGTCCAGATACAGGACATAACACTGCATGGCCCCTGTCCAGTTGCCTAGTTACCCAGTCATAGAACTCAACCAGGTTGGTTTGGCAGGATCCGCCAAGTATGAAGCCATGCTGTCTGCTGTCCTGTAGTCCTTTGGCCTCTAGGAGGGCCACCAGCCTCTCCTTCAGGATAGTCTCCATTAGCTTACCCACGATGGATGTGAGGCTCACTGGTCTGTAGTTTCCCGGTTCATCCTTGGGGCCACTCTTGTGGAGGGGCACCACATAAGCCACCCTCCAGTCCTGAGGTACATACTCTGAATGTAGTGAGGCATTAAATAGGTCTGCCAAAGGTCCTGCAAGGACCTCTTCCAGCTCCTTCAGTACCCTGGGGTGGATGCCATCTGGGCCTGGTGCCTTGTCCACCCTCAGTGCCTTCAAACCCTCTCGAACTCTGCTCTCCATGATTTCCCAATCTATCACCACTTCCCCCCCTGCTTCTGCCATTTCTCCCACCTTGGGTGTCACCCCCCTCTTCTCTTTAGTAAATACTGAGCAGAAGTACTCATTTAGTGCTTATGCCTTATCGCACCCTGCTTCCACCCAACCCCCCTCCTTCCTAATCCTTACTATGTTGTCCTTACAGCTCCTTTCTCCCTGATGTACTTAAAGAAGTCCTTCTCCCCCTTCTTAATGCCTTGTGCCAGCCCGAGTTCCGTAGATGCTTTGGCTCCCCATACTGCCCTTGTCACCTCCTTCGATTCTGTCAAGTATGCCTCCCTGTCCTCCCCCCCTCCCTGTTTTCTTGTACTTCCTAAAGGCAGCTCTGTTTCGGGCTTTGTTGAGGGAGGGAGATAACCAGTTCTGGTTGAAATCACTCATTATGTAAAGTTTGCCAGATGGGGTATGAGTAACTATGCTACTGATGAGTTCTGTGATAGCGGAAGAGGGGAGCCCCAGGCAATAACAGGCACCAGCAATGTATATGGGTATGGAGAAAGGGAGAGATATTTTAAGGATAAGGACCTCGTAGGATTTAGGAGCAGAGTCAGCTAGGATGGTGGTAAACTGGAGGGCTGAAGAGATATATATTGCCACGCTGTCACCCCTGCCTGTTCTATCTTGTCTGGCAATGGTATAGCCAGGGATAGTAAGATGGGGGTCACCTATTTTACTATTTAGCCAAGTCTCCAACAGAATGATAATGTCAGGGGCATGGGATACAACTAGCGGCTGAAGTAGGTCCAATTTAGGGAGTAGCAGGGTTTTATTTAACTATATAAATTGATTAGCATTTTGCTCATACATTGTGAAAATGCACAGCACTTGCCTCGCTGTGTTTAACAAACAGTACAGTTAGTATTGTCCCAAGAAATAAACTAATAATCAATTATTTAAAACCTTGGAGTAGACTACAAATACTTAGGTGTAGGATTTTTAGACCACGGTTGAGGAAGGCAGGGTTGTCTGTGGATGAGCCAGTAGCTCTTGAAACAGAAACTGGGATGATCAGAGGGAATGGCCCAGGATTAGGGTTAATATCACCTGAAGATAGGAGCAAAAGAGTAATAATCAGGTGGTGTATTTTTACACTCTTGTACCAGGGTGGAAAGCCTGTATGCCGTCATGTAGAGGGGAAGGTGGGTGGGAGGAGGAGAATTTTAGTAAGTGTAGTAGAGTGTAATAGGTTGTCATGGGGAGGAAAGAGAAGCAGAGCCGGACTGGGTAGTGTGTCCAAATAAAGGAGGGTGGAGCAGGAGCCACAGCAAGGGGTTGAACTTGGAGGGAGGGAGGGCAGGAACGGGCATAAGGGGTCAGGATTGGGAAGAGACTGAGTAGGAGTGTGGGCGAAGGGTGGGAGATGGAGTAAGTGAAGGAAAGTGAGGAGCAGGCTAAAGAGGGGAAGAGTTATGACAGCGGAGCAAGCAGAGGTTGGTGAGGGCTTATAGTAGATTACAGTAGATTATGATGCAGGGAACAGGTAGCAGCATTAGAAACCACACAAGAATTATACAGATTCTCCCCGTGCGAGGACACGGCTGAGGAATAATTGGGCGTGAAGCACTGAAAGGTGAGCCTGCAGGCAGCTCACGGATTTAAAGAGTGCCAAGGGAGGTGGGTGGGTGAAAATTTAGCTCAGGACAGCTAGCCAGGAGGCAGAGCCAGGCAGAAGTCCAGGGCTTCTGAATCAGGCCAATCCACGTGGTTTGCTGCAATATTATGACCAATCAGGAGTCGGCTTTCAGCAAGTGCCAAAAATCGAAGAAGTGGAGCTCGGTGGACCGTAACTGCAGGGGAATCTGCATTTATTTATTTATTTAAATGTTTCACCAGGAAGGCACGCTGAGCAACAAGTTGTTCATCTCCTGGTACGACCTGGGGGGTAGGGAACAATGGGATAGAATACAGAGAAATATTACAACGTTGGAATACAATTTGCTTATTTGCATACGAGAGTAGGAGTGATTACAGGTGGATAACCTTGGCTAACATTACAACAGTTAAGTATAGCAGATATGAAGACACATATAGCAAATTGGCAACAGTTGGTGACAGCTGGTAACACTGGAACACATATAATAACTTGGGAACAGTATGTAGCACTAGATGGTAAGGTGACCCAATAGTAATTGGTAGCCATTAGTGTAACATAGATATTCAAGATTGGAGTGATTGGAGTAAAGAGAGGAAGGAGGGCACAACAAATTGCAGAGGGTAGAATGAAAGAAAGAAAGGAAGGAAATTTATGGAGTCTTTGACACCTCTGCGTGGTGAGGTCGAGGACAGAGCTCTGTACTTCCATGGAAACAGAGGTCCCAAGAAGAGGACCAGAGGAAGGGTCTAGAGACCTTACCTTGGACACATGCTTGTGATGCCTGCCTCTGAAGTTGGGGATTGGACAACTCCACTTCAACAGGTAGTTTTCCAGGGTACAGTGGTCCATGAAGCAGTAAGCATCACAAGCATCCATGTTGTGCTCTGGTCCAAGGTAGGCTGCACAGGTCTGATGCCAGTCAATAGAAGCCATCTTGTACCCACAGGGGCACCAACACATGATAGGCATCTTCGTAACTTTTTTCTTTGGCATGGACCCTTCAGATTTGGATTTCAGCATTGTGCAGAAAGAAAGTAAATAAAGATGACAGCATAACTAACAAAAAAATAAACAGTGATGCAGCAAAGAAGTACTTCAGTGGTGACGAGGCGAACTGAAGGGCACTCCCACTACATGCTCTCAATGGCAGGAAGAACAGAACTGAGGTTGGTGAGGGAGCCAGTGATGGTTATTGGCTAGCATGCGGCACAATGTGGGAGTATGCAGGTGCCCTGCCCAGTAGCTGCTGCCTGTCTCCTGGTCAAAGCTTTGCTCCCGCAGGGTCCTAGTTCTTCTTGTCCAGACCCATAAGTGGGAATCAATGGAGACGATTTATTCTTGGAAGATAATCTCTCTATCCAGAAAATGAGAGCACTGCATTTCACAGCTGAAAAGGAAGGGACGTTTTCCAGTTTGCTTCTGACTGTTCTTCACCAGAAGTTAAGTAGGGAAAGACAGGTAACTTACCTGTAACCATAGTTCTGCTACCAGTATTCTATTTGCGTACACAATTAGGCAGAATGCTGGGTATGAAATGCACACTTGTAACGCAGTCATTTTTTTAAATGTTTTCCCCACATTTTCAACATGACCTTTTTGAGACCTCCATTCATGAACAGTGGCACTGTGATTTCGTTTATCTGTCCCGAAAGTTGATTTTGCACAGTGACCGCGCCATTCTGTGCCACAGGTGCAAAAACACATTTAGGGAAGTATGCGAAAAATAACAGCTGTACTGGTCATAAGGGGGTGTGAAAAAATGGCAATGTTGGAAATTTGAGTGAAACATTAAAACTGATGATTTAGTGGCAAAGAGAAACTATAACGGACACTTGTAATGCAGTCATATTCTGAAGTTTTTTCACCAAATTTGAAAGAAGGGCTTTCTGGGACCCCACTTCATGAACAGTGGCACTGTAATTTTGTTAATTGGTCCTGATTCCATGCAACGACCACAAAAATCACATTTTGGGACTGAGAAACAAAATGACAGTGCCACTGTTCATGAGGTGGGGTCCCAAGAATCCCATGTTGAAAATTTGGGACCAAAACCCCAAAAATTGGCCAAGATATCAACCTACAGTAAGTTGAAAACCCCCACTGACTGCCATTATAGAGCTTACCATCATTTCTTCAGTTTCTGGTTGGTCTTTGAAGAGCGCAGACATGTTCCTGGTCCACAGAAGACTGCTGTTCCCAACCTCCGGAGGTAAGTATGGGTGAGGGTGATGTGGGGAAGTGGGGTTCGAAGAAGGAGTGTGGAGGTTGGGGGAGGGGGGCCAGTGGGAATGACAAGGGATCGTTTTCTTTTTTTTTTCTGGTTTAAAAAAAAGAAAATTGGGAGATTGTTTTCTTTTTTACAGGTGAAATAAAGTGTTAACAAAATGGATTTCGGCACACTAGGATGGGCTCCCAGTGCGAGGAAGTCTCGGTCAGCGTTGACCTGGGGATCGGGCAACACAAGGTGGCTGAGAACATGGGGCATGGGAGCATATCGACACCGGGAGTGGGCATCCCAATGTCGGAAACATCAAAAGAAGTATTTTTGGGCACACTGGGGTGGGCTCCCAGTGTGCCACATTAATGAGGGGAGGGGGGGTACATGGGGATTGAGTACCCTGATGTCGGCAGAGGATGGAGAACGGAGGGTGCAGGGCAGGCAGTGGGAGAGAGTTAACTTTTAAATCTGTTGTCCTGTTGTGTGCCTGATTGGGAGGGAGAGAGGAGCTGATGCTGCAATGACGAAACTGCCCCTGTTTGCATCAGCAGATTTCTTTCAAGTGTGGCACTCGCTCTGAAACTGCCATCACTGGTAGCTTCAGCATTAATTGGTGGCCAAGGGACATGCCACAACACTGCCACACCTCTGCAATGCTCTACTATCTCAATATGTTTCTTGTGCGCTGCACGCACAAGCAAACATAAAAACGATCAGAAAGCTGCCTCCCATTGACTATAATGGAGCATGTCCCCACGCTCTCCCTAGGATCTCATCATAAGTTTGCTATGCGCAGGGGCGGAGCGTAGGCAGCTTATAACTCCAAGAAGTCCTCGGGACCCAGTGCTGGCAATTTTACAAGTAATCATACATCTAAACTAATAGGACATGTTAGGTGAAATAGGGATAAAAAGCTTATTGCAGAGGTACGGCACCTATATATGAAGTGCTGATCTTAATTCAGTTACCTCAGAGCTTAGAGAACCTCTTTAAGCGTTCCAATTATATCCTTGTCAAGGAGTCCAAGGCCTCTCAAGTGAGAGCCCAAGGCTTCCAAAATTTCATAACCCACACAGATGAGCTTAGAGCTGTGAACAGTACTTTACCAGCACATTTCCATTATGAATAATAAAACTTCAGTAAACATGATGAGATGGTAAAATACAAATACTGTTTCACAGTTTACCATATCCCCTTGTTTGTATATTGTTAGGCTTTTAAGAGAAGTCCTTTTGTAAGTTTCCAGCTTTGACAGCAATTTCAAACTCGACAATAAGACGAACAGAAAACAAAGGTAAAATGCTGTTTAGCACCAGGTGCCTAGAAGGTAGGTTAAATTTAGGTTCAATTTATACTGCCACTTTTGTTGTTCCTTAAAGTGTTCGATATTTAAATGTGGATCAGCATGCATTTGTTGATGTTCCGAAAATCCACGTTTATCTGGAAAAAGTTTTTTCCAGAGCCTTGTAACATTCAGATCAATAAACTGCAAAGCAGTAAAAAGAATTGCTGTTTAATGACCCCAGTCATCCAGAAGGGTTAAAACAGTAGCCAAAAATATACATGAATTCCCCCTTCTCCAACTCGGAGAGTCTACCATACAGAGCACATTCAATTACCAAGTTTCAGGAGACCTCAGCGAGTTCTCCACAAACAGGGATCCACCTGTTGATTTCCCTCCTTACATCTCGATTCCCGAGCTTCTATCCCCTTGCACTTTTTATATTTATTTATTTTTATTTTATGTAGTTTTTGTTGACCGGGTAAGTGCACTAGACAAATCCTGCCTATTTTCAGGCATGGCCCAGGGGAGGGGGATACAGATGAATGCCAACTGACCTTAAACCAGATTAAGCTGTTGGTGGTATTTTTTGTGAATGGGGGGAAATTTGGCCAGGGCACCAGGGAAGTTCTCCTGCTCATGCACCAGGGGGCTCTTCTTCCTGTGAGCAAGGATGGAGGAGCCCAGTTTGCAGTCGGACAGAGGAAGAGGTGGAGGTGAATGCAGTGAGTTGGCAAAAAATCAGGGTTTGGCTCTGATCAGCAAGATGGCCGACAATCCCATGGAGAGTGAAGGTGGAGGTGGAGGAGATGTTGACGTGGCTGGGGCTGCAGTCTCCGTTGCTGAAGCCTCAAAAGCTTACATCTCTAATTTTCCTACAGATTCACCAATTTCTACTCCTGTTTCAACTGAACAAAAGATGGATTATTCTCAAGCAGAAGAATCCTTACAAAGCCCTGAAACACGCTCCCGGGGAGCATATATTTGATGTTAGTTTCAGGACTCCAGAATTGTTGGACCGCTTTTGAATGAAATTCTCTTTACTTAAAACTAACCCTATCTGGACACCCTTCCAAGTCATTCCTTTGACCAAACAGGTGACAAGAATCTTAATGATATTATTTCCGAAAGAAGGGGTAAATATAACAGACATTCTCTTCTGGATAGAAAAACGATGTACTGTGGAGTATCCTCGATACTGAAGGTTTTTGGAACAGCGGGTGGAGACTAAAAGTCAAACTGCACCAGGACATTACAGACTTTAAACATTTACCAAACTGTTTTTATATAGGCTGGAATAAGGGGTTCATTTTTTACCATGGACAAACCAGGCGTTGTTTCTAATGCAATTCCCCAAGACACATCAGAACGAATTGTGATGCACTGAAATGTGTCTATTGTGGTGAACTTGGTCATTCTGGCTTCCAATGCAACAACAGTCGTAAATGTAATCTCTCTGATACTGAAGGGCACTCTTTCTCAGAGTGTCCCTGGGCTTCCAGGAACAATGAGAATACTGACTTTTTTTGTACAAGATATGTACATAAATAAAGCCTCAAGATCTGCAGGTCATTTTTCCAGAGACAAAAGGCCTACCAGGTCACAACACCTGCACCCCCCCCAAACGAGGTAGTTCAGCCACAGGAAACATCTAATGCAACGTCTGAAACACAAAACACAGAACAGATCCCTCCACAGCCCCATGGAAGGCTCTGCATCCATGGATCCCTGTCACTGATTCAGACTTTCAGACAGTGCATAAAAATAAAAAGGCATCAGACAAACATAAGAATGTAAAACACCCCCCCCCCCCACCTGATGATAATATTCTCTCTACAAGCAAATTTGCTATTCTGGACTGGGGTACATCAGATAATGAAATGGATTTGGACTCTGATACTGGTTCTAATGTCTCTTCACGGTTGGATATTACCACTGAACTTACAGACGAAAAAAAAAAGATAAAACAGAAACGAATGGGCACAAGGACAGGCTTAAGAAAGAAACCCTGAGCCACTTAGAAGGGATGTTAACTTATACAGTCTGTCAGTTGCTAGCTTAAACACAAACAGCATATTATCAGACAGAAGGAGGTTAGCAACCTTTGACCTTTTCTCTTCTTACAAATATGATTTGGTCTTTTTGCAAGATACCAGGCACCATACCATGCAAGATATTCAACAGGCATCAGCTGCTTGAATATGGGGACTGAGTATGTGGTCCATGGGGGAAGACTTATGTTGTGGAGTGGGGACTGGTTTTACAGATTCTACAATCAAAATCATCCATACTGTAGACATTTTTCCAGGGAGAGCTTTGCTGCTGGATGTGCAAATAAATGCTGTTGATTTTCGGTTGATAAATACTTATGCTCCCCAATCCAAGAAAGAACATACAGAGTTACTAAATGTGATAAAACCTTTTCTTTGCACAGCCAAAATTGTATTGTGGGGTGGGGACTTTAACATGGGCAGATTTGTTGCAGAGGTATTTCCACAAAGAAAATATTTTGTGATGTTTCTCACCTTAATCAGATACTCTCTCAATCTGGACTAGTGGATGCTTTTTCTACACAGGTATGCCAGCCTCCCATACCTACTTTAGAGGTACCAAGTCTACTAGAATCGACTACTGGTTTATAACCCCATCCCTCAAAATTGAGTCAGTAAGGTTTGGCCAACAGCAACCTCTGACCATGGTCTCCTTAGCTTAAAACTAGCTACTTCTAAGGGCCCCAGCTATTGGAAAATGAATCTATCACTATTGGATGAGCCAGATGTATTACGTGGCTTCCATTAGAAGCAAGACAATCTGTTTTTTTTTCTATATGACACTTCTGTGGAATGATGGGAGGACAGTAAGACAGATATTAAGGAATATTTTCAGGAAATAGGGTGGCTTAAGGGAAAGGTAAAACAAGATCACTATTATGACCTTAGAACATAACTATATAATTATCAATCACTACAATTAACATTTCCCCAACATTCAACTGAAGCACCTCGACCGCAGAGGGTAGCTGGTCCGGGAGGTTGGCAGTTCTTTAGGAGGGGTAAATCGGGTGCCCCATCACTCAGTGTTCTCCAACGTATCACCTCCACAAACCATATAACAACTATAAACAGATATCTGCCTCTATCTCCAAAATCAAACAAAGGGGCAGAAGACACTGCAGAGCAGGCCACTGCTGCACAGAAGCTAGCAATATAAAACTCACCCAAATCAGGGACAAAAACCAAAAAAGCAAAAAGGAAAGCCAAAACACTTCTGATGATAGGAGACTCCATGATTCAGGGAGTTAATACCTACCTCCAGCCGGAGGTAATGGCAAGATATCTCTCAGATACATCAGCATAGAGAGACACTGACCGCATTGCTAAAATCGTACAGGAAGCAGGAGAAAACACTGATGTCCTGGTAGACATAGGGACTAACTATCTTGCCAGCCAGTCAGTTATGCAGACCAGGAAACACCTGACCACCCTGGGAAACAAACTGTCAGCCATTTCGTCTAGCATCTCATTCTCTGAGATCCTGCCAGTCTGAGAGAGGGGGGCAGATGGACGGAAGGTCAGAGAAGGGGAGATAGAGGAGCTAAACACGTGGCTCAAGGGCTGGTGCCAGGAAAAAGGACACAAATTTGTAGGTAACTGGCAACAGTTTTGGGAGAAAAGGTTCTTTAAATTTGATGGACTGCATCTGACAAAGGAAGGAGTCAGTGCATTGGGGAAGAAGTTTGACATCTTTGCAGAATATTTAAACTAGCAAATGGGGAGGGGGTGCAGCACCCGATACATCGAATGGGAAGAACACCCCTCCCACCTCAGCTAGTGATCAAACAGGAGTTCAGCATGTCTGTAGTTCATTTGCATTACCAGGTAAGGAAAGAGTTCCAGCTCCCCATACGACACACAGGGGAAACGCTAGACCTCACCCAACAAGTAATGCACCAAAATCTGGCCAATGGAAAATGATGTATACAAATGCCCACAGTCTGGGAAACAAGATCCCAGACCTGCAGGCTACGACAGAGGCTAAACTGGACATAATAGCCATTAGCGAAACATGGTTCACCAGTAACCACACTTGGGAGACTTCAGTACCCGGCTATGTACCGTTCAGAAGAGACCGAGGTGCAAAAAAGGGGGGAGTGTCCCTTTATGTCAATGAAAATATCAAAGTTACAGAAATTCAGAATACACATAAGGAGCCAGAAGAACTGTGGGTCGCCCTGGAAACAGGAAATGGGACAGCCATACGAACTGGAGTTGCCTACAGGTCTCCAGACCAGGGGGAGGACAAGGACACATTACTGTTAGAAGATATATAAAACATGACTGCTAAAGGGGAGGTTCTGATAATGGGAGACTTCAACATGCCAGATATAGATTGGTCAATACCAGCAGGAACATCTGCCAGAACTAGACACATAGTGGATTTCCTGCAGGGGGAGAGCCTCAAACAACTGGTACAACAACCCACAAGAGACAGGGCTATCCTAGATCTAGTACTGACTAACGGGGAAAGGATCACAGATCTCCAGGTAGAAGGTCACCTGGGGGACAGTGACCATAACATGGTATGGTCAATTTGGCCACTAGAACTAAATCATCCCATTCCAAGGCATAAATATGGGATTTCAGAGGAGCTGACTTTGATATGATGGCCAACAGAGTTAAGATAGCCCTGGCAAGAAGAAATACAGGTGAGGGGGTACAGACAAAGTGGGCAAGTATTAAGGATGCAATACTTGAAGCAACATCCCATTGTGTTAGGGAGAAAAGCAAGAACAAAAGAAGGAGGAAACCACTTTAGTTTTCAAAAACAGTAGCAGAAAAGGTCAGAGCCAAAAGGTTGGCCTTCAGGAAATATAAGGGAACACAGCAGGATGAAGATAGGGAGGCATACCAAACTTCCCTAAGGGATGCAAGGAAGGCAGTAAGGCAGGCAAAGGCTCAAACAGATGAAATACTTGCATGAACAGTTAAAGAAGGGACAAGACTTTCTATAGATACATTAGTGAAAGGAGAAAGTCCAGAGGAGGTATTGCTAAGATCAAAGGGGATAAGGGGGAGTGTGTGGAGGAGGCCAAGGAAAAGTCTCTATCCTAAATAGATACCTCTGCTCAGTATTTACTGAGGAGAAGGTAAGGCAGGGCCCACAGCTCAGCACCATGGACACAGGGGGGAAGGAGGTGTGCACAAGTCCCTTCACAAAAAAAGGGTCCTACAACAGCTCACTAAGCTCAGGGTGAACGAGGCAATAAGACCTGATGGCATACATCCTAGGGTACTAAAGGAGCTAAGGGTGGAACTAGCAGAGCCATTATCAGAACTGTTTAGTGAGTCTCTGAGCACAGGAGAGGTCCCAGAAGACTGGAGAAAGGCTCATTGCTAGAAGAGTGGTAGCAGGAAGGAGACAGGGAACTACAGACCAGTCAGTCTTATCTCAGTAGTGGACAAGATTATGGAGGCACTCCTTCAGGAAAGGATAGTGCAACACCTGAAATCCACAGGAGCACAGGGTCCAAGACAGCATGGGTTTACAACAGGAAGGTCCTAGCAAACTAATCTCATAGATTTCTTTGACTGGATAAACAGAGTGGTGGACCAAGGGGGTGCAGTTGATGTCACCAACCATGACTTCAGCAAAGCTTTCGATACTGTTCCACATAGAAGATTGATTAATAAGCTGGGTAGGCTCGGGGTGGGTCAGAAGTTGGTCAACTGGGTGGCAAACTGGTTGGTGGGCAGAAAACAGAGAGTGGTGGTAAATGGTATACAGTCAGAAGAGATGCAAGTCACAAGTGGGATACCTCAGGGATCAGTCCTGGGACCAGTCCTCTTCAATATCTTCATCAGTGACATTGCAGATGGACTGGAGGGTAAGATGACACCAAGATCTACAACAGAGTAGATGATCCAGATGGGGTGGGCAGAATAAGAAGAGATCTGGATAAACTGGCAAAATGGTCGGAAGAGTGGCAGCTGGGGTTTAACACAAAGAAGTGCAAGATCATGCACATAGGGAAGAGAAACCCTGAAGCCACCTATAGGTTGGGAGGAGTTGCTGGCAATCACAAGAGAAGAAAGAGACTTGGGCATCATCATCACAGATGACCTGAAATCATCCAAGCAGACCACTAAAGCAGTAGGTAAGGCTAGAGGTGTTGGGGTGTATTGAAGGGTATCACAAGTCGTAAGAGGGAAGTAATAATCCCTCATTACAAGACAGTGGTTAGGCCCCATCTGGAGTACTGCATGCAGTACCGGAGGTCACACCTTCACAAGGACATTAACAAAATGGAGGCAGTCCAGAGAAGGACAACCAAAATGGTGCAGGGACTGCATCAGAAAACATATGAGGACAGATTAATGGAGCTCAACATGTATACCCTAGAGCAAAGGACGGAGAGCAGTGATATGATCGAAACACTCAAACATCTTAAGGGCATTAAAAAGGTGAAAGAGTCTAACATGTTTCACTATAAGAAAAATAGCAGGACAAGATGACACTGCATGAGATTAGAGGGAGGCCAATTAAGGGTTAATGTGAGGAAGTTCTTTTTCACAGAAAGGGCGGTGGATGCATGGAACAGCCTACCTCAGGAAGTGGTGGATATGAATACAGTGCAGGGCTTTAAAAAGGCATGGGATAGGTATAAGGGAGCAATACAGATCAGTATGAATAGATAGGGCATCGACAGAGTAAAGACCTATGGCACATTCATAAGGTAGAAAAAATGGGCAGACTGGATGGGCCTTATCTGCCGTCAACTTCTGCTTCTATGTACAATACATGGATAAAGGAAACTTCTCAGAACAGATTTCTACAATTAAGGAACAAGTGACACGAATCCAATATGACAGATTCCAAACATTATTAGCAGAACAGAACCGCTGTACACAGGAAACAACAGCAAACTAATCCTTTTGAGGTCTGCATGTCTCAGCGGAAACAAAAAGAAATAAGTAATATTATTACTAGGGAGAATAAAATGGTAAATACGATGCAAGAGATCTTAACAGCAGCAGCAGAACATATTTCCTTCTTATTTCAGACATCCGAGATCCCGGATGCTGAATTTGAAGAGTGGCTTGAAGATGGTCTTTTGGCAAAAATATCTGAAGACTTTTGGGAAGCTTTAATTTCCCCCTTGTCCTCTAGGGAAATAGAAGCTGTAGTTGAATCTTTTAAAAAAGGAACAGTGCCTGGTGGGGGATGGCATCCCAAATTAGCTTTTCCAAAAAATATTTTAACAGCTGAAAGTAGAAATTGCACAAGTTTACCAAGACTGCCTCGGGGGTAATAAGTTGGCACCTAGTATGTACAAAAGGATTTTGATTCTTCTATACAAAACAGCTGATACATCTTCCCTGCCAAATTGGAGACCGATAACACTTCTTAACACCGACATGAAGGTTTTAACAAAAATTTTACACGATAGAATCTCTATGGTGTCTGGTAAAATTATACATGCATCACAGCTCTGTAATATCCCTGAGAGAAAAGTATCAGATAGTCTCTTGCTTATAAGAGAAATTCTAGAAAAAGGAAACACTGGAGAGCTTGAAGGGGTTTATTGTAGGACTTGATCAAACTAAGGCCTTTTGACAGAGTAAATCATAATTATTTATGGAAATGCATGGAACATTTTAGTTTCCCTTCCAGTTTTATCAATTGGATTCGGACGTGTTATTCCCATTCTGTAACTATTCCATTAATTAATGGGTGGATAGGAAGGGGAAGGGAATGTAGAGTGTTCAGGGGTGTACATCAGGGGTACCCCCGAGTCCCCTTCTTTACATTTTAACATTAGAACCACTCATTCAAAAACTTAATGTAAATCCAGCTGTCTCTGGCTTATCCTTATTTAGTACAGATGAAGAAATTAAAACTATAGCTTATGCAGGTGATTTGTGCATCATTTTAGCAGATGTTCCTTCCAGCATAAAGGCTGCTGACCTATTAAAAGACTTTTCCATCCACACAGGTTCTACAATAAATTATACCTAAAGTCAGTGTCTGCTTACTGGGTCAAGTGATAGAACACATTCCAGTATTAGGGAATAGCCATAAAGCAGACAGGGAGTAAAATATTGGGTATCTACTTTGGAAAAGGTGACATGTATACCTATAATTGGACTATACTCTTAAAAGAAGCACAAACCAAAGTGTCCAGATGGAACACTTGGTACGTTACTAAAAAGAAACAGATATACATGGTAAAAACCTTTTTATTAAGTCTTTTCTTATATCTTAGTCTCCCCCATGTAGTATGGAGGCAGCAATTTATGGATGCTTTTCCAGTGTATCTGGGGAAGTTGTTTAAAAAGGAAATAACTTACTTGCCTATTAATAAAGGACTATTATGTATGACTAATCCGATTGTTTTCTTTTAAAGTATTTTTTTGTACACCAACATTAAACCTATCCTGCAAGGAAAGACATTTTTGGGGATACATTGGTTAGTAGATCAAACAGACCCCTGGATTCAGGATTGGGGATATAACTCGGGGATTCTGGGGCAAAAATCTTTAATTGGGCTCCCCATTTACATGCAAGAACTCTTTAGCAAGCTTAAAAGGTGGACCATACCCAAACACCTTATCTTGACTAAAACAAGAAAGGAGTTTTACTCATTCATACAGGAGAAATTTTTTAATTTGCCAGCTTCGTTATACAAATAGGTCACATACTGACATAAGCCAAATATATGAAATGTTAACCCATTCTAGAATGCCACATTTTATGTGGGATAAGTTATGGTAATGCACGCACAGGAAATTAAATGTGAAGGGCAACCTAAAACATAAAGATTTAACTGAAAGATTATGCCCCAGAAGGGAATGTTGTTCAAATCAGATTGAAATGATGGATCACCTTTTTTTCGAATGTCAGTTTATTTTAACCTTTTGGTCTATCCTTTACAGAAACTGGGAGGGGTCACCTTCTACCATACTCACAAAAGATATCCTCTATTTGGGTATACTTCCACAATCTTGGATACAATATGAACCAAGCTCAATCCATCTGATTTTATTCATTTTGAAATACTATATTTGGCACTCAAGAGTCCAACTTACCTTGCAACACAAAAACATTACTCCTATACAACTGTTTTGGACCATTCACGAGGCTATTAAGCAGATCCAACAACAGGATAGCCTACGGTATCCCCAACCTACTTATCTGAGATATTGGCATAATATGGGACGGTTAAACTATTTCTTATGTTGGAGAAAGCAATACTTACGGTGTCATTCAGATGGTTTTGTTTTTATTTTACTTCTGTCCAGGAACACCCTAAATGTATCAGAGTTTGGGGAAGTGAATCACACAAATTGTATATATTATGGTATAACAGCTTACTGATTATTGCTGGCAATTTCACTTGTTTTTTTGTAGAAGGGTTTAGAGATGTTTTTCCTTTCTTTTATTTGATTTAGCTGTTCCATCTAGACTAATACTTATGGGTGTGGACAATAAAAGTTAGCATGTAGTAATCATTATTTACTTTAAAAATTTTATTTTTCTAATACTTTTTATTATCAAGATCTCAATTTGAGACTTGTGACTGTAGGATAGCATAATTATGTATTTAAAGTTTTCTTTGGAGGGTTATTTTTGATTTAAGATCTCATTTCAATAATTATGTATGTATGCTGAAATACTTATTTTATGTTATCTTTTAAGCTCTTGAATTGTATATTTGATTCATATGTGTCTGATAAAATGAATTGTACTGTATTTATCATCTGAAGTTCTAATAAAACATTCCCTTACTCTTTTCTAGAAGTGCCATGGGATCTTTAACATCCACCTGAACTATCACCAGAACAGGCAGATGGGACTTCGGTTTAATGTCTCATCCTAAAGACGGCACATCAGGAGGGCACCCCCCCCCCATGCTGCACTACAGTGTCAGTACTGGGATTTAGCCCAAGTGTCTGGTGTGGGGCTAGAGCCCACAGCCTTCTGATCTCCTGGCCTCAGAGGTGAGGGTGCTACCTGCTGAGCCACTGACACTGACAAATAGTCTACAGTGCTGCTCTCAAATCCATCCTTGCCAGACAGGACCCCCTAATTCACTCTTTCTGCTGTTTTGCTTCGGAGTGTTACTTTTCTACCCACCACTGCTCTCTTTGCTCCCCCTTTCCCCTTCCCTCCCTTGATGTCAGGCACCCTGCCAATTGTGCCTCCTTGATATCCACATTCTGGTTTGGCTCCCTCTCTCCCTACCTTTCCACTTACTTCCCACCCACTCCATAGCACTGTTTCTTATTCCCTGTCCATCCCCCATTGGAAATGCATTGCTGGCCTGGCTGCCTCCTCATACCATTTCCTTAAACCCTGGTCCTCCTTTTCTCTTCTTCATGAATGTACAACTTCCTCCTGAAACAGTCTTTGACCACAGACCTTAGCGGCCTCCCCCATCCCATGGTTGCTCCAGTCCTGATTGCTTTGTGGTCTCCTACCCCTCTTCTGTCATGCTTCAGTTGGGTTTGTTGAACTGCTACAGCCTAAGAGCATTTTTTTTAATCTACCTTGTGTTATTTTGTTCTGCACTGGATATGAGTATGCACATAAAAACACAGAAATTGTCGGCAGATAAGGACCGCTAGGCCCATCCAGTCTGCCTGTAGGCCCTATACATTGCATGTGGCCACTGACCCTATGTGATCAATGGCTTTTCATCACTCCCTCCTGTCTCAAGCTTCCCTTGTGCCTGTCCCAAGCATGCTTAAACCACTCCACTGTGTTTGCCCCCACCACCTCCTGTGGCACACTATTCCAAGCATTGACTATTCTTTCTGTGTAGAAAAACTTCCTCACATTACCTCTTAATCTATTTCATATTGTGCCCCCTTGTTCTAGTACTTTTTCTACATTGGAAAAGGTCCCCCACCTGCACCTTGTTTATGCCCTTGAGGTCTCCTCCAGTGAGTACATATTGAGGTCCCTTAGTCTCTCCTTATATGTTCTGTGGTGCAAGCCCTGCACCATCTTTGTTGCCCTTCTCTGGATAGTCTCCACCTTATCTATGTCCTTACACAGGTGTGGCCTCCAGAACTGCACGCAGTACTCCAGGTAAGGCTTTACCAATGTTTTATACAATGGCATCACCACCTCCCGCCTCCTGCTAGTGATACCCCTGCCTATGCACCCCAGCATGCCACTGACCCTCCCTGATGCCATTGTGCACTGCTTTGATACCGTAAGGTCATCAGAGATGATAACCCCTAGGTCCCTTTCCTCTTTGGTGACAGTCAGCTCCTCCCACCAATCTGTAGCTCTCCCCAGGGTTCCCTCTACCCAGGTGCATTATTTTGCACTTCTTTGCACTGAACCTCAGCTGCCACATCTACGACCATCTTTCAAGCTTCTCCGGGTCCCTCTTCATTTTTTGCACCCCTTCTGGAGTATCCATCCTGTTGCAGATCTTGATGTTATCTGCAAACAGGCAGACCTTTCCTTCCAGACCCTCTGCAATGTCACTAATGAAGACATTGAGCAGGACTGGTCCTAGTACCGATCCCTGTGGTACCACACTGGTCACCCCCCCTTCCCAGATTGTACCCCATTTACCACTACTCTCTGTCTCCTGTCTGTTAACCAGCTCCTAACCCAGTTCACCACCTTGTCTCCCGTGCCCAGACTACCCATTTTGTTAATCAGCCTTCTATGTGGGACAGTGTCAAAGGCTTTGCTGAAATCTAGGAAGGCGACGTCTACCACCCCTCCTTGATTTATTGCCCTAGATGTCACCCAATCAAAAAAATATATTAGATTCATTTGACATGACCTTCTTGCTGTGAATCTATGTTGCCTCAGATCCTGAGCACCGCTAGATTCCATATGAGCCACTATCCTTTCTTTCAGCAGTGTCTCCATGATCGTTCCTACCACTGAGGTGAGGCTGACTGGCCTGTAGTTTCCCCACCTCCTTCCTACAGCCACTTTTGTGCAGTGGGACTACATGTGCCCTCCTCCAGTCCTCTAGAATGACACCCATGTTGAGCGACTCTGTGAACAGGGCCATCAGAGTCACTGCTACAGTAGTTCCCTTCGCAGCTCCTTTAATATCCTCAGGTGGATGCCGTCTGGCCCCATGGCCTTATCCACCTTCAGCTTTGTGAGTTCTTCAAGAACTCTCTCTCTGTTCTTCAAGAACTCTCTCCACTGTGAATGGACTGGTGTCCACTCCCCCACTGCCTCTGCACCTCAACTGTGGTCCTTGACCCTCCCCCTCGTTAGTGAATACTGAGCTGAAATATTTATTCAGTATTTCTGCCTTGTCCAGGTCCCCCTCCTTACACTCTCCCTTCTCCCCTTTGAGCCTCACAACCCCCCCCCCCTTTTTCTTCTTTCACTGATGTACCTATAAAATGCCTTATCCCCTTTGTTTACAGACATTTGTTTGTATTGTACCCAGCTCCTATTCTGGCGCACTACATTGTTTGCCATTTACCTAATGATGCATCTCTGTTAATGTACTTTTTATTCTTTTACTTTTGGTACTTCATCCTCACACACCCCCATCCCCCCAGACACATCTGGAAACAAGCTGTTATCAGCTCAGAATGTCTTTCCGGGTTACAACTTTGAAGTAAATTAATAACTAAATAAGAGGCCCTTGCAGAACAGCAAATCACTTCCATACACAACAGACAACTGACAGCTATAAAGCCAACCACGATAGCCCTGTGCTGTCTCTGAATTCTACTGTACAAAATCATAAACTAGAAATAGTTCTTTAGCAAACATGAGCCTGAAAAGCTTACAGGAGAAGGGACCAGCAGTCTGGGCAGAAAAAGCCTCTCTCTTTGATGGCAATGAAAACATGCTAATATTACTCCAAGTTAGTTTATCAAAAAAAATATATATATATATATATATATATATATATACACACACACACACACATTATATATATATATATATATATATATATATATACACATACTGGAGCATTTTTCTTCTACTACAAAGCAAACAATACTTATATTAATCTGAGTCTTACCCTGAGTTGGATAATGTCTTCTCCATATAAAAACAATGCCATCTCCTTCCAGCTGAAGGAAGCTTTTTTTCGATATACCGTCAGTGGGCCATTGGGAAAATCTGGCAATACAGCATGCGGAAGACTTTGGTCACCATTGCTTTCTTCTGGACTTGTTTGGCTCTTCATGGTTGCTGGCAGTTCGGTCTATAAAAATGAAAATAAAAATCTGTTTTTTTTTAAATTCAGGAGACTTGTAAATTATGACTGTAACTAATATTCCTAAGGTTTTGACTCATTATAATAATTATGTAAGATACTTAAGTTTGCTTATAAAATGGGCATCCGAAATCCAGAAACCTGATTGGCTACATCTTCTGAGCCGTGTCCTTAACAGAAGATATTGTAGCCAACCGGGACTACTGCCCACCAATGTGCCCCATGACAAAAAAGAATCAGTGAGCTCTGCCAAGTGTAAACAGAAACGCTGACTAGCACAGCTCACTGAAGTGGCAGCAGTTCAGACCAACGGCACTCGCGGCAGCACACTAACCATGTTGGTCACGTACAACATCCCCCTTCCAACACATACTTCAAATTTCTTATTTTACACACACACAGCCTTTCCTCCTTGTATTTCCACCTCTGATACTGTATCATCCCCGGGTATCATCCTTACTCAGAGCTCCGTACTACGCAGTTGACCCACCCCTCCCGCAGCCCAACTTTATCCTGTCCTTTAAATCAGTAGCCTCAACTAAAGAACAGATAACATGTGCAGCAAAATACTTCTCCCTATAAACCAAAAGTTTTCCCCTCTGTCCATCACGGTTTTAAAAAAAAACCCACACTAAATAGTATTCTGCAGTACCGGCGTAGTTTGAAAAAAAAAAAACCACAGGAAACGCTAGTCTACAGCACCTGCTAAAGGACACACTCACTGCCAGCCACAAGCAAAGAACACACTCGCTTCTCACACTCCTGCCAAGTCACCAACTTCAGTACCTGTGTTAAAAAAAAAATACTGCAACAATCAAATAAATTAGCCAGTTTTTATTTCTGCCAATGAGCAGAACACTGGTTATCAGGAGTGTTGCACTGAGATGCAGCAACACAGGAAGACACGGTTGCACTTCTGACTCAAAATGCATACTGGCTATCATGGAAAGGTCAGCTCACTCCATTTAAATATAGTAAAACTCAATTTGAAAGAACAATGTATACTAATAAAAATAAAGAAAAATTAGCTGAGAAATCCAAATGAAACACATTTTTAGAGACTTAATAGGGGGACTATTTTTTCTATTTGAACTATTAAACCCTCTTTTTTATATTTTTAACTTCTTTATGTTTTTCTTTTTACTCATTAAATAATTACTAGATGTGCCCATTTTATAAGCGCAATAACACACTCCGAGGTGTGGGTTATCACCTGATAAGAGCACGCTCAAGGGCATAAGGCACTCGGCACAAGCGCCTTGTGCCTTAGTACACCCTTGGGCGTGCTCTTATCAGGTGATAACCCACACCTCGTCATATTTTATTACTTGCTGATGACAGTAAGCTGGCCAGATGGGTTAACTCCCTTTTGAATGGGGAAAAGCTTGAGGAGGACCCAAACAAGCTGGAAGACTGGGCAGACCCTGGAGCCTCTGATTAAATTTAACCAAGTGCAAGGTGCTACATTTGGGGAGGGGGAACAGAGCAGGACCAGTAGAACACTGTTAGGCTACTCGTGCTGCGGCAGAGGACAAAAGGACCTGTGGGTCATAACGGACAAGGGGCTGAAGCAGGACAAGCAGTGCATAGCAGATGTCAAAAGCGTCAGATGAATGCTTGAGTGCATCAAAAGGGGCTTGACCATCAAAGTAGGGGAAGTACTGTCATTTAACAAGGCCCTGTCCAGGCTCCACCTGCAGTACTACATGCAGTTCTGGACTCCTCACTACAGAAAGGACACCAAGGCAGCTGACAGGGTGAAACACAGGGCCACCAAAATGATCAGTGGTATGGGTGACAACAACTATGAGGACAGGTTAGCGTCCTCAGCATGTTTACCACAGGAGTAGAATGTCATGTAACTCTGAGGAATGCCCCTTAGGCAAGAACGTTAGATAATGCCAGTCCTCTGGAAGTTTGCCATGTTTTTTGCCTGCTGTACTTTAAATAAAACTTGCCGCAAGGAACTTAAAACTTGTTGGATTATTTGGATTTCTTCATATATAAAGTACCTGGGAGATCAAGTAACACAGCACAGGACAGAATCTGGAGACAGAAAAGTGGTGAGGGCCTTACCTTTTTGATTTTGCTTTGGCCTTGCTAGTTTGGCACCGTGCTGCAACCGGAAGTGGACCACTTCTTGCAGGTCATACTGATATGATTTATTTAGCCTTACAGAAAGCACATACATGTTAACATGTTCACTTTGGAGAAAAGGTGGCTCAGAAAGGACATGATCATAGTCTTTCACAAACTCAAAAGTATCAACAAGATCAAATATTTAGAGATGCTTGATCTCGTATACTGCAGCAAGATGCGGGGGCATGCCCTGAAGCTCAAGGATGATAAATCTGGGTGTAATGACCAGCCCAGTGGCATGGAGGGCTAAGGCACCTTGTGCCTTACCTGTCGCAATGCCGGTAACCTGGGTTTGGGAACGGACTCAGGTCATTGGGAGCTGGCCTGGGAGGGACAGGACCAAGTATCCCAGGGACTGCTCTCCTCTGCTGAGGAGGGGTGGCCAGCCATCTCAGCCATGGACTGCCACCGGGTAGAGGCCCAGTGGTAGTGCAGGCTCCCAGCAGATTGAAAGGTGAGGCCATGGATCTGCAGGGTGCACGGGCCTCCATGTGCTTGTACTGACATGATGCCATGCAGGGGAAGGGAGAAGACAAAAAAAGTGGGAAGGTGCCGGCCGCCCGGCTATCTTACTACCACTTGCAGCGCCAGCAACGGGGTTGGGAGTGAGCCCAGGTTGCTGGAGGGTCGGCCGGGGGGGGGAGGAGGATCGAGCATCTGAGGGACGCTCTTCTTCTCTGGGGAGGGAGGGCTGATGCTTCCGCTGCAATACTGCCATCTAGGTGCACACAGGTGGAGGTGCAGCAGGGAGCACCATGTGGGGGGGCGGACATCGGCAGGGGTCCGGAGCGGCATCACATCTCACCGTGCACCATCTCCATGGACCCCACTGCACACTGATGTCCTTGGGGAGGGGAGTAACAAAGAAAATGGGGACAACCAAAACAGAGGCGTCCATACACCAAACACAAGTAGTCCAAGCAAAAAAGGGAGACCAACAGTATCTGGGGTGGGGTCTTTAACAAACAATCTGTGCACATTTGTGGATTTTTTTCTGCAGCGGGGTGTAGTGTCACTGCCATCTTATACTCGTGACACTATGCATTTGCTGCAAAAGTTAGAAGATGTTGTGTGGCAGGAGAACTACATGTATATAGAAATAGATGTGGAGTCCATTTATACTTCCATTAAACATCAGGATGGTTTAAGGACATGTAAGCATTGCCTAGAAAAGGACCCCCTTTAAAGAGAATATTCCCATAGATCTAATTCTGGATAGTTTATATTTTACTTTGAGACATAACTTTTTCATTTGATAATAGTTTTCATCTTCAGAATTGTGGAACTGCAATGGGGGCAGCTATGGCTCCCTCATATGCAAATCTCTTTTTAGGGCTCTGGGAGGAGGAAAATATTTTCAACAATGCAAACCCATTCCAAAATAGTACAGTCATATGGCTGTGCTATATCGATGATATAGTATGCACATGGCGGGGCACTAAAAATGAAGCAATGGCATTTATGGAAAAGCTTATTGTGAATAATTTAAATTTGAGATTCACTAGTGATATCCAGGAGAGGTCTCTCAATCCTGGACGTTACACTAGGTTATACTGCAGACTTTCAGGTTACAAGCATAGCCTTATAGGAAGCCGACAGCAACAAATAGTTTGCTACATGCAAAAAGTTCACACCCCAAGAGTCTGAAGGAATCCATACCATACGGACAATTTGTCAGACTGAGGCGTAACTGTAGGCAGTATGCTGATTTTGTTAAAGAAGCAGATGCCCTAAATCGGAGGGTTAGGGACAGGGGTTACGCAAATCAGGTCTTGGAAAATTGTTATTCTAGAGCTTTGCAATCTAATAGAGAGCAACTGCTTGTACAAAAAACTAGAGAACAGAGGAATGCATTTCAAAAAGTAACATTTGTTATGGAACATAATGAGGTTTCAGGTAAAATAGCCAATGCCATTTTCAGACACTGGCCTATATTGCTGAATGATGATGAGGTTGCAGTGCATGTGGGACCCAACCCCAGGGTCTCTTTTAGAAGAGGACAGAACCTGAAAGATAAATTGGTGTCTAGTGAATTTAACAGTCCTGTAAAACAGAGCAGGGGCACCGACTGGCTTCCAATAAAACTTGTGGTAACTACCAATGTGGCAATTGTAGTATATGTCCTTATTCGGTACAGGGTAATACTTTTACTACATTACCAGATGCTAAGACAGTATGAATATGACAATTTACCTCATGTTTTAGCACATTTGTAATATATGTGCTATGGTGCCCATGTAACAAGATATATGTGGGTATGACAACCAGACAATTGAAGCTTCGTATACAAGAGCATGTTCATGACATTAGACATGATGACGTTAATAATCCAGCAGCCAAGCATTTTTTGGAAATACATGGTTGCAGCCCCAGTACGCTCACATTTATGGGCATTGAACAAGTTAACATGTCTAGGGGAGGTGGGGATCGTCACAATAGACTGCTACAGAGAGAATCCTATTGGACTGTCACTTTGAGGAGTTTAAATCCAATTGGACTTAATGCTGAACTGAATATTAAACCATACTTATAAGGCAGAACTGGATATGAAACCATATGTAAAATGGAAAATTATTCTGAAAATTTGTGACTGAACCCAATGCTGTTTATGTGACTTCATAAACTCCCTTCTTCTCCTCTTTGTCTTTTCCTTAGGACTGCACAATATTAATCAGCTGGGTGAGCTCCAGATTTCCTGCTTTCATTGTAATTGCCATTTGGAATTGCTCCCTATGGTCTACAAAGTTTTTTGCTCACTAATCTTTATATTTACTAGCAGTTTTGGTTTCCCTTCAACTACACTTTTGCTTTGGGACTATGTGCATTAGATATGCTATCTTACTCTCTGCCTGAAAATTTGAGTGGGGCTCCCTTGGAGGCCTCAAGACATACTTATTATGGCTGGCATTTTATGACTAATTGTTGAATGGAATCGATGGAACTGAAATTAATTTTGGTCGGTTTTAATTTACTTGTTGTTACTGTTTGTACAGTGCTCAGAGTCTGTGGAAATGGGGGCTTAATAAATTATTTATCTATTTGTATTCCTTTGTCACAATAGACTTAGTTTTAACGTATCTAACATAATGTGCAGAAAGACAGCTTTTTGCTGTAGACTCAGACTACGATAAAAAGTTTATCTAGTAACATAAATAAAATTAGATCTTCTTTTCTCCATTTATTTTTCCTTTTATCCCTCTCCATTCCTGTATTTGTTGCAAATTGCTTTATAATAATAATAATTGAAGACACTTATTTTCCCTTGTTGTAAATCCCTTTCCTTTCCCCCCTTCCCCCAACCCTCTGTCCCTCTTAACATCCATCAGAAGAGGATTTAAATATAGGCTCTAATTTGAGCAGTAATGTTATAAATACAAGAGGTGAGTAGCTCTACTGTGGTGTGTCTTTTTTAAACCAATAGCACTTTGAGGTTGTGTGCAAGTTATATATATGTGTTCATATGAATTGTTTGTGATGGTATTTAATTACAATATAGCACTAATTTTAGTCCAAAAATGTGTAATTGCAAGCCATTATACTGTATGATGCTTTCTATTGTAAAAATTATGGTGGTAGCACTTTAAGATGACTCTGTTCAAATTTCAAACTTGAATCAGTTGAAAGTAATTGTGATGTCATAACATTATTTAAGCAATAATGCATGACAGGGTGTGTATTGTGCTGGGATAACGTCACGCCTGGGGTGATTAGGCATGTGGCCTCAGGCCGAGTGCGACTAATCACCCCAGAAGTGACGTTATCCCAGCACAACACACACCCTGGAGTGCATTATTGCTATTATACAATGGCTCATTGTGTTTTTAAGAATATGAAAATGTGAAAAATATGCTTAAAATTGTTTTTTTCTTAGTTTTTTTGCTAGTGGAGGTATACCTATTGGCAAAAAAATCCTTAGTATCTGTGTTGTCCAGCAGGTGGCGCTGCAGTTATATAGTTGTGTGTATTCCCTTTTCAGTGTGTCCTTCTGCTGTGATTCTCTGGATTTGTTTATTGAGAACCCCCCCCCCGAAAAAAAAAACCAATGTAAGTACTTAGTTGTGTTTCTCTGAGCTGGTACTGGTCCTGCTGTACTTCGTGGACGGGCTGAAGGTGACTGTGTATAACATTTGTTTATTTACTTATGTGAAAGCCGGAAAGTTTTGAACCACAATCCTACTTCGTGTATTGCGCGCTATTTCAAATCAGGTTAGTTTGAATTGTTTTAATTTTCCCCAGCAGTGTGACTGTTTCTTTGAGGAACTGGGCGGTCTGCGCACTGAGCGACGAGCG
Source organism: Neoceratodus forsteri (assembly GCA_016271365.2). Classification (NCBI taxonomy): domain Eukaryota; kingdom Metazoa; phylum Chordata; order Ceratodontiformes; family Ceratodontidae; genus Neoceratodus; species Neoceratodus forsteri. Next base: position 382,747,198 of record CM057452.1, read on the forward strand.
GCTGTTTCAAAGTGCTCGCGCGACCTCCGAATCCGATGAAAATGCTGTTTTTATATAACAGCTTTTTTCTCACTAAAATATGTTTTTGTGGGGGAATACGGGGTGTGGGTGCAATGTTGTGCCAGGAGGGACTTAAACTAAGAGGGGTTTCACTCGTGTCTCCTCTGTTGACGGACTGATCGTCCTGTCAGCGAGGAGGGTAGTGAGGCAGGCAATCGCGTCATGGAGTAATTGCTTTTTTTTTTTTTAACATTTGATGCGGTCTTTTCTGTGCTGGGACTAGATCCGTGATGTTGTACAGGGATAACATCACGGGTCCAGTCCCAAACTGACGAATCAGAGCCCAAGATTTTTTTTGCCATTGTATAATGCTATTTAAGTGCTTCACAAACTACCACAGCCTGCCCCCTGATGAAGACCTAACGGTTGACGCGTAGAGGCTAATGGTTTCAAGGTTTTGCCTGTTACCTTAATTTGTATTACACTATTAAAATTCTACTTTTCAGCATAATTTTTTGCTTGGGTTTGGACTACCAATGTTTGGTGTACAGATGCCTCTGCTTTGTTTGTCTACATTAGCAGGTTGGCTACCTGGTCTGTACTCCACCTTATCGGAGGAGCGCAGCTCTATTGTTTGCTTTGGTAACAAAGAAAATGGCCCTGCTTCCTTGCCTGGCATCGGTGCTTGGATCAGGAGCGGCCCGACACTAGGGTTGATTGGTGGGGAGGATTGAGCCTCCCCCTTTCCCGCCAGAGGGTGGCAAATACCGGCAGGATGGAGGTAGCTCCGTCCCAGCTGCTGGCACACCCAGGCGAGGAGTGGAGAAGAAGGGGGCACCAAAAAGAATTAAAAAAAAACTGGGGAAGGTGGGCTACATGAAGCCCTGTCTGCTTCCCCCCATGGCATGTGTCACTGCCCATTTCCTGGAGAGTCATCTGAATTCATGTACCAGGTAGGGGAGGATGGCTCTCCCCCTGGAGGTGGGATTCGTGGGGAACTAGGCTCCTATGGGTCAGGGGAGGAAGACATCGGCTGTAGGAGGTGGGGACAGGGCTGAAAGCCTGCCTGCCTACCCCAGGCAGAGAAAAGCAATATGGAAAAAAATGTGGGTGTAATTAGCAGGCACTTCCTCACCCAGAAGGTGGTGAACCTACAGAACTAACTACACGCAAAGACAATGACAAACTCAGTGAACACAAAGGCAGTGCAGGCCTTTATGGTAAGCATGAACAAATGTTTGCTTACCAAGGGAGTCACTGGGTACTCTGTGTAGTAGAGTGGAGTGGGCAGAGAATCCCTATAAATCTGTACATGTTTGCACTGCATACTTATTTCATCCCTGCTTATGTACCAGAGGGGCAGAAATGATGATCCAAGCAAAAACGCTGTAGGCAGTACTAAAAAAGTTTAATTTAAAGTTAACACGAGAACATAAATCACCAGCCTGTATCCCTCGTTCATAGTAAAAATCACATTATCACGGGGTGGGGCTGCTGACATGCAACCATGTGAATGAGCTATAGGTTAAATTTGGTCCAAACAGTTACAGATTCTTTCAAGAAAAGTGATTAACATACTGGTATTTGTAAATATATCCATTTGAAAGAGGTTTTTCCATTTAAAGATTTAATACATTTGCAATACTGAACTTTGTAAAATAAGTTATACACTTTTATGGCGCCTGTTTTTAAGCATGACCATATGCTGGAAGTTTCTCTTTAAGCATCCCTTCAAGAAAATCTCCAGAGTGGGTCAATTACCCACAGCTGCAGGAAAACAGTGCTCATTTTGTGGCCAGGTACTAAAGGACATCTGACAAGCTGCTAGACTCTAAGCTCTGACATGAGTTTCTTTCCTGGAAATTGTGCAATAGCAGGACTTTGACCCTGGCCACTGAGGCGATAACAGGTATAAAACATATAAAAGAGAAAGGACTGATCCTTATATAGTTTGTGCCTTAAGACAATGGTTTCAATGCTTGCGGGGGGGGATGGGAACTGCAGTATATTTACTTCCAGTTGCATATTATTCAGATATTTTCATGAAATGCAGTCATTGTTTCCCACATAACACTTGCGCAATGCTGGCACAAATGTGTAAGACCAGAGAATTATTTATCATAGAATTATAGTTTATCTCCAGCTTTAAAAATAACTGGGACATGATGCCTCTTGGCATCGGCAATTAGGCATGTGTATCATAACATCCTCCCCCCCCCCATGCTACATCTCATGTTTTAAATTGAGTTCTGGACCACAGTATTGTTACAGGTACATAATTTGGGGGACCGTAGCAGAGAAAGAAGACAGAAAGAAAATAAAACGTGCAGACAGAAAAAGATAAGTATACAGTATGCTGACTCAAGAGAGAAATGGGCGAAAATAAAATAAAAAAAGAGAGACAATGAACATATATTCTCAATGTTTCTTGGCAAATGAATTTTATTTGTAAGCGACTAAGTGTAACCAGGAAAAGTACACTGAGCTATGACAGCTTATTTCCCTGCTTTATTTTTCTCTGTAGCAAAGTGTTTCTTACAGGGTATATCTTCTGTGAAATTATTACAGGTAGTGCTTAAATTTTTGTGACTTTTTATCATTAGGTTAAGCAAAATTATGTTTGCCCCTATTTTATTTATTTCTTTTTTGCTGAAAAGGTTTTTTTTTTTGTCTCATAGGTGTTACAGTCTCCTTCTCACACTGAAGACAGGGATAGTGAGAAAGCAGCCACAGCTTTCTTGAATCAAGGAGGTTATTTTCTAGACTACACTGAACTGAATTATTACATTTTGGACCTGTGTAAGTAACTAGTATTAATTCTGTTTCTGGGGTGGGCTTTTCTTAGTTTTAACTTTAATTTGCCTGGGAGGAACTGTAGCTGGGAGATATTTGCAGTCAGTTGTGACTAGACTTGTTACTTACCCTTTGTGAAATAGGTGTCTGAAAGGAAGGAAGGCACTCCCTGGGGTGGAGGGTAAGAGTTGTAGGTGACTGTTTCTGGACAGCATAGGGTGACTGTCTCGGAAGTGCTACCTGTCTATGGCACGGATGAGGCTAGGGCACTCCGCACCAATGGGATTCAATGACTGGTTGAAAAGCTGGTGCAGAGCTCAGGGATTTGGCTTCATTGGGGATTGAGGCTCCACCTGCAGGGATGCAGCCTATACAGGCCGATGGTCTGCATCTATCCTGGAGGGGAACCAGGATCCTACGTGATAGGCTTAAATGCTTCAGTGGCAAGCATTTAAACTAGCCAAGGGGGCAGGCACTGAAGAGGAGAAGGGAAATCCTAGCCACCCCCAAAAAAATCAGGGTAATTAGTGAGGTAAACACCAAAATAGAGCAATCGATAGGGGGAAGGGCAGGGGTAAATGGAGAAAAAGACAAAGGCAGTAAGGACAGGGATGGGGCAAAAAGAAATAAAGCCATAAAAAAATGGAGGGTAATGAGTACCAATGCCCGTAGTCTAGGTAAAAAGCTCCCTGAAATGGTGGCCTTGATGGAAGAGGGATGCCTGGATATTGTGGCAGTCACAGAAACATGGTACACAGAGAACCATGACTGGGATGTCAACATACCAGGGTACACAATCTACAGGAGGGACAGGGAGGGAAGAAGAGGAGAAGGAATAGCTCTCTATGTAAGGGAAGGGATAAAAGCAACAGAACTAAAGGGTAAATAGGGAGGAGAGGAGGCACTGTGGGTCACCCTGGAGACTGGAAATGGCTCCACAATCCACACAGGGGTTCTATACAGACCCCCGTCTCAGGGGGAGGAAATGGACAAGGAAATGATAGAAGGCATCCTTGGGATGGCAGAGAAAGGGGAGATACTGCTGATGGGGGACCTGAATATGCCAGATGTTGACTGCAGCACCTTTGCTGCAGCCACATCCAAGAGCAGGGCCATTCTCGATGCCCTACAGGGGGCATGCCTCAGACAGTTAGTTTTAGAACCCACTCGGGAGACAGCAAATTTAGACCTGGTACTCTCAAATGGGGATGGAGAGAGGATCTCTGCTCTTGAAGTGGGTAGCGATCTGGGAACAAGCGACCACCAAACAGTGTGGTTCACGATAAACTTAGCTGTAGAGTCAAGCCACACAAAAGTGAAGGTACTGGACTTCAGGAGGGCTGATTTTGACAAAATGGGAGAGTGCCTCAGAAAAGCACTAGCAAACAGGCAAGAAGGTGGAGTGGAGCAACAATGGGGAAATGTCAGTGTCAGTGACTCAGTAGGTAGCACACTCGCCTCTGAGGCCGGGAGATCAGAGGGCTGTGGGTTCAGCTCCCACATCTGGCACTTGGGTTAATATCCTAGTACTGACACTGTAGTGCAGCATGAGAGGGGTGCTGCACTTCTGAGGTGCCGTCTTTCGGATGAGACGTTAAACCGAGGTCCTATCTGCTTGGATTGGTGGTAGTTCAGGTGGATGTTAAAGATCCCATGGCACTTATCGAAAAGAGTAGGGGAATTTCCCCGGTGTCCTGGCCAAATTTCCCTCATTCACTAAAAATACCACCAACAGCTTAATCTGCTTCAAAGTCAGTTCACATTCATCTGTATCCCCCTTCCCCGGGTCGTGCCTGAAAATAGGCAGGATTTGTCTAGTGCACTTACCCGGTCAACAAAAGCTAAAATAAAAATAAAAAAAAATAAAAATAAATCAAAACCGCCATCACAGAGGCAACAAGTCTTTGTGTGAAGCAAATAAACAAATCTGCAATAAGCAAATAAACAAATCTATAAATAAATAAATAAAATGGGATGTATAGGCAGGGGCATTACCAGCAGGAAAAGGGAGGTCATAATTCCGCTACACAAGACACTAGTGAGGCCCCACCTGGAGTACAGTGTACAGTTCTGGAGACCATACCTACGTAAGGACATAGACAAATAGCTAAGGTTCAGAGGAGGGCAACAAAGATGGTGCATGCATTGCATCACAAGTCCTATGAAGACAGGTTGAAGGAACTGAACATGTACTCCCTGGAGGAGAGGAGGGAGAGAGGGGATATAATAGAGACATACAAGTGTCTTACAGGGAGGAACAGGGTGCAGGAAAACACTATTTTTAAGTGAAAAAGATGTTTCAGGACTAGAGGGCATGGGATGAAGTTGGAGGGAGGACGATTCAGAGGAAACATGAGAAGAATTTCTTCACAGAACGGGTGGTGGACAAATGGAACACCCTGCCAGAGGAAGTGGTGGGGGCTGAAACAATCACGGGATTTAAGAATGCATGGGATAGACATAGAAACATAGAAACATAGAAACATAGAAGTTGACGGCAGATAAGGACCGCAAGGCCCATCCAGTCTGCCCATTTCTTTTCTACCTTATAAATGTGCCATCGGCCTTTGCTCTGTCAGTGACCTATCTATTCATAGTCATTTGTATTGCTCCTTATGCCTATCCCATGCCTGTTTGAAGCCCTGCACTGTATTCATAGCCACCACTTCTGTGGTAAGCCATTCCATGCATCTACCACCCTTTCTGTGAAAAGAATTTCCTCCATTCCCCTTAATCGGCCTCCTCTAATCTCATGCTGTGTCCTCTTGTCCTGCTATTTTCTTATATTTAAACATGTTAGACTCTTTCACCTTGTTTATGCCCTTAAGGTGTTTAAATGTCTCGATCATATCACTCTCTCCGCCTTTGCTCAAGGGTATACATATTGAGCTCCATTAATCTGTCCTCATATGTCTTCTGATGCAGTCCCTGCACCATTTTGGTTGCCCTTCTCTGGACTGCCTCAATTTGGTTAATGTCCTTGTGAAGGTGTGGCCTCCAATACTGCACGAGTACTCCAGGTGGGGCCTAACCAATGTCTTGTACAGAGGATTATTACCTCCCTCTTCACGACTTGTGATACCCCTACTAATACACCTAACACCCCTAGCCTTACCTACTGCTTTAGAGGTCTGCTTGATGATTTTAGGTCATCAGTGATGATGATGCCCAAGTCTCTTTCTTCCTTTGTGACTGCTAGCAACTCCTCCCAGCCTATAAGTGGCTTCAGGGTTTCTCTTCCCTATGTGCATGATTTTGCACTTCTTTGCATTAAATCCCAGTTGCCACTCTTCTGACCATTCTGCTAGTTTATCCAGATCTCTTCTCATTCTGCCCACCCCATCTGGATCATCTACTCTGTTGCAGATCTTGGTGTCATCTGCAAACAGACAAGCCTTACCCTCTAGTCCATCTGCGAGGTCACTAATGAAGATGTTGAATAGGACTGGCCCCAGGACTGATCCCTGAGGTACCCCACTTGTGACTTGCATCTCTTCTGACTGTATACCATTTACCACCACTCTCTGTTTTGCCAGTCAACCAGTTTGCCACCCAGTTGACCAACTTCTGACACCGAGCCTACCTAGCTTATTTATCAATCTTCTATGTGGAACAGTGTCAAAAGCTTTGCTGAAGTCAAGGTAGGCGACATCAACTGCTCCCCCTTGGTCCACCACTCTGGTTACCCAGTCAAAGAAATCTATGAGATTAGTTTGACAGGACCTTCCTTTTGTAAACCCATGCTGTCTTGGATCCTGTGCCCCTATGGATTCCAGGTGTTGCACTATCCTTTCCTTAAGGAGTGCCTCCATAATCTTGCCCACTACTGAGGTAAGACTGACTGGTCTGTAGTTCCCGCCTCCTCCTGCTACCACTCTTGTGGAGTGGGATCACATGAGCCCTTCTCCAGTCTTCTGGGACCTCTCCTGTGCTCAGAGACTCACTAAACAATTCTGCTAATGGCTCTGCTAGTTCCTCCTTTAGCTCCTTAAGTACCCTGGGATGTATGCCATCAGGTCCCATTGCCTTATCCACCCTGAGCTTAGCAAGCTCTTGTAGGACCCTTTCTTTTGTGAAGGGAGTAGTGCTCACCTCCCTCCCCCCTGTGTCCATGATGCTGAGCTGTGGGCCCTGCCTACCTTCTCTTCAGTAAATACTGAGCAAAAGTATCTATTTAGGATAGATGCCTTTACAGGGTCCTCCTCCTCCATGCTCCCTTTTCTCCATAAAGCTTAGCAATACCCCTCTGGACTTTCTCCTTTCACTAATGTATCTATAGAAAGTCTTGTCACCTTCTTTTACTGTTGGTACTAGTGTTTCCTCAGTTTGGGACTTTGCCTGCCTTACTGCCTTACCTGCTTCCCTTAGGGCAGTTTGGTATGCCTCCTATCTTCATCCGCTGTGTTCATTATATTTTCTGAAGGCCAGCCTTTTGGCTCTGACCTTTTCTGCTACTGTATTTGAGAACCAAAGTGGTTTCCTTCTTCTTTGCACTTCCTTTTCTGTCTAACACAATGGGATGTTGCTTCAAGTATTGTATCCTTAATGCTTGCCCACTTTGCCTGTACCTCCTCACCTGTGTTTCTTTTGCCAGGGCTAGCTTAACTCTGTTGGCCATCTTATCAAAGTCAGCTCCTCTGAAGTCCCATATTTTGCTTTGGAATGGGATGATTTAGATGTAGTAGCCAAATTGAACCATACCATGTGATGGTCACTGGCCCTCAGGTGACCTTCTACCTGGAGATCTGTGATCCCTTCTTTGTTAGTCAGTACTAGATCTAGGATAGCCCTGTCTCTTGTGGGTTGCTGTACCAGTTGTTTGAGGCCCTCCCCTGCAGGAATCCACTATGAGTCTAGTTCTGGCAGATGTTCCTGCTGGTATTGACCAATCTGTATCTGGCATGTTGAAGTCTCCCATTATCAGAACCTCCTTTAGCTGTCATGTTTTGTATATCTTCTAACAGTAATGTGTCTATGTCCTCCCTCTGGTCTGGGGCCTGTAGACAACCCCAGTTCTTATGGCTGTCCCATTTCCTGTTTCAGGGTGACCCACAGTTGTTCTGGCTCCTTATGTGTATTCTGAATTTCTGTAGCTTTGATATTTTCATTAACATACAGGGCCACCCCTCCCCCCCCTTTTGCACCTCGGTCTCTTCTGAACAATACATAGCCAGGTACTGAAGTCTCCCAAGTGTGGTTACTGGTAAACCACGTCTCACTAATTGCTACTATGTCCAGTTTAGCCTCTGACATAATTGCCTGCAGGTCTGGGATCTTATTTCCCAGGCTGTGAGCATTTGTGTACATGATTTTCCATTGGCCAGATTTTGGTGTGTTAGTTGTTGGGTGAAGTTTGGCATTACCCCTGTGCATCGTATGGGGAGACAAACCTTTTTCTTACCTGGTGATGCAAATGAGCGCAAACACGCTTGAATTCCTGTTTGACCACTAGCTGAGGGAGGGTGTTCTTCCCATTTGACCGTATGGGGTGCTGCACCCTCTCCCCATTTGCTAGTTTAAATATTCTGCAAGGCGTCAAACTTCTGCCCCAATGCACTGACCTCTTAGTCAGATGCAGTCCATCAAATTTAAAGAACTTTCGCTCCCAGAACTGTTGCCAGTTCCCTACAAATCTGTGTCCTTTTCCTGGCACCAGTCCTTGAGCCACGTGTTTAGCTCCCCTATCTCCCCTTCTCTGACCTTCCGTCCATCTGCTCCCTTCTCCCAGACTGGCAGGATCTCAGAGAAGGAGATGCCAGACGAAATAGATGATAGTTTGTCACCCAGCCTAGTCAGGTGTTCCTTGGTCTCCACAACTGACCGCTGGCGAGATCAATAGTCCCTATGTGTACTAGGACATCAATGTTTTCTCCTGCTTTGTGAACAATTTTAGTAATGCGGTCAGTGTCTCTCCATGCTGATGTACCTGGGAGACATCTGACCATCACCCCTGGCTGGAGATGGGTATCAACTCCCCGAATCATGGAGTCTCCTATGATCAGAAGTTTTTTGGATTTCCTTTGTGCTTGTTTAGTTTTGGTTCCTGATTTGGGTGAGTATTGTTGTGCTAGCTCCTGTGCCACAGTGTCCTGTAAAGGAATTCTGGAGGTCAGGGGTAAGGTGCAACAGACTTCTAGGAAAACAAACTGAACTTACAAGCTCAAATGGACAGGGTGGGCCATAGGCCCTTATCTGCTGACACTGTCTATGTATCTATGTAAATCAAAACTAAAGAAAAAAACACTATGGTTCTCAAAAGAAGTGGTGGGGAAGGTAAGGGAAAAAAGATAGCATTCAGGAAGTATAAGGAAACACAGAAGGAGCAGGACAGAGAACTGTACCAGTTAAAGCAGAAGGAAGCAGATAAGGCAGTCAGAATAGCAAAGGCCCAAACCGAGGAAAAGATAGCCAACTCGGTTAAGAAGGGGGATAAAACCTTTTATAGGTACATTATGGAGCAAAGAAAGACTAAGGCAGGGATACTGAGGATGAACAAAGAGGAAGGTGGTTGGGCAGAGAGCGACAGTGAAAAAGCAGTGTACTGAACGAATACTTCTGCTCAGTATTCACAATGGAAAAGCAGGGGGAAATACCTAATCCGGTCAATAGAAGCACTCTGGATGGGGGAAGGGGTTGATATTAGTCCTTCACAGAAGAAAGGGTTCTGAAAGAACTCTTAAAACTGAAGGTGGATAAAGCAATGGGGCCTGATGGGATTCACTCCAGAATTTTAAAATAACTAAGGGAAGAACTAGTAACACCACTGACTACCCTTTTTAATAAATCATGGGAGGATGGGGTGGTATCTGAGGACTGGAGGAGGGCGGATGTGATTCCCCTTCACAAAAGTGGGAGCAAGACAGAGGCAGGAAACTACAGACCTGTCAGTTTGACCTCAGTGGTAGGGAAAGTGATGGAATCATTTCTGAAGGAAAGAATTGTTGAGTACCTAGAGGCCAGTGGGCACAGGACCCAAGGCAGCATGGATTCATAGTGGGAAGGTCATGTCAGACAAATCTAATTGATTTCTTTGACTGGGTGACCAAAGCAGTGACCAGGAGGGGTTGTGGACATGGCCTACCTAGACTTTAGCAAGGCATTTGACATAGTCCCGCACAAAAGATTAATAAACAAATTAGCCAGCCTGGGAGTGGGTCCTAGGGTGATAGCCTGGGTAAAACACTGGTTGTACAACAGGACACAGCAGGTAATAGTAAATGGAGTCCACAGTGAAGAAAGTTGGGTTACTAGTGGGGTACCACAGGGTTCAGTACCGGGGCTGGTCCTTTTTAATGTCTTTATAAGTGACATTGCAGAGGGACTGGAAGGGAAAGTATGTCTCTTTGCAGATGACACAAAGATCTGCAACAGGGTTAATACACAAGGTGGGGTGGAAAGGATGGAAAGGGACTTGGCAAGGTTGGAGGAATGGCCAAATGTATGGCAGCTTAGATGATTCAATGCAAAGAAGTGCAAAGTAATGCACCTGGGAAATAAAAACCCAGGGGAAGAGTACACAATGGGGGGTGAGATACTGACAACAACAAAAATGGAAAGGGACCTGGGGGTAGTCATATCAGATGACCTAAAGGTGGGCCAGCAATGTGAGAAGGCAGTAAGGAGGGCTGGGGGGATACTGGGATGCATAGGGAGAGGCATCACTAGTAGAAAACAGGAAGTTGTCGGCCCTCTGTACAGACAGTTGGTAAGACCACATCTGGAGTACTGTGCACAGTTCTGGAGACCCCATCTCCGCAAAGACATAGACAGGGTGGAGGCTGTCCAGAGAAGGGCAACCAAAATGATGCAGGGTCTGCATCAGAAGACATATGAAGAAAGGCTAAAGGAACTAAAGATGCATAGCCTCGAGAAAAGGAGGGAGAAGTGGGACATGACAGAAACTTTCAAATACCTCAAGGGAATCAACAAAGTCCAAGAGGGTAGCATCTTTCACAAAAAGAAATGTGCAAGAACAAGGGGGCACAATTTGAAGATAGAGGGGGGACAGCTCAGAGGTAATGTGAGGAAGTATTTCTTCACAGACAGGGTTGTGGATACAAGGAACAGCCTTCCTGAGGAGGTTGTAGAGTCAAAAACAGTGGGGGAATTCAAGAATGCATGGGACAGACATAAGGCAATTCTAGTGAGGGGTAGGAGGAAGTAGGCTGTTGGTTAACTAGGATCTGCAGCTTATCCGTTAGGTAGAGAAATGGGCAGACTAGGTGAGCCAAGCGGTCCTTATCTGCTGTCAAATTCTATGTTTCTATGTTTCTATGGGGGTGGATTACACAGACTTATTTAATTGGCAGGAAGTAACGTTCACCGGGACACTGAGAAAAATCCACAGCTCTTTCAATACATAGTATGGGATCTTTAGCTTTACACCTGGAGATAAGCTGCATGGCAGGGTTTTAAATAATTGATTAGCAGTTTTTTTCTTGGGACAATACTAACTGTACAGAAAGCATTTATATAGGTTTTCTAGAAGTGTTGTGTTTGTTAAACACAGTGAGGCAAGTGCTATGCATTTTCGCAATGTTTTAGAACTTTTATGAGCAAAACGCTAATCAATTTTTAGAGTTAAATAAATCCCTGCATGGGATCACTAACTTTCACCTGGAAAGCCACAACCGATGGCAGAAGGGACCTTGCTTTAAACATCTTATTTGAAGGACAGGACTTCAACAGTGCGAGAAAAAATGTTTTAGGAATCCCCCAAAGTGCTGATCCCAAAGCATCTGCATAATTTAAACAAACTCTGGTCAGAGCTGATACAGCTGCTCAGAGTGGTGAGAGCAATTAAGGGAATACTTGGTGCTCTCGCTGCGCCGCAGTCAGCGGTACCCAAGATGGTGGTGATGACAGAACTGTGCAAGCATGATACTCGCGCATGTGCAATTTGAATACGCAGCCATCTTGGACACTGGAAGCCGCTACTTACAGCTGCAGAAGAAAGCAGTATCCCATTTAAGTGGGTGTGTTTATGCGGGCCGGTGGAGGGAAGGGTCACATAAACACGAGTTGACCTGTGCCAGATCACTGTGGAAGCACGCTGGACAGCAGTCCAGTCATGTGCTTCCACAGTGCTACTATATGGAACTACAGCAATACGTCGGCAGAGCTCCACTCACAGAGCGATAAAAAGGATAGGACAGCATAAGATAAAGACCTTCAAGTTTTTGCAAGGATATAATAGGCTCGACCACTCCAAACTTTTCCAAGTGAACAGGAATTCTACCCCAGGGAACCAGAACCTTAAATTGTTGTGAGGTACAGTAAATTCAAAAACAAAATGCAAGGAATCTCTGTTTCACAGAGAGAGAGAGAGTGGTACATAAATGTAATAGCCTGCCTAGCAAGGTCATCAACAAGGGCACCACGGCTGGGTTCAGACCTGGCTGAGATGATTTCAAAGGGTTTATTAAAGGGAAGAAATGGGGGGAATAAAAGGGCAATAGATTCAAGGTAGACTCCACAGCACATCGGAAGGACTCTGTGCCTTTATCTGCTCATACATTTCTATATTTCTATGTTAAATAATTGTGCCTTTTTAAATATTTCTTTAGTTCTTATCTTTATTAAAATAGGGGTAGTTTGTTGACACATTTCAGCTGAAACATGTGTAAGCATGATTCCACTTCACGGTCACCCAATCTGCCATGTCGTACTCTGAGATGTTCTCAAATGCTCATAATGAGTTGATGCATTGTATTTTTTCCTTGAGATCAGTACAGCACTCATAGCTTTTCTCATCTTCTACCCTAAATTCTGAAATACTTATAATGAGTTAAAGTGTTATATTTTATCATGGTTATCAATACAGCCCTCTGAGATTCAATCTTGAATTTACACACCTGAGCAACAAGGAATCATCTGCACTGCCAAACCAGTTACTTGGAGTGGACCACAGATTTCAATCCTGCAAGGTAACAGATTCTGGTCAGGCTCATCCATAAGTTTTAAATACATTCCTCAGTAATTAACCTTTACACTGGGGCCTGCTGGTTGTTGACCATATATTCACTCCCCCCCCCCCCCAACCAACGTGCTGCCCAGAAAGGGTCGGCATATTTTAACTATTTCTTCATTCCCTAATTTTTTAATTCTTACCTTAGTTAAAACAAGGGTAGCTAGTTGTTACAGCAGATTTCAGCTGAAGCATGTATATGCATGGCACTACTCCATGGTCAACTCATTTGTCATGTCCTACTCTATCGTAGGTTTTTCTCATTGGCTCAAACAGCAGTACAGGCATGTTAATTATCTGACAATTACAGGCCTGTACTTCTTTTGAACTGACAGCCACTGTACATTAAACAAAACAAAAAAACATCTGTTCGCTGCTCCCCTAACAAAAAAAAAAAGCATCTGTCATGTTGGGTTTATCGCTCAGGCCACCTGCTTAGAAAGGTTTGTTACTTGCCAGTTTCAGAGGATCTCTGGAGAGTTATAATGCTTCGCAATGTAAGCCATCAGTATCAGGACCTCATGGGAAGCCACTGCATGATGCAGCCACTGACACTGCCATGCATGTGAGTATGTTGTCAGCACACAGTGTCACCTATATATCACAAGCAGGCCCAAGCCACCTCAGTTTCCCGCCATCAGTGAACAGAGTCCCACATATTCACCAACAGAGGGATTAAGGCTACCCCAACCAATCACATGCAGAAAGGCAGGCAGGAGTGTAGTAAACACTGCCCACCATGCAGCTATTGATGGCCCTGATATACTGTAAATAAAAGACTGAATATGCAGTGCCTTGCTAAGTACCTAAAAGCAAATGTCTGCCACACCAGCAGGATGGCGTTTGGGAAAAGGTATGGCTCTCTTGGAATCTTCTTGAAGAGCTACTGTTACTGGTAACTAACAAGTATCTTCTTTGAGGGTGTTTCCATAGAGCCTTAATACATTTCATAATTACCAAGCACTACCAACCCCGACTGGGTGGCCAGTCAAAGTCTGGAGTGACCCCTCAGGAGGGCAGGCTTGCAAGACAGTCAGAGAAGTTCCAGCCCTCGTCTCAGAGACCAAATACAGAATTTAACAGGGTAAGACAAATCAGGTAGCCAGGTGGCCAATGGCTACTTAAAAAACTGGTTTGGCTACCATACTTTGAAAGTTATTGCCCACCTTGGCTACCTGCCTACAAACTGATTTTTATTGATTCCTTAAAAAGAATGGCCATTACAAATATTGACTTGGCTACCAGATTTTGAAAGCTAGCCAAACTGAACACCAGATCACTAACTGATTTGTCCCACCCTGGAATGTAATGCTTAGTAAACACAGACACATAGACAATGATAGCAGAAAAAGATAAATGGTCCATCTGGTCTGCCCAAGTTCCCTATTTAGCCCTGGGGTCTGCTGTCCCTGTAGTGTCCTAACTCTCCCCATCCCCCCTACCTCAACTCCCAGTTTCTGCCACCTCTAGCAACAGCTACACCCTTCACTCTGTCCCAACCATGCTTGAAATCACTGATGGTTTTAGCACCCACCACCTTAGCTGGCAGCCTACACCATGAATCCACAACCCTTTCTGTAAAATAATACTTTCCTATATCCCTCTTGAGCCTCCCTCCTGTCAGTTTCCATGCATGTCCATGTAACCGCGAGCTGGTATTCAAGCAAAAATGTTCCCCACAGTTCGCCTTGTTAACTGCTTTTAGGAACCTGAAGGTCTCTATCATATCACCCCTCTCCTTTCTAGTCTCCTGCAAGTACAGTGCCTTGAGGTGCTCCTTGTAGGACCTGCTTTGTTGGCCCTGAATCATTTTTGTTACCCTGCGCTGCACTATCTCCAGCCTACCCATATCTTTCCTGAGGTGAGGACTCCAGAACTGGGCACAGAACTCTAGGTGTAGCCTCCCGAAGGATCTATATAAGGGAACTATTACCTCTTCTCTTCTGCTATCACTACATCTCCCGATACATCCCAGCATACTTATATGGTTTGTTGTATGCCTTGTTGCACTGACTCGACTGTTTAAGGGAGTAACTGATGATAACTCCAAGGTCACATGCCTCAGCCATTCTTGTTCCCTAGGCGCATTACGGTGCACTTTTTGGCATTTAGTTTCACTGCCAAACCTTAGACTACCCCTCTAACTCTTCTAAGTCCCTCTGCATTACCTGGATTCCTTCGTTGCTATCCACCCCCCAACCCCACCATACCTCTCAACCTCTCACCTCATAAATTAGGGACAAAGCTTAAAAAATCTGGGCCAAAGACCCAAAATCAGAGACACATCTTAAAAATTGGTAATATTCACTCAGAAAGCTGACAGAATAAGGGAAACAGCATAAGAAGCATTTTCTGAAGAACTAGCATGTAACTGTAATGTTTAACATTATTTTGTGCTTACAATCCCCACTGTTCAGTCACAGAAATTTTACAAGGGACAGAGGAAATTTTTGAAGCAAAATCAGGAACAGTTGAGAGGTATGACCCCCACACCTAGAGCTTAGCGTCATATGCCAAGAGATGCAACCTGCCCGGATCCCCACACCAATATCACTGATAAACCTATGAGATCTGTCAGGGGTCCAGACAGTTCTGCTACCAGTTCCCTGATTAATCTCAGATGCAGCCCATCTGGTCCTTTGGGGCCTTATTCATCTTTAGGGCTGATAGTCCCCTCTTGACCTTTTTGTTTGTATATATTGGCTGCTTCATCTTTGGGACCCCCTTAGTGGCTGCCTTGATGTCACTCTCTAGCAGGGGCCCACTGTTCTCCCTAGTGAAAACTGAGCAAAAGCGATCATTAAGGATAGCAGCCTTTTGCCTGTCCTCCTCTGTCATCCTAACCCCCCCCCACCCGTTAGCCTAACTATTCCCCCTCCTTTCTTCCTTTTCTCCAAATATATTGAAAGAGTTGCTTTTCTCAACATTTGATCCACTCTGCAATATGCGGCTCCATGTCTGCTTTTGCCTCCCTAATCACCCTCTTTGCCTCCCTATTTTTCAGTAAATATTCTGCCCCTTCTCCCCCCCCCGCTTTCCTTTATATTTGTAGAAGGACTTTTCTTGACCCTCACCACTTCCCTGATTCTTGCCAAGAACCATAACAGTCTACTAAACCTGTTCTTTTTGGTCAGTGTTCTCGTGCATAATTTAGATGCTTCAAGAATGGCCCCCTTGACTGCCCTCCTATCCCTCTTCCACCTCGCCTATGTTGTCCCACCCAACTAACTTTTCCCCGATCAGCTCCCTCACCCAGAAGAAGTCCACCCTTCTAAAAACAAGGATTTCAACTCTCAGTTGGGGTTTTCTGTACCCAAAAGTCAGTTCAAACCAAATGGAGTTATGGTCACTGGTCCCCAGTGGCTTCCCTATTCTCACAGATCCAACCTCCTCCCAGTAGATGAACACCACATTGAGAATGGCAGTCTTCCTGATGAGATCCTTAACTAGTTGTACTAGTAGACAGTCCTGGAAGGCATCCAGCAAGGCCTGACTTCTGGTGTTCCAGGCCACTGGAACAGTCTAGTCTATGTCTGGCAGGTTCCAATCACCCACCACCACTTCCCCCTTTGCAACCCCATATTCAAGTTCTTCCCTGAGCTCTCTGTCTCTCTCTCTCTCTCTCTCTTCCCCTTGCCCTGGAGGTCTACAGTTCCTCCCCAAGTGCAGTTTCTTGCATGAGACTACTGTGAACTGCACCCACAGTGACTCTGTCTCCACATTACTGCCCCTGATGCACCCATCTTCCACTACCTCAATGTCATGCCATTCCTGACAAAAAGGACTACTCCTTCCCATCTACTTGTTCCTCTATCCCTCCTGAACCTTGTGCATCCAGGGACTGTCAGATCCCAGTCAATATTTTCCAAGGCCCACGTTTCTGTGATGGCCACTAGGTCCACCTCAGTGTCCGTCATCAGCGCCTGAAGCTCAGTGATTTTCCTACCCAGCATCATGGCATTAAGGCATGCCCCCTTCCTTCTGACTCATGATCTTACTTTTCTACTATTCTTGTGCTTTCCTTGTCCTTGCCTCTTTTTTTTTTTTTTGATGTTTGTATACTCTGTGTTCCTATTCACTGATGTCCCCTCATCAATAGTATGAATCTGGTGCCCAGCAGTAGCCCTGTAAGTGTCACTTTCTGAAACTGACCAAAAACAGGCCACAGAGGCTGCAAAGCCCCCTGTGGCATGCCCCATAAAAGTATCAGGCAGTTGTCCTGCATGTCAGTAGAAGAACAGAATACAGGAGGAGATCCATTTGGAGAGGCACCGTTTGGAAAAGAACAGTTACGTACTCACCGCAACAGTAGATTTTTAAGAGAATCTCTTTCGTCAGGCCACACCTATGGAACTTATAACTGCCAGGAGCTAGGACCATACAGAAACTTTTGCAAACACTCCACCAGGGGCCACCCATAACAACGTCAGACGCCGGCTACTACATAAAAGTAGGCAGCCCCTTCCTTCCTCAGTTCCTCACCAGAGATCATGCTCGGAGGACCTCTGTGTAGAGAAACAGGAGAGAACCTAGGGCTCTGCCAACCAAGCAAGGCAGAAAACAGCAGGTAGTACCTCATGGAGATGGAGAGAGCACTCAGTAGAGTCTCAGGATCCTACAGGTGAAAGGAGAGTGGGATAGCATGGCCTGATGAAAGAGATCCTCTCAAAGATCTGCTGTTATGGTGAGTATGTAACTGTTCTATCTTCTTCGACGATATCTTTTTCGTCAGACCACATCAATGGAATGAATACCATGCAGTACTGACCATAAACAGTCTGGGTGGCTGAAGCCTACAGGTCTAAGAAAGCAGGCTTGAAGCACTGCTAGGCCAAATCCAGCCTTTCTGTGAGAGATAATGTCCAGACTCTAGTGTTAGTGAAGGTGTGGACAGTATTCCAGGTGGCAGCTGCACAAGTTTCTGCAGCACATTTTTTAAAACATGCAACATATGTGACCATGCCTGTAGTTGAATAAGCACGAACAACAACAAGAAGTTTCTTACCACACTTCCTATAACAAAAAGTAATACACTTTGGTAACCATTTGGACAGGCACTGTTTAGAAACTGGAGCACCCTCCTTCCCAGGGGCAAATGAGACAAAAAGCTGTGAGGAGCTCCTATAGTCCTTTGTGCAGTGTATACTGTATAGTACCCGAGTATTCTATGTACATTTAGAGTATGGAGCGATGCTTCCCCAGGATTGGCATGCTCAGGAAAATAAACTGGTAGGTGGATGATTTGATTTAAAGTAAACTCAGACACCACCTTTGGTAAAAACTTTGGATTCATATGCAAAGACACCCTGTCTTTATGGAAAATCAAATAAGGAGACTCAAACATTAGAGCCTGTAGCTCTGAAATCCTTCAAGCAGAAGTAATGGCAACCAAAAACAACATTTTCCAAGAAAGAAAGTGTAAGCCACACGTCACAACTGGCTGTAAAGGAGTCAAAATATGCTTTTCCAAAACAAAATTCATGTCCCAAGCCAGAACTGGATAGTAAATGGCAGGTTTCAAGTGCAGAATACCTCTTGAGAATGTACAGGCTACCTCCAGCTGGACACACGTACAACCGTCAATAGGCATATGGAAAGCTGAAATGGCAGCTAAGTATACTTTGATAGAGGAATACTGCCGGGCTGCATCTGACAAAGGTAGTAGATATTCTAGAACCTAATTTACTGGACAGGTAAATGGATCTAAATGATGAGAAGCAGCCTTCAAAGCAAACCGCTTCCACTTCATAGAATAAGTGGCTCTTGTTTTTCTGGTAGCCACCAGAACATCTGCCACCTTTTGGCATACCCCAAGCCTAACAATGGCTATGTTTTCAGGAGCCATGCGTGAAGATGAAGTGAGCCGAGATCCAGGTGGACCATGATTCCCTGTTCCTGTGACAGTAGGCCCTAGCATAAGGGCAGGGGTACTGGTGGTTCCACTGCCAACTGCTGCAGTACAGGGAACCAGATCTGACAAGGCCATAAGAGAGCAATAAGGATCAGAGTTGCCCCTTCCACCTGAAGCTTGAGTAGCACCCTCTGAATTAGAGGGAAGGTATACAGGAACCTTCCCTTCCAAGAGAGGGACAACACATCTCACCAGAAAACTCCCGGCCCTGCAACGAACGAGCAGAAAAGCGGCAGTTTTGCATTGTATGAGAATGCAAAAAGGTCCAATTCTGAATGACCCTATCTATCAAACAGGTCTTCTACTACTGAGATCAGCAGTTCCCATTCATGCATTCAGGACTGTGACCTGCTTAGCCTGTCTACCAAGAAAGTTTTGGGTGCCTGAAATATGTACTGCTGACAGTTCTAGCCTGTGTTCCAGAGCCCAATACCAGACTCTCATTGCTTCCCTGCACAGGGGATAAGAATGATTTCCGTCTTGCTTATTGATGTAATGCATGACAGTGACATTGTCCATCTGTACAAACAGAGGATCAAGAGACAGATAAGCCTGGAAGACCTGTAGGCTGTACAAGACAGCTCACATTTCTAGGATATTTATGTGCAGGGTGCTCTCCACTGTGGTCCATATACCCTGCATCTGATGGGGTCATAAATTTGCCCCTTGACCATCCCCGTGGCATCTGTAGTTAAAATTTGGTGAGGGGAGAGGATAAGAAAGGGAACCCCCCTTTAACAGGTTGCTGGATTCCATCCACTACTTGAGCACTCACTCTGCATATGGGAGAGGTTACCAGAACTCTCTGTTCTAGATCGTCTATGAGCTGATCCTACTGGACTCTTAGGGTCCACTGAGGGATCCTCATGTGCCGTCTGGCCCAAAATATAGTGACCGTGGCCACTGTCATCAGACCTAAGAGCCAAAGGAATGTCCTGGCTGTAACATACCAGGTGTTAGGGACCATTTGGGTCCGTGCCATTAGACATTCAACCCTGTCTAGGGCAGGAAGTCTGAGCCTTGAATTGTGTCCAAAACTGCTCCTATGTACTACAGGCACTGACAAGTCATCAAGACAGACTTGGGTACATTGACATAACCCCCAGGACATCAAACATCTGCCTTGGCTGAGCTAGGGTGTGCAGGAGCTGCTCCTTGGAGTGGGCTTTCAATAGCCAGTCATCTAGGCAAGGAAATGCATAGAGGCCTTCCCTGCGAAGGGTTTCTGCCACCTCTGCCAAGCATTTGGTAAAGACCCATGTTGCAGAGAACAAGCCAAAGGGCAGTATTCTGAATTGGTAGTGTTCCCCCTGAAATGCGAACCTCAAATATTTTTGTGACTTCTGACGTGAAGGTAGGCATCCTTCATTGTCGAGGGAACAGATAATCCCCTGCCTGTAGTAGTGAAAGCAGTCCCTGTAAGGTGACCATTCTGAACTTTTTGTACTCTATAAAAAAGTTCAGGTCCCTGAGATCTAGAATAGGCCACAGGTCTCCTATCCATTTTGGGACTAGGAAGTAACAAGAGTAGAACCCTGTGTTTCTCTGTT
This sequence comes from Neoceratodus forsteri, assembly GCA_016271365.2. Taxonomy (NCBI): domain Eukaryota; kingdom Metazoa; phylum Chordata; order Ceratodontiformes; family Ceratodontidae; genus Neoceratodus; species Neoceratodus forsteri. The sequence goes on from CM057452.1 coordinate 382,767,419, forward strand.
CCAAGAGAGCAGGAGTAGAGGAATGTGGTTTGGAGGATAGAGTGCTGGTAGTGGTGGGTGATCTGGAGGTATTTCTAGAAGTTCCAGACCAGGACCTTGTGCTGTGATTTCTAGGACCCAGGCATCTAATGTCACCTCCTTCCACTGATTTAGGTGGAGGGAGAGATGACCCCCAACTACATCCCCTGGAGGAAATGGTGTTTGGAGGGTGTTTAAATAGTTGGGCAGAGCTAGTTGTGGCAGCTCCTGCTGCACCACCACCTCTGAGTGGGCACCTGGAGTGGTTCCTGGGGCAGGCAAGGATCCTACTCCCTTGCCTTTACCTTGTAGTCTGATGGCAGGACAGTGTCTAGCACCAGCCAAGCGAAAATGTATCCTCTCTCTACCCGTTGGTTGGGTATGATAGAGGGATTATACAGACTTCAGGGTTCTACCTGAGGTCTGGAGGTTAGAGTGGATATTCTGAACATCTGATCCAAATAACATGCATCCTCTAAAAGGGGGCATTGAGAATGGACTGCTGTACACCATTCACAAAGCTTGCCACCCTAACCTTGGAGTACCTCCTTAGACATATGCCAAAGGCAGCAACCCTGGCTGAAGCATCAGATACATCATAGGTCGTACGAAGTAGGTGTTTTCTACATCAGCTTCTGCTGTGACAGCTTTGAGAAGCTCCTGTTTGGGTGTACCCTCTGGCAAGGCTTGAGCAGCTGCTTTGGCCTTTCTCCAGAGAGTATTCCGGTACTTGACCATATGGGCCTGATAGTTAGCAATTCTGAGGCCCAGGGATGCTGAGGCAAAAGTTCTCTTACCCAGCACATCCAACTTCCTGTACTCTCTATCAGGAGAAAGGGAGCTGAGGTGTTTTGGTGTCCTTGATCTAGCCTGGGCAGTGATGACCACTACAGAGTCTGCCTCAGTTTGGCCAGCAAAGGAAGGTTTCCCTGACAGAGTCATAACACATCTTCTCTGTCTTTCTTGGTATGGCAGGAATTACATTCGGCCTATGCCCAGCAGCAAAGGTGGTATCCTCCAGGGCAGGTAGGAGGGGTGGTATCACTATAGGGGGAACATCAGGTAACTCCAAGAAATGTATAATGTTTTTCTTGGTGGTATCCTGTTAATACAAATCAAATACCATGGCAGCCTGTAACCGCTGCATCATGGTAATGAAAGAGGGGAATGTGGGGTGTAAACCACCGAGTCCTCACTGCATGTAGAAACAGTGGAACTAGTCCTTTCATAAGGACTTTCCACATAGTCTTCACAGGTTTTAAATAGTCAGTATCACATCACACTTTGCAATGTGAACCGTCTGCTTGCGCAATCCATTTTTACTTTTCCATCATAAAAATTGCAATGGATTCCAGAGTACCCCCCAGTGACCACGTTACCGTGCACCAAAAGAGGAAAAAAATATGTAGAGTTTTCTATTTAGGTGCACTCCTGCTGATATCGTGCATCTAAATGGACACACTTTCTTCGCTATGTCTGAATTCGGCATGCGTGTTGTTTTTTTCTAAATCAAGCATAGCCCTGATGTGACTGTGCATTATCCCAAAATGCTGTTTGTAATTCAGCTCCACGAAGCACATGCTCGGGGGTGGGTGGGGGTAGGCAGCAGCAGCTGAAAAGAAGCCAAGGACCCGTGATTGGTTAAGAGGAGCTGAAAAGCAGTGACTGGTGCAACCAGCAGTGCCAGGCAGTTTGAGTGCCATGAGTTTGCTGCTCGCAGACTTAGGCCTCGGACTCAGTCAAATTAGATTAGAAGAGCACCAGGCAACAATTAATTTTATCCCATCAACAAGTGCCAGACGACGACTCTGATGGAGTGGACGGTGGACCAGGAGTCGGAGTTCAATCAGGTCCAACCAGGACCATCGGGACATTCTTTACTCTGAAGCCAGCCCAGCACAGGCAAGGCAAGGCAAATTTTATTTTTATGGCGCCCATTCCCGGAGGCTCTGGGCACCTAACAACAAAACAACACAGATAGTAAAAATACAAAGCATTAAATATAAAATATTAAAATTCATAATCACGGCTTCATCATAAGTGTAAATAATTTCTCAGACTGTCAGGCAGAAGTATTATTCCAAATAGGCCAGGAGGAAGAGCTGGGCTTTTACCTTCTGTTTGAACAACTCAGTCGAAGGGGCCTCCTGGACTGCAGGTGGTAGTGAGTTCCACAGGGTCAGCCCGACAACACGAAAGGCATGGTCACCCGATATCTTCAGCTGAACCCTGAAACTTTCAGGAGGCCCCTCGACGAGGAGCGGAGGGAGCAGACAGAAGCTGCTGGTGTCAAGAGCTCCGACAGGTAGTCATGGCCCGGTCCGTGTATGGCCTTAAAGGTGAGCAAGCCCACCTTGAAAAGGACCCTCCACCTGATGGGCAGCCAGTGCAGCGCACGCAGGACTGGGGTCACATGACTGGACCTGGACAGGTCTGTCAGTAACCGAGCCGCTGCATTCTGCATCAGCTGAAATTTGCAGAGGGTCCCTCCCGTGACCCCAAAGTAAAGAGAGTTACAGTAGTCGAGGCTAGAGGTAACAAAGGCATGTACTACTGTCAGCAGATCTTTGGGCAGAATGAGGGGCTTGATCCTGGCAATGTTCCTCAAGTGGTAAAAACCACTCTTGACAACAGAGGACACCTGATCTTCGAGTGTCAGTCTGCTGTCCAAGATCACACCAAGATCACGCATCCTCGAGGAGGCGACCAATGGAGCAGACCCCAGGAAAATGCCTGTGTCGGCTCCATGTGCCTTGCCATCATGCCCGCAACCTGGTTCAATCACCAGCACCTTTGTCTTATCCGGGTTCAGTCACAAATAGCTGGAGAACATCCAGTTGCTGATTTTTGCCAGACAGATGTTAAGCATGTCCACAGCACCGGATGTCCCGGGAGCAAATGACAGATACAGCTGGGTGTCATCTGCATAGCAGTGAAACTCCACACTGAACTGCCAGATGATCTCGCTCAGGGGCAGTATGTACACTGCGAACAGCATCGACAACAAGATCAAGCCCTGGGGCACTCCACATGACAGGGTCATGGGGAAGAAAAAATTACTCACCATAGTAATTTTGTTTCTTCTAAGGGAATCTTACTGTATTCTGACTTATGCAATATGGTCTCACCATAGGACTGCCCTAGAGCCAAAATGGTTAATAGAACTTATGCAAATGATGGAATGCTATGCTCGAGCTGGGTTTTCAAATCACTGTCCCTGGTAAACAGTTCTAAACCGCCAGATTCTTACAAAGCCTGCAATAAGCCGCTTCCTACTACTAAAATGATAATAATAATAATAACAACCCTCCTCAACAAACAGTAGGGTATGAATAAGGGATTTACCCCCTCTTTGAAAAACAAAACTTTAAAGTGGCATCACTAAAACTCAAGTCACAGATGCCCCAAACCAGATCATAATACACCCCCCGGCTTACAACATCTCTACCACAGCTGTAGTGCAGTGACCATAGGTTTCGAGTAGGGGAGGAAGGGAAGGAGCTCAGAATACAGTAAGATTCCCTTAGAAGAAACAAGATTACTATGGTGAGTAATTTTTTCTTCAAACCCCAGGAAATCTTACTGTATTCTGACTTATGCAGATTACCAAGCAGTGCCTTTGGAGATGGGCCTATAACTTACTAAGGAAACAGGCTCTGCAGGACTGCTGTGCCAAACTTAGTATCACCTCTGGCCTGGACATCCAAACAATAGCTTAGCTGTGGCTGTTAGAAGGCGCACCCTTGCCCCGGAGCACCCCGCCGCCGCCGACTCTGAACCGCCCCCCGCCTGAAGCTGTGGCTGTTAGAAGGCGCACCTTGCCCAGGAGCACCCCCCGGCCGCGACTCTGAACACGCCCCGCCTGAAGCTGGGCTGTTAGAAGGTGCACCCTTGCCCGAGACACCCGCCGCCGGCGACTCTGAACCGCCCCGCCTGAAGCTGTGGCTGTTAGAAGGCGCACCCTTGCCCGGAGCACTCCGCGGCAGACAACTCTGAACCGCCCCCCGCCTGAAGGTAACTTACACTGGAACCGGAATTTCGATCAGCATTTTTTTTTTTGTGTCGTTCGAATTTTGGTGCCTCTTTCAAGCTGCATAGCCCATCTGATAAGCTTGTCCGTACTGTGACTGTAAAGGGAAACGGTGTTGCAGCGTGGCAGAGCACTGGTAGCATACAGTGCAGTTTTCTTTTTTTTGGCTGCTTGGCGTGGACTAGTCGAGCCGTTGCCTCAGCTCTGTGGATCCCTGGCCTCTGCTGCATGATCGCCGCTGTGCTGAAGGACCAAGTGCTCACATTAAGGAGGGCATTTACAATTACATTTATGTTTCTCTACTTGGATGAACTTGTCTAAAGCGTTGATCTAAGCTAGCTGCAGTTATTTAAAGTCAGGCTGCATACTTGTGATACCCAGATTGCAACTACATACCTTAATGGCACTATATTATAGTACCCTAGCTGCATACAGTAGAGAAGTGTTCTGCAAGAATTAATTACTTTAAAGTTGATACTGCCGTTGAGTGTAAAGCTACCGCCTCCTTTCTTTTGTTTCCTCCCTCCTCGTTGACTTCTCTTTGTCCCTTCTCCAAGCTCCTCCAATCCTCCACTTTCTGGACTGTAGCCTCCCTATATAGGAAAACACTTACCCTCTCTCTTTCTCCTTAGCTGTGGCTGTTAGAAGGCGCACCCTTGCCCCAGAGCACCCCGCCGCCGCCGACTCTGAACCGCCCCCCGCCTGAAGGTAACTTGCACTGGAACCGGAATTTCGATCAGCATTTTTTTTTTTGTGTCGTTTGAATTTTGGCGCCTCTTTCAAGCTGCATAGCCCATCTGATAAGCTTGTCCGTACTGTGACTGTAAAGGGAAACGGTGTTGCAGCGTGGCAGAGCACTGGTAGCATACAGTGCAGTTTGCTTTTTTTTGGCTGCTTGGCGTGGACTAGTCGAGCCGTTGCCCCTCGCTCTGCGGATCCCTGGCCTGCTGCAGCGGTCGCCGCTGTGCTGAAGGACCGAGTGCTCTCTTCCCGCAGTCGCTACGCGACTGCTCCCCACCCTTGGCCGGCTCTAGCTTTATAGGGATAGGCCACGCCTCCAACACGCCCCTGAGTGGAAAATTAGTATCTACCTACTTTTCCATTAGCAGGTTATACTGCTCTACAGCTAGAGGGCGTATCAAATAGTTAGCATCCTATACTGCTTCAACAAATAAAATAAGTTAGCATCTTAAACTGCTTTAACAAATAAGTAAAAATTATAACTCCTTTAACCCCTTTTTCTTCTAAGACTTAGCTTTTTCTCTGACAATCAAATCTTTCCTAAAACCATATAATTAATATGGCCATCAAGGATTATGCAACTCTTCTACTTCTCATAATCCTTTCTAACCCCTTTTTGGTCCAAGTACCCTTCAGACCCAAAAAAACTTCACTGGGCTGTACTCTAACTATCAATCCTAGGCCCCCTCTATCTCGAACGTCATTTTTTAACCCCTTTGATACCTTCTCTCTTATTATTCCCCATAAACTTACCTACCACTTAGCCTACTCTCTTTATAAACCCTTAGTCTGCAAAATTCCTCTCCTAACTCTTTCTACCCATTGTAAGCTGTGGCACTTCCTCTGCCTAGCATTACTTCTATCTGGGGACACTGAGCAAAATCCTGGACCTTTAGCAACTAACCAGTCACCAAATAATGTGACTTGGTTGGACTCTAAGGGACTACGGATTGCGCACATGAATATTAGGAGTCTCCTTCGCAATCTAGCAGAACTTGAGGCATGGGTTGCACAGAACCTCCCTGACATTCTATGCCTGTCAGAAACTTGGTTAAAGCCCTCTATTGCTAACCATCTGTGTGCTTTACCCAACTACAATCTCATTAGGCAAGATCTGGCCGCCTCAAGCGTGGGGTGGAGTTGCTATCTACTTCAAACAACACCTGCTGCTAACCCAAAATCTTTTCCTGTCCTATCTCCTGTGAGCGCTCCATGCAGCGCTCCTACTAGGCTCAAAAAGTTGCATCTAATCTGTGCCTATAACCCTCCTGTCGGAGGATAAAATGCCTAGAAGAACTTCTTCTGCTCATAGATAGTACCATTGGTCACAGCGAAGTCCTACTATTGGGTGACCTTAACCTAAACTGGGCTAGTAAAGTGTCTCAAGCCCTTTATACCTTAGTGCAAGGCCACAATTTTCATCAGTTGATCTTTGACCCTACCAGGGGTCAGGGCTCCTCTCAGTCTAGCACACTTATTGATTGGATCTTACAAACCGCCCTGATAGCATCAGCTGCTGAGTACCTTACCAGATGTAATCAGTGATCACTCCCGATATACTGTACGTGGGCTCAAATAAAAACCATCTCCGCCCCAAGGCTTGAACATTTCAACCTTGCCAAATTTAATCCTATTCACTTTACCAGTGACCTCTCCATGATTGACTGGTCCTCCATTCACAAAGCATCAGATGTACAGTCCACTTGATAGCTTCCTTACAAAATTTAGTCGGCTCCAAGACTCCCATGCTCCATGGATCACTAGGCGCTTTGAGGGTACTCATCGAAGTGGCTAACAAAGATCTGCTAACCCAGATTAGGGCCAGAGATAAAGCCTGCGCCTTTTAAATCCACAAGGTTGGAATCTGATTACTGTTATTACCGACTACTAAGGAATGCCTGCAAAGAAAATCCGTCTCTCAAAAGCACTTTCTGTAGGAACCTGCTAATAACGCCTCTGGTGACTCTAAAAATTCTGGACTACCATTAAAACTCTCCTAGGCTCTAATCAAAATCCCATACAAACACCATGTTACTTAATGGTATACACTGCAACAAACCATTAACCATAGCCAATACCTTTAATCACCACTTCTCAGATTTATCAAGCTATCTGTCCTCTTTCCAAAATGATAGCACTACTATACCCCCTTGTAACACCAAACCACCACCCTTGAACCCCCTCTTTAGGTTCCGGATCATTCGAAAAAGAGAAGTTGAAAAACTACTTCTCTCCATCCATGAAAACCATAGCCCTGGGTCTGATGGTCTTGAACCTAGGCTCTTGAAAGCAGCGGCCCCCTTCATAGCCTCTCCACTAACCAAAATCTTTAATATGTCCTTATGCCATGGTACAGTCCCAGCTATATGGAAAACTGCTAAAATCACTCCTATTCCAAAAAAAGGAGACCAAAGGAAATTAATAACTATCATCCCATTGCTATACTTTCTGTCTTATGCAAGATCCTAGAAAACTAGTATACATGAGCGATAGAATACCTCCAAAAATATAACCTCCTTTCTTACTCCCAACATGGCTTCCGCAAAGGTCACAGTACCACCTCTGCCCTGCTAAAGCTGACTAATGACATTTACTCTTCCATGGACTTAGGCCTCCTGACTGGAGCAGTTTTTATCGACCTAACTAAAGCTTTTGATCTGGTAAACCACTCACTCCTTCTTTCAAAACTTCAGTCTTTTGGTTTCTCCCCAGATACCATAGCCTGGTTTGAAAGCTACCTGACTGACAGGCAACAGGTTGTGGTCTTTAACTCTGCAACCTCAGATCTTGCACCGATCCACGTGGGAGTTCCCCAGGGATCTATTCTTGGTCCTCTACTCTTCACAATCTTCACTGATGACATCCCCTCAATTGCACCGAACTGCTCATCTCTGCTTTATGCGGATGATCTGGTTATTTACCACAGTGCAAAAACTTCAACCTCCCTACACTATCCCTGCCAGTTTTGCAGTATCCAGACCTGGCTCACTGATAATAAACTAGTCCTCAACTCCAGCAAATCCTACTCAATGTTGTTTGGCTCTCAGGCCAGACTTAAAGCAAATCTAAATCCACTTATCATTTCCTGTGCGGACAGCTCTCCTCTACCCTCCACCAAATCCTTCAAATATCTTGGTGTTACCTTGGATGAATCTCTTGACCTTGACCTTCATATCTCTACTATCTGTAAGTCGGTAAATGCAAAACTGGGAAGTGCCTATCGTACCAGCTATGCACTTACTCCTCAAGCCAGACTAGCCGTGGCTCAAGGTTTCCTGCTACCGGCCCTAGCATATGGCTCGTCAATCTTCCTATCTGCATCTAAATCCTCACTTCATAAATGGGACACCACTTATAATAGCATCTGTCGCTATGCCGCTGCCTCTCCACGTTTCAAGCACCACTGCCACCTCTATAGGGACTTAAAATGGCCTAGCCCTTCTGCTTATCGTCTTCAGACCTTTGGATCACTAATTGACTCCGTCACCAGAACAGGTCTCCCCTTATCCCTTTCTTCCATACTGGAACTACAACCTCCTACTCATGAATTACGATCAAATGATAAAGCCCTTCTGCGAGTCCCAAGGTGTAGAACTAATATGGGCACTCGTGCGTTTGCCTATACTGCTCCTAAATACTGGAACTCTATTCCCCTCTCTATCCGTCAAACAAACACCCATGCGGTCTTTAAGAAACTACATCGAGAACACCTTCACACCTTACATCCCTGCACTTGTTTTAACCCACCTTGAACCCTCACTCACTCTTGCCCTCTCCCCATCTCCTTCCTATTTACCCCCTCTCTCCCCTCCCTACCCTTAAGACCTATACCTGCTACGCTCTCTCTTCATCTCTTTCCTCTCTCTCTCTCCCTTTCTACTTTTATGGCACTTATTGTCCTGAAGCTTACTACCTTCCCATGTTTAATTTTCTTTTGCTACTAATCATGTTCTTTCCCTGTATTTACTGTATTTTAACCTTCTGTATTCAGTATGTCAATGTACTTATTACACACAGTTTTCATCCGGATCTGTACTGCATTTATGTTCTGCGTCACATGTTTGCTGTTTGTCTGTAAACCATTTTCTCCCGGGTCGTGCCTGAAAATAGGCATTGTTTGCCTAGTGCACTTAACCGGTTACCAAAAGCAAAATAAATAAAATAAATAATAATGTTTGGTGAATGTGTGGGCTGATTTCCAAGTTGCAGCTTTGCAAATGTCCACTAAGGGGATATCTCTAGCAGCTGCTAGAGAACGTGCAGTACCCCTAGTTAAATGGGCCCTGAGGCCTGCAGGTGGTTGCCTTCCCACCTTGCTATAGCAAAACTGAATACAGGCTACAATCCATTGTGCAAATAGATCATTTTGTGGCAGGTTTTCCTTTTCCCACCTCTCCATAAGTGAGGAAGAACTGTGTTTGATCCCGTCTGTGACCTCTCGTGTGGTCAAGATAGTAGCCGACTGCCCTTTTCACATCCAGACTGTGCAGCCTGCACTCACCCGAGGAGGAATGGTCTGTGAAGAAGACTGGCAAAGTAATAGACTGGTTGAGGTGGAACTCTGATACCACCTTAGGCAGAAATCTCCTGTTAGTTGTCAGAACTATTTTGTCTCTATGGACAGCAATGTACCCAGGCTCTGTGGACAGTGCCTGGAGCTCGCTGATCCTTCTAGCAGAAGTAATGGCTACCAGGAACACTGTTTTCCAAGTCACATATTTGAGGTCTGCGGTAGACGTGGGCTCAAAGGGAGACTGCATTAGCTGGGCAATACAGATGTTCAAATCCCACATGGGAGTAGGCTCCCTGTGTGATGGGTGCAAATGCAGTAATCCCTTAAAGAAACTTCTTGAATACTGGCTTCAAAGTCAAAGAAGATGCCTTACCTGCTGATAAATAAGTTGAAACAGCTGCCAGATGCACTCTCAAGGTGGAAATACTTAAACCTGTGGAAAGCAAATGGGTCATATAGTCCAGAACTATGGAGAGATTGGCTTGGGTACGGTCTAACCCCTTACCCTGACACCAAATTGAAAATCTCTTCCATTTGGAAGCATAGGTTTTCTTGGTAGAAGGCTTCCTGGAGACTCTCAGTATATCCATGACTCCTTGTGAAAGATGTAAATCTGCATACTCTAAAGTCTTCAATAGCCATGCTTTGAGTCTGAGGGATAGCAGATTGGGATACATGATCCTGCCCTGTGAAGATGACAACAGGTTATACCTCCTGGAGAGACTGATTGGCTTGGCTACTGAAAATGATAGGATCATGGAGTACCAAGGCTGTCTGGCCCAGTCTGGGGCAATGAGGATCATTGAGGCTGGTTGAAGCCCGGGTTTGTTTAACACTTTCAGTAAGAGAGGAAAGGCATATAGGAACCTCTGCATTCAATCCAGCAGAAGTGCATCCAGAGGAGTTGTGCCCTTGATGGGGGGCCTGCAGCAATACTGTAGGAGTTGGTGGTTGTCTGGGGCTGCAAACAGATCCACCTCTGGGGTGCCCCACTTCCTGAAAATGGTCACCAAGACCTGCCTGTTCAGTGGCCACTCATGGTGGTTCTGATCTATTCTGCTGAGGGCATCCGCCAAGACATTGTCCTTGCCTGGAAGGCGGACAGCTAAGAGGGAAACATTCAAAGAGTAAGCAAATGCCCAGATTCTCATAGCCTCTGTGCAGAGGGGAGTTGACATTGTGCCCCCTTGCTTATGTAGTACATGGTGGTTGTGTTGTCTGTTCTGACCTGGACCACCTTTCCTTTCCTTTCATCAGACTGCGAAATGATTGAAGAGCCAGAAGAACTGCTCTGCGCTCAAAGAGGTTGATGTGCAGGAGGGATTCCTGCTTTTCCCATGTGCAGTGTGATCCCCCAGATGTGCTCCCCACCCTAGAAGGGAGGCATCTGTCATGAGTACTAGAGAGGGAACCTGCTGCAAGAAAGGTACTCCCTGCCTGAGATTGCCCTTTTCCTGCCACCACTGAAGGGATTGCAGAAAAGTGACTGTTACTGGAAATAGCTTTGAGAGAGAATCCCTTCTCTGGAGCCAGTGATCTCTCACATGAAATTGAATGTCTCTTATCTGGAACCTGGCCCCTGACAAAGTTGCTGTGGAAGCTGCCTAGCAATTGCAGGAAGTGCCTTGCTGGCCTGGAGATGTGAAGTTTGAAGGAGTTGGCCACCTGGATAAGGTTGTCCACCCTGTCCTGAGGCAGGTAAGCCATCCCTTTTTTGTATCCAGTTCTGCTCCTATGAATCTGAGCAGCTGAACTGGCTCCACAACAGACTTTTCATGGTTCACCAAGAACCCCAGTGAGTAGAGAGTGTCTTGTGTTATTGACAGGGCCTCCCTTACTTGCTGGTGTGACTGGCCCACTATGAGCCAGTCGTCTAGGTAGGGAACACTAATACCCCTTGTTGCCTTATGTGTGCCACTACCACAGCTAGACATTTTGTGAACTCCCTTGGAGCAGATGTCAGTGCGAAAGGCATTGCCCTGAATTGGTAATGACCTGATGGCAACCTGAACCTGAGGTACTTTCTGTGTGACCTTCTGACTGGGCATCCTTCAGATCCAGGGATGCTAACCAGTTTCCCTGTCTTAGGGTGGGTAGTATGGTAGCCACAGTAACCATCTTGAATTTTGGTTTTGACAGATGCTTGTTTAAGTATCTGAGATCCAGAATGGGTCGCCATTCCCATGTTTTCTTTATTGTGAGGAAGTACCTTGAATACATGCCTTTTCCCATCTGGTTGAAAGAGACTGGCTCCACTGCCTTTTGTAGCAGAAGGCTTGAAACTTCCTTTTCCAGCAGGGCTGTTTCTGATGGGGAGGAAGGTTTGAAAACTCTTGACCTCAGCTTTGGCATAGCTTTGAATCTGAGGACAAGTCCCTGGCCCACAACTTCCAGAACCCAATTGTCTGTGGTGATATTTTTCCACTCCTGGAAGTAGTAGACCAGCCTGCCCCCTACTGGAGTTGAGGAAGCAACCCAAACACTCACCTCAGGGGGTCTGTTTGGACTGTACTACTGGCTGAATACTGGGCACAGTGTGGCCACTGCCCCTTCTGCCCCAGCCTCTGAAGTATCCCCTGGGTTGATACTGGGAAAAACCTAAGGCTGGGAGAAAGGCCTATAAGTAGGCCTGCCTCTGCCAACCCTTGCATGATGCTTCCGGGTGGTAGCAGCTCTTTCTTTGGCTGCTGCACTTATTTATGCAGCCTTGTATTCATCCATTTTCTTCATATATGCCTCAGTTTGCTCCCCAAACAGAGACATAGCGTCACATGGAAAATCCATGGCCTTAATTTGGATATCTTGTGTCAGGTTAGTAGTTCTAAGCCAGGCAAACCTTCTGAGGGACACAGCAGATGCCATCTGCCTGGATGCAGTGTCATTAGAGTCCACTGCCATCCTGAACTGCATCTTAGCAGCTTCCATACCCCTTTTTGCAGCCTCCTCCAGGTCAGCAGCCACAGGAGGGGGAGGGGGCTGCCTTAGCAATTTGCAATACTGTGGTCTACATATTATTCTGATATCTGGCTGTATAGGCCATGTAAGATGCCTGCCTAACAGCCAGAGAAGAACCCAAGTACACTTTTTTAGCTATGGAATCCACCCTCCTAGAATCCCTGTCTGGAGGGTGAGAGGCCAGAGGGATGCCAGCTTTGTCACAAGCCTGTACCATGCTTTCATGGCTGGGGTACCCAAAGAGGAGTTCAGCCCCAGACTTAGCCACCCAGTATTTCCTATCTACCTTCCTGTCTGTAGGTGGGATGGAAGTGGAGTTTTGCAGAACTTTCATAGTCTGCTTTCTTAGAGACTTATGGAGAGGGAGGAGTAGCCTCTCTGATGGGAGCACATCCATCATCTCCTTATAATCCTCTTCCTCATCCTCTGCAGATTCCTAGGATGGGAGGTCGAGGGATTGAGCCACTTGCTTCATAAAAGCAAAATAGGAGGTAAAATCCTGTGTTCCCTTGTCAGGGGAACCTGGTCTGTGAGGATCGGGGAAATGTCTGGATCAATAGGGTCCCCAAAAATCCTCATCATCTTCATTACCATCAGGCTAATTTCCAAAGTCATTGTCCCCATAAGGATCCCCACCATGGTCTATTAAACCGGGGATAACATTTGAACCAGGAGTTGTGGAAACGGTTGCTTATCAACCGGAAAAGGGGACCGTAATGACTGAATAATCCTGATCGCATTAGCGATCTCCTTGGCAGAAGGAACCGTGGGTAGTTTCGGTTGCGGTTCCTGGTGCTTTTCCTTCTTTTTCTTGACCGCAACGGCCGGTTCAGCAGCCTTATCTGCAGTTCATTTTTTTTTTTTTTAAACAGAGCTACCGCCCCTTTCAGAGGGCAGCTCTCCCGGTTCATCTGGTTGCTCTGCGGCTGGGTTAGCAGCCTTATCAGCCATTCTTTCCATTAGTCTTTTAAACCGTCTATCCAAGGTGGACTGCAGAAAGTTAGCACAAATCTCACAATCTGTCTGTAAGTGGTCAGACCCCAGACAGAATAAACAAATTAAGTGTGGATCTGCTTTTGCAAAACGTTCCCCGCACTTGGTACAGTGCTGGAAACCTGTGGGTCCTGTTCTCTTTTTAGTTTTCTGTGACATAACCCAGATCACCACACCAAAGTAAAATCTTTTTTTTCGGTTATGCGAACCGACAGAAAAACCAGAAGTTACCACGAAATAAAAACAGAATAGAATTCCAGGAGTTACCCCAGTTGAATTCAAATACAATAAAACCGGGAGTTAACCCGGTTAAAACACAGATAAATTTAAAAAAAAAACGACTGTACCGAGTCGGAACAGAAAAGTTAACTTTAAATTAATTAGTAAAATAAAAAGGAAGACTGTCGGTTCCCCCTCGGCTGAAGAACCGGGAGGAAAGCGACTACTTACCCCTACTTGACTAAAATCTAAACAATTACTACCTGAAAACCAAGGACAATGAAAAGAATACCAATAAAATAAAGTTTACTAGTGAATAAATCAAGAAAATAAAGTTTCTTCATGCGATGAAGGAGAGTTCTCCAGAGATGTCTTACTGAGGAAAGCGGAGTAAAGAATCTTATGGTTTTGAACTGTTTACCAGGGACAGTGATTTGAAAACCGACCTCCAGCCTAGCATTCCATCATTTGCATAGGTTCTATTAACCATTTCTGCTCCAGGCAGTCCTAGGGTGAGACCATACTGCATAAGTCAGAATACAGTAAGATTTCCTGTGGTTTGAAGAGGAGAAATTCCCCGACACTACCTGCTGCACCCTGTCAGAGAAATAGGACTCAAACCATTTGATATGAACACCGGCGAGTCCACAATACTCACACAGCCAATCAAGAAGTGCAAAGTGATCCACAGGGTCAAAAGCTGAAGAGAGATTGAGGAGAACAAGAACTGACTTATCTCCTCTGTCTCTAGCCCTGATCAGATCATTATGCACCCTAACTAATGCTGTTTCTGTGCAATGTCTGGCCCTAAAACCCAACTGGAATGGCTCGTAGATATCAAAGGACTCAAGGTGATCCTCGAGCTGTTGTGCCACAAGTTTCTCAACAACCTTGCTCAAAAATGGCAGGTTGGAGATAGGATGGTAATTTGCCAGGACATCTGGGTCGAGAGATTGTTTCTTCAGGAGGAGTCTCACCAGCGCCTCTTTCAAGGCCATCAGGAAACTCCCCTCCGCCATCAAGCACCTGGCAGTCCTGGCGAACACCAGGCCAACAGTCCCGGCACATCTCATTAAGAAATCTGTCAGGGCTGGGTCCAGCTCACAATGTGTGCTTCATCTCTGAGATCACCTCAATGACCTCTACCACCTCCACTGGTTTAAACTCCTCCCAGATCGGCGGACTTCAATCTACCATATGTAGAATGGTCCACCTTCACAGACTCCTCAGAGAGGAGTACAGACTTGCTCATGGCTTTGAGGGGGGCAGGCCTGAATCAACTGGTGGTTTCTCCCACCAGAGGATCAGCTATCCTGGACCTGGTGCTCACTAACAGTGCCAGGGTATCAGACGTACACATGGGGATCAATCTGGGTACCTGTGACCACAGGTCAATCTGGTTCTCCATTAGCAAGACTGAGTACCCCTGCCACTCCAGAATCAGGGTGCTCGATTTCAGGAAAGCAGATTCCCTGAAAATGAGGGAAAGGATCAAGCCCCTGCTGGCAAAAGATACCCCATGGAACGGGGAGGACAAATGGACAAAGCTGAGAGATGCTATAGCATCAGTCACAGCGCTATGCACTAAACAAATCAGCAAGTTCAAAAGGGCAAGGAACCCCCTCTGGTTCTCCAAAGAGGTAGTTACTATAGTTGGGGAAAAGAGAAAAGCTTTTCGGAAGTGCAAGGAGACCACGTTTGAAAAGGATAGAGAAGCCTACAGAGAGAAACTCAAGGAAGCCGGGAAAACTATTAGAGTGGCAAAGGCCCAATCCAAAGAAAAACTGGCTCAAGAAGTTAAAAGGGGGGGGGACAAAACATTTTATCAATACACTCAAGAAATAAGAAAGAGCAAAGGAGGAATGACATGGCTGGCAAATAAGGAACGACACCTGGTGGAAAACGACAAAGACAAGGCAGAAGTTCTTAATGAATTCTTCCACTCGGTCTTCATACAGGAAGACACTGGTAATGGCCCAGCACCAGCCAGGACACTTCCCCATACCAGGGGAGCTGACATATCCCCCTTCATGAAAGAAAGGGTCCTTGAGGAGTTGTCTAAAATAAGGGTGGACAAGGCAATGGGCCCTGACGGAATACGCCCAAGAATTCTAAAAGAACTTAGGGATGAACTTGCCACCCCACTTGCTGAACTGTTTAACAGTTCACTGGAACAGGGGATAGTACCACGGGACTGGAAAAGGGCCACGGTTGTGGGTAAAGTAATGGAGACATTGCTTAAAGAAAGGGTAAAGAACTGCCTGAAAGCAAGTGGACAACTTGACCCAAAGCAGCATCGCTTCACATCAGGATGTTCATGCCAAACATATTTGATAACATTCTTCAACTGGTTTACAAAAGAAGTAGACCGGGGCAGCAGTGGGCGTGGTTTATCTGGACTTTAGTAAAGCCTTTGATACAGTCCCACACAGAAGGATAGCCAACAAACTGGAGCAAGCTGGCATTGGTCACAAAGTAGTTAAATGGATCACAAGCTGGCTGCAAAGCAGGGCACAGAGGGTTATGGTAAAGGGCACCTTGTCCCAAGAAGGGAAGGTGCCAAGTGGCGTGCTGCAGGGGTCAGTACTAGGCTCCATCCTTTTCAACATATTCATCAGCGGAATTGCTGTCTAACTGAAAGGCAAAGTCTCTTTGCAGATGATACGAAGCTCTGCAACAGGGTGAATACACAGGAAGGGTTCGCAGGAATGGAGGCAGATCTCAGGATGCTAGAGGAATGATCCAGGAAATGGCAGTTGAAATGCAATGTCAAAAAATTTCAAGTCATGCACTTGGGTAGAAGGAATCCATGCATGAAGTATGTCCTGGAGGGGAAATTACTAGAAGAAACAAAGCTGGAACGGGATCTTGGTGTCATGATCTCAAACAATTTAAAGGCAGGGAAGCAATGCGAAAAAGCGGCACTAAAGGTAAGCAGCATTCTCAGATGTATTGGTAGGGGTATTACCAGTAGGAAGCCTGATGTAATCCTCCCACTGTACAGGTCCCTGGTGAGACATCACTTGGAGTACAGTCTGCAGTTCTGGAGACCTCACTTACAAAAGAACACAGACCATCTGGAAACCATGCAGAGATGTGCCACCAAAATGGTGCAGGGTCTGCACCATGAAATGTACGAAACTAGGCTCAGCCAGCTAAATTTATTCTCCCTCAAGCAGAGGAGGAACAGAGGAGACATGATTGAGACATTTAAATTTGTTAAAGGAATCAACATAGTACAAACCAGGAACCTCTTCAGGGAAAACAGGGCTGCGCATACTAGAGGACACAACATGTGCCTGGTGGGAAGTAAATTCAAAACAAATGTTAGGAAGTGCTTTTTCACAGAGAGGGTGGTGGACCCTTGGAACAGCCTGTTACTGGAGTTAGTGGCAGCCAAAATGGTCAGTGAAATCCAACAGGCATGGGACAGACAGTATAGTCACCTTTGCAAGACAAACTGATAGTGGGGGGGTAGAAAACCTGGGCAGACTAGATGGACCACACAGTCTCCTTCTGCAGCACATTCTTATGTTCTTATGGAGTGACTCTGTTCCTCCTAGCCCAATCACTGCTAGGCAATGATTGCCTCGCAATTGGAATTCCCAATCGAATAGAGGACACTCTGCCAGAGAAAAACAGAGCAAACTCTTCACATAAAGTGGATGAAAAAGTCTTTCTCAGCTGTAGACAAGCAGGATGGAGTAGCCTATCCACAGTCTGAAAAAGCTGAGAAGGTCTGTTTTTCCATGCCACAATTTCCCTGGACAGAAATTCTGCCTTCTTTCAGGAAATTGCCTCCTGGTATTCACCATAGTGAGCTCGCTGGGCCAGTTTGTCATCCTCTGATCAGGTCTTCTGCCATTTAGGCTCCAACTTCTGACCCTCAGTCTTCATCACCTTGAAATCCCCATTGAACCAGGGGGCTCTCAAGTGAGAGGATCTGGGTCATATACAGACTGGAGCAATGACGTCCAGTGCTTCAGATATCACCCTATTATAGGTGGCCACCACCTCACTGGCATCAGTCGAACATGCAGTGTTCACCCTAGACAGGTCAGCTAATCCCAGCAGTCCCTCTGGGGACAGACTCCTTAAAGGGCAGTAGCTGACCATCTCAGCAGGGGAGGGACTTTCAGGGGGGTTCCCCCAAGCATGAACTTCACTGTGCAGTGATCAGATCAAGGGACCTGCTCAATCTTAAGGCTATCAACCTCAAGACCCAGCCGGAACACCAGACTGAGCATGTGACCATTTTGGTGGGTCACAGAAGTAATCACTTGTGTCAGGCCCAGTGATGACATCAAGTGGAGGAGGTCATAACCAAAATGTGAGGATCTGTCATCAACCCAGGCATTGAAGTCCCCCAGGATTAAACACCTGGAGACTCCAACACCTGGTCGACGATGAAGTCCACCACCTCCTGCATGAATTCTCACCCCCCCGACCCAGGGGGTTGGTAAATAAGAAGGATCCTGCAGCCTGCACCTGGACCCGCATCCATGCATGGCCACACAATCAAAAGATCTGGCAGTGCCAACCGGGTGCACCATGAAGCCCAAGCTGGATCTAAAAATGATGGCCACTCCCCCACCCCTGCAATCCTTCATCGGGCAGTGCATTACGGAGTACTTAGTGGGGACAGCCGCCTCTAGAACTGGGCCAGCATCATCACCCAGCCTTTCCTCCATGATACAAGCCAAGTTGACAGAGGAAATCAAGTCCGCAAAAATGGTGGTCTTGTTCCTTATTGACCTGGCATTGCGTAGCACCACCAGAAGAGGATTTGAGGGTGCTGCCGGCCCTCCAGCTGCCTGCCCACTTGGTCTGGTGGGACCCCTAAGTATGGAGACCAAACACGTCTGGCCTCTCTCTCCTGGTTCCATTTAAACCCAGGGGGCCAGATTCCAACATGTGTTACGCCTGGCACAGGGCGATTTACACGAAACCCCAAGGCGCAAATCGACCTTACACCAGTCATAACGCAAGTTGCAATTCCAAAAAGCGCCTTGTGCCATGCTGTATGCGGGTTGCGCCAAAGGTGGGTTACGCCACCCAATACGCCCGAAACCCGCTGCGGCATGGTGCAAGGGTGGGTTACGGCAGCACCTGTGCCCTATTCCAGAAGGGCGTCTGCCATAACTCACTTACGCCATACCAGAACAGGGAATGGTGTAGCGGGGTTAGACCAGCTAGGAAGTGGTCTAAGGGGCATCCATACTGCCACAGCGATGGATGCCCCCCCTGCAGCGCCACAGAATTACCATGGATGTGCTCCCCATGCCCCCCCCGCACTGTCATGCTCCCCACCTTCCCCGAACTCGGGAACCCCGTCCGCTGGGCGCTGCTCCCTAGTGTATGTGCGAGCCCCTACCCATGTGCATGCCATTGTGTTTCAGGGCAGATGGGGCAGCAGACTGCGTGCTGTGACTTGTGGCACCCAGGTCCGGTGCGCCATTCCTTTGACGCTAGCTTTCGGCTGCTGCAAGTTGCGGGCATAGGTGCCGGGGACCCTGCTTGTCCTGAAATATGTCACAGGGTCCTCGGCGTAGGGTGGCATGGCGCAACTCGCATATGCCCGCGAGTTGCGCCATGCATTTTAGAATCGAGCCCAGGGTGTTTCCTACACCTCGCAACCTCAATACTATTCACTTCCCCTACCCCAGTTGTACCTTGCCACCATCGACCCATCCACCTCTTGTAATCTTGACCTCCCTACAACGCCTGGCTGTGGTGGAAGGAACTGGAAGGTCAGTAAAGGGGTGTAGATTGCGTGTCTGGGAGGCAGCATAGGCGACTTGCACCAGTCCACAATCCCAACACATCTCCGCCTGGCTTTCCTACTCTGATTGATGAGGACGTCCTAATCATGCCTAGCCTTTTAACTAGCAGGATCACCAAAAATCAAAACTAACCCTCTATACCACTCACACAACCAATCACTCTACTATACACTCTTAGAGCGCCATACAAAACATTTTTTTGTTAACCATTCACACATCACCAACCCTATACCCCTTCAAGCTCACCCCTACACAAATCAGGTACAGTCCCTCATACACAATCCACCCTCATCCCCGATCACAAAATAAAATAAAACTAAACATTTCAGGGAGAGCTTAACAGTGCAATGCGCTGAAAAGTTCAGTCTTGATTCCAACCAGGAAAAGGACTAAAATTACTGGTCTTTTCATAGTTTAATGTCCAGAGGAACAGATCTCCCGCCAGTCAGATATTAAAGTTCACAGAGCAACTCCAGAAAATAGTGGGAAGGAGGAAAGGACAGTGGTGCTCACACCACCACAGACCAAAATCCTTTCCACAATAGAGGCCAGACCAAACAGCAGTTCAGTAAGCAGCAAAGTTTCTTGGCATGAAGGCAAGGCTGCAAACATCACTCCTCTCACAAGCGACACCAGCAAAGAGTCTACTATGGACCACTCACCCTCAAAGCACCAGTTCACCAAACACATATTCCATTGCCAGAGAAATAGCTGCTCTCACCAGGTTCTCCAGTTCCAAAGGTGTCCACCTTAACCATGCAGAGTTACACAAGAGCAGCAGATGCCGAGCAAAAGCGTCCAACGCACACAGAAGAGAAAACTCGGACAGGTGCAAATGGTAGGGCGACGGTGGGGTTCTCCCGGGAAGTAGTGGAGCTCTTACCTCACACCACACCAGTTACCCCCGACCGTACACCACCGCTCTGCCACAAAAAAAAGTCTTGCTTTTTAGAAGGAGAAATGATGACCAGAATGGGCGCCGCAGAAGTCTTTCAGCGGCTTGTCAAACTCCTCCAGGTCACAAACTCAGCTCCTGCAATGGCTCCAGGTTCACTGCCGCTAATCCTTAACTCCTTCCAGGTGCTAGAGGGGAGATGATCCAACAAAGCCCCAGTGAAGAATCTGGCTCCTTATGCCTGCTTCCGAAGACATGTCAGATCAGGTAAAGTAAATAAAAGCACAGTGCACAATAAAAATGTGCCCAAAAAATCAAAATTACACTACTACTTCTGACTTACTTCTTCAACCCTACCTCGCTATAAATCCTATGTAACACTAAAAAACACTACATTACCACAAAAAAATGATAAAACTAACAAGTAAAAAGCTCTCCCACAGCTACTAAATTTTCTGCAGATTTTCAGACACAAAGCTGCAGAAACATGAGGAAACGGGAGTCTAACAAAGGTCGTCCACTTTGTGAGGTGAGTAACTAAGTTGTGCAGTTGCTAACGTGGGTAGCCACCCAGCTCGGTAGCATAGCAGTAGGTTGGCTGTTACAACTCAGCTCAGTCTCAGGGAGAGCCATTTGACCACTTTTTGTCCTTCTGTCTCATGTTGGATCTTGGATGCTGTTACTAGTGCAGTCCAGAGAGCCAAGCCTGTTTCTGGTTGCTTGTACAGGTTACAGGTCAGCTGTCAGAACTGTGTTTGCAAGGTTTTAGGGAGATGAAGAGGAAAGGACTATCCAGTGAGTGACTTAATTTGGTGCAGTCACTAATGTCCTTCTTAGGTTCTCAGCCGTGGAATAACATTCTGAGACACAAAAACAATGGTTCAAATAAAGGAAAAGGAAAGCAAGGTTGTAAAGGAACCTAAATTATGCTAGGTGCAGTTTTTCTTAGACTTTACTCCAGTGTATGTGCCATGTATTCTATAGGTCATTCTTAGAGAGCCCCCCCGTGATTAAACCCCAGAGAAAAACTAAGCCTGTCTTGTAACTTGTTCTCATCCGAAGTCTTACATAAAGCTTATTTATTCATGCTGACAATGCAGTTAAGAAAAAGGTACAGGGGTCTGTAATTTTGATTCAGGATTGTTGTGTGGATGAGGGGGCTACATGTCACATGCAGAGGGAAATATAAATGACAAAGAAATTATCTGCATATTAACCATCCGAAAGAGTGTGTATATGTGTGTGTGTGTGTGTGTGTGTGTGTGTGTGTGTGTGTCTCTAAGAATACCAAACTGACTGCATGAGTGATATTTTGATCAGGGTTGAGTCATTACACAACACAAGAAAACTTGAGTCCTACACTGTAATTTAGAGGGCAGAGAGCAGGTGACATGAGTGGTGAGGGTGGTGGTACTGAGGTGGGTGAGGGGTTGCCATAGATGGGATGGGAGTTGTCATCAGTGTGTGTGTTGGTGTATTGAAACAGATAAAGCAATGACAGTGCTAACACAAATATCACTCATGCAGTTAGTTTGCTATACTTAGAGACACACACACATATACACACTCTCTCGGATGGTTAATATGCAAATCATTTCTTTGTCATTTATATTTCCCTCTGCATGTGACACGTAACCCCCTCATCCACACAACGAAAATGAGGTACAAAAATGAAACCCTCTGTCAGCACGCAGCCTGGCACTCCCAGTCCTGTCCACCACCCCTACTGCACCTGAACTCCCAGCCAATACTAACCCATATGGAAAAACTATTGACAACACCCCCCCACTATCACACATACACAGACACCTCCACCCTCACCCCTGGATACCACCTCCCATGGCTGGTAACCCACTGGAGCCCCCCTTTTCTTGCCAACCTCCTTCCACATCCACAACACAGCAAATCTCCCACCCTCCCTACTTACTCCTCCTATCTGCCCCCCCTTACCCTGAAACTACCAATACCCAGCATCGGCCACACACAGCATAAATGCCAAAGATCTACGACTCGAGCAAACAGTAACCACCCCAAGTCACTCATTCTTCTTCTTCTTCTGACAGGAAATGTCCACCCCAACCCTGGCCCTCTAAATTCCCCACCATCACACCCACCACCAGGAAATGGCCTACGCATCATCTCACTAAACATTTGCAGCCTTCAAAAAAAATGGGACTCCCTTCAGGCGTGGGTACTCCAGATTCACCCTGATATCACTGCCCTGGCTCTCCCCCTCTGTCCCCGACTCGGCAGTAAACTTCCCTGGATACCGCCTCTATCGTTCCGACCGAGTGGGTAAGCGAGGGGGTGGCTGCGCTTTTTACCTCAAGGACTCCCTCTCTGGCCACCTACTCCCTCTGCCAATGCTAACTTCCAGCACCCAGGCCCTCACCCTAAAATTAACTCTAGGTAAGTCTACATCCCCTCTCCTCCTCACCATTGCCTATGTCCCTCCCAGGGACCAGAAGGTAGCATTCCAAGCCATCATGTCCTACCTCGCCACCCTACCCCAAAGCACGAAAAAATACTGCTGGGGGACTTCAACATAAATTGGCTGGCCCAAACGGCCACCCCATACACCTGCTACTGCTGCTCTTGATCTCACTCAGGTCGTAAAAACCCCCACCCAGCTTCATGCCCGCACAGGGACATCCTCCCTGCTAGACCTAGTTTTTACCAACCGCTCCCACAAAATAACCAGAACCCTAGTCCTCCCCGACACCCTAAGTGACCACTCACCAGTACTCTGTAACTGGTCTGGTACCCCCCCCCAAAAAAAAAACCTCTCCCAAAATTACTGCACAACGCAAACTAGGACCTGGTAAACTAGACCTACTCAAGGCCCACCTCAGAGAATGGGACTGGACTCGACTCCCCTAACAAACACCCTCGACCCCGACCACGCCCTTTAACTATTTATCACCACCTTTAACGCAGCCTGTGACAAGTTCACCCCCCTCACCAAAATTATGACCAAAGGGAATCATGCCCCATGGTTCTCGGACCACCTCCAAAGCCTACTACGTCAGCGTGATGCACTATGACACCTTGCCAATGAGACCCAACGGTCTCTGGACAGGCAACATTATCGGGCGGCACAAAACAAGTGCACCTGGACCATACGCACCGCCAAAGCGAACTATTACAAAGCCACCTTAACCTCCACCTGGGGCACTGGCCGCAAGTTCTGGGAAAACATTAAGGAACTCTGTGGCAAAGCCCCAAATCTGCCACTGACCAAATGCTAATAGATGGTAGCCTCTCCACCGACCCTTTCAGTATAGCCTCGGCCCTGAACTCCGCTTTCACTGATCTCTCCCATGTACTGCAACCTCATTTCTTCAATCCCCCGCCGGCCCGTATCGCCCCCAAACCTCCCCTTGCTCCACCCTTCTACCTACAAGTCCTTACCCCGGAGACTGCCAAACCCTACCTAACCAAAGCTATTAGCCACAATCACTTTTAGTCACGACTCCCTGGACCTCAGACTTCTCCGCCTCACACTCCAGGAAGTCCTGACCCCACTCACCCACATTCTCAACTGCTCCCTCTGTCAAGGGAAATTCCCCAACCACTGGAAATCGGCCTACATCACACCCATCCATAAAAGTGGTGACCGCACATCCACAAACAACTACCGCCCCATCTCCATCCTACCGCCCCTCTCCAAGGCACTAGAACGCATAGTCCACGACCAACTTACTGACCACCTTAATAAATATAACCTTCTATCCAAACAGCAGCACGGTTTCCGGAAGGGTCATAGTACCACCACCACCCTCCTGGAATTTACCTCCCATGTCCACTCAGCCTTGGACCATGGCCACCTCACAGGTGCCATCTTCGTGGACCTATCGAAGGCATTCGATACCATGAACCATGCCCTCCTACTGAACACCCTGGCGTACATGGGTTTCTCCAACGACACCCTAAACAGGTTCAACAGCTATCTCTCCGACAGAATGCAGATAGTCAAGGTAGGCCCTGTCCTGTCCCCCCGCCTCCCAATCCGCTCCGGTGTCCCGCAGGGCTCCATACTTGGCCCCTACTATTCAGCCTATACCTCAACTCCCTCCCATCGTCATGCCCCGGAAATCTGCTCCTATACGCGGACGATGCAGTCCTGTTCGCCTCTGACCCGACACCCCTCAAACTCCACCAAACTCTCCAACTCTCCGTGAAGCCGAAGACTGGCTCACCACCCAGCGTCTTATCATCAATTATAATAAAACAAACGTCATGATATTCCCCCACCCTCAGAACCCACTCAAGAACCTCTGCCCCCAATTTCTTTTTTTTTTAAATTCAAGTTTATTGCATAATCTGGCGCAACATTACATTAAACAGATCTCTTGTCCAACTTTGAAAATATCCATCCAGTTCAGTACATCTTAGCAAACAATAGTCCTTATTCAATATTTCATTATGTCACTTCATGCATCTGAGGTATCTTAACCTCTTCCCTTTTTATTTTTACTCCTTTTCTTTTGTGAGGAGCATCCCCGAGACAGCACCACCTTGTCGTTCAAATTAGCAGCCCCTTTCTAATATGTTCCATCCTCCCCCCCATCCCAGATCCTACAATCTCAAGTCATCACCCATGGAGTCCACCACCTTATAAAGACATGTGTCCTCAAGTTTATTTTATAAGTAATTTCTCCATGTCTTAATTTCATTAATAGTTAATGCCTCAATCTTGAGACGCCGGGATTCACTGAACCCCATCTCTTAGTTATGGCCTTATGTGCGGCGTGATAAGAATATTCCACAGGTAAATTTTATCTGACCCCTGATCTCGCTTTGGCCTTATTCCCAAAATTAAATTCCTAGGGACTAGTGTAGTTTCAATAGACCAAATCAGTCTCATTCTCTGCTCAGCTTCTGACCAGTAGTGTGCAAGTTTTGGACATGACCAGAACACATGTAAGTAATCTGCCCTTTTCGTTCCACATCCCCGCCAGCATTCTCCCGCATACTTTTTCGGTCCCATTTAGACTGTGAGCTTGGTGCAATAAAAAATCTTAACCTGACCTTCCAGCTGAACTCCCTCCACATCGGAGACGCTGTGGTTCTAGAGGCCAGTTCCAGGGCAGAGCTCCACTCTCTGTCATCCACCAGCTCTCCCATCTCCTGTTCCCATCTATTTTTAGCCTGGAGGGTCTGGTTCCCTCTACCATCTATCAGGGCCGAGTATAGTTTTGAAATCAGGCCTTTGGGCCTTTGTGAGCTCAGGATCTCTCCTATAACATTTATGAGTCCTGACGTGTGCCTTTGTTGCTTATACTGGTGCTGTAGTTTATAGATATAATTTCTTATTTGTAGATATCTAAGTGATCTACCTGCCTCAACTGGTAGGCTCTTTATTTGTTCAAATTCCATAACTGTATTTCCTTCTAGGAATTGACTGAATGAGGTTAGGCCCAGTCTCTCCATCTTCTAAAGGTGAGGTCCTGCTTATTTGGAGAGAACCCTGATCCCAAGCAAACCATCTTAGTGGCCACAGCTCTGCTTCTAAATTATGTTTGGACCATAACCTCTTCAAGGCCCCTGAGTGTTCTCACTGACATAAGGAATATACTTTCCTTGTAGGTTGAACTCCCGCATCAATGCCCTTGCCCCAAGCGGAGTCCCATCCGCCAGGGTTTCTATTAATTTCCAACGAGCTGAATAGTGTCTAGTCAACCACATCAGGGCCCATCTAAGCTGAGTGGCTAAGTAATAATCCTCTAAATTAGGACATTTCGCCACCACATTTTTTATTTGTTTGGAGGATCGCACTTGATCCTCGGCCTCCTGTTATTCCAAATATATTTTGTCAAAATTCTCTGCCAAATCTGAAATTGGTTTTATGTATTTTATCGGAGACATTGAAAAGATATAGGTATTTAGGAGTACACTCATTGATACTGATTGCAGTCTTAAATATAGGGTAGTTGTAAACTCTCCCATCGTGGTAATATCCTGCCTGATTTGGGCTACCATACTGGCTTGAAATTAACCGGATATAACATGTCTAGATTTTTGGGATTTGAATACCCAAGTATTTCATTTTCCCTTTGTTCCATTAATATCCACGATTTGTCCTATCTGTGGGGAGGGTTATAGGAATTTCAGAACCTCTGTCTTATTTTTATTTAGGTGTATCCTAGTATTGACTAAACTTATCTATTATCGACTACAATTTAGGTATGGATTTTTCGGATTAGTAATGTATAGGAGGATATCATCCGCATATAGAGAAATTTTATGTTCTTTCCATTAATCTTCACTCCTCCACCTCGCCGCTTCTTATGGCCTGGGCCAAAGGTTCTATATATAGGTCAAAGAGGAGAGGCGAGAGAGGACATCCCTGCCTAGTACCTCGACCCAAGTCAAATTGCCTTGAGACGCCCCCATTCACCCTTACACAAGCTCGGGGGGAGGCATATATGGCTTTGATGGCCCCTTAAAATCGAGAGGGAAAACCCAGTTTATCAAGAATCATAAAGAGGAAGCTCCAATTAACTTTATCAAATGCTTTTTCAGCGTCCATACTCATAAGGCAGGCAGGGATACGCTTTTTATTAATAATATCAATTATGTTTATCGTCCTTCTCACCCCCTCTGGTGCCTGTCTACCTTCTATAAATCCTGTCTGATCCGGGTGAACCAGGCCCCCCAGAGAAGACTGTAGTCTCTTGGCTATTATTGCTGTAAAGATTTTATAATCTACATTAAGAAGAGAAATTGGTCTATATGAACCACATCCCGTCGGGTCCTTCCCTTCTTTTGGAATCACTGTTATGGTTGTGTAATTCCATGAGGGAGGAATCACTTCCCCCTCCAGCCATATTTGATTATAGACCGCTTCAAGCATCGGCGTTAATTCTGTTTTAAAGGTTTTATAGAATTCCCTCCCAAACCCATCCGGTCCGGGGCATTTACCTATCTTAAGTTCTCCCACCGTGTCCAGTATCTCCTGCAACGTGATTTGACGTTCCAGATCCTGCCTCTGGGTCACTGTGAGCTTAGCCAATTTTAGTGTATTCAAAAATTCTGAGGCCTCTTCTGTGGATGTCCCTAACTGGGGCTGGTATAAATCTTTATAAAAAGTGACCAATGCTTCTGCTATCTGTTCCCATTTATGTGAGATCTGACCCGTTTTGGGATTCCTGAGTCCCAAAACATTGGCTCTGGCTGCCTGCTGTTTTAGTCTATATGCCAGGAGACGGGTGACCCTCGGTCCCCCATCATAGTAGGCCTGCTTCGTAAATAAGAGAGCTTTCTCGATTTCTAGGGAGTGTATTCTCTATAGCCTGCGTTTTAGGTCCTTTATTTCTTTTCCTTTCCTACATACTTTAATTTTTTGTAATGCCTCTAACTTGTTAATTGCCTGATTTAGCTGTTCCCTTTGCCGTCCATTCTCCCTCTTCTTATATGTGGCTATTGAGATGAGCTTACCCCTAATCATTGTTTTTACTGTATCCCATAGTATCTGAGGCGTGGTGTTCAGGCCATCATTTATGTCCACCGTCTGTTTTATTATCTCCCGTATTTCCTCCTTTACTCCCTCATCTCTAAGTAAGCTTACATTCAGTCTCCACTGCGTCGGTTTTTTAGTTAGCTGTAAGTCAATTTGCGCATATATGGGCTTATGGTCCGATAGGCTCCGAGCCCACCCAGACCGACTCAAGATTGTCAAGTCTTTCTTATATGTGAGAAACATGTCTAGTCTTGAGTAAATTTTATACCTGGACGAATAATATGTATAGTCAGCTGTAGGATACTTTTCCTCCATATGTCCACCAGGCCTGTGTCCCTAAGCCTCTTCATTTGTTTAGCAGTTCTTTCTCAGGTGCTAGTATACCTGAGGTCGGTTCAAGGCTCTATCCATAATGATATTCCAGTCCCCACTGCAATCACAGTACCCTTAGCCTTTTCTGCTAATAACTTAAATAAATCTGCAAAAAAACCTATTTCTGACCCTGGTGGGGCATATACATTCAGCAGTGTAACCTGCATATCCTGTATGTGCCCCCTCACCATCACGTACCTAGCCCCTGCATTCATAATCACTTCCTCCTCTTCAAATGGAAGAGAAGACGCCAGCATAATCGCCACCCCCCTCTTTCTCCCCTTCTCAAGGGATGCATGATACACTGTTGGGAAGTCTCTGTTCTTTAACTTAAGAGTCTCTTATGGAGACAAATGTGTCTCTGCAGAAATTGAATCTCACACCTCTGTCTTTTTAAAAATTTCTGAAGTTGTTTTCGTTTTGCCGGATGATTTATACCATTTACATTGAAGGATCCAATCTTAGATTTAGTTCTATCCATGGTTTAAGATCTCTAGTTTTTGGATTATTTCAAATCTTCCAGTGTGGCTAAGGAGTATACCCTCCCCCATCCTTCATCCTGTTTCCCCTCTGCCTCGAGGATGCTCCCCAATCTTTCTTTCCTTTTTTAATAGACCAGTACATGTATTCATAACCCTTTCTGCGCCTCCTTTTGCACTCACTCCATACTAGCAATCTGCTGGCCCTAAACCGCCAGCTGGTTTGAGGTGTTTGAAAATAACATTAACAATGCCCCCTGAAACATGAGGGGTACACTTATACAACCATAATAACAGTAATATGAACATTTAAACTGCATATATACCCATAATGCTACCAAGATTTGCTGTAAGCATTCAGGTATTCCCTTCCTCTTATTTCCCTTTTATTAATATCTGATTAATTTTTTGAACCCCAACCGTAAGTCAGAGTTCCCTTTGAGATCCTTTCACTTCCTAGGTCAGTCCGACTCCCTATCGTAGGACTGGATTGCATCCTCTCGGGACACTCGCCTATATGTCGCTCTGGGCTTTTCCCCTTGAGAGCACCTTTGTTGGGTCTTAGCCCAGTACTCTGAGGTACTATCCACGTCAGCACCACTACTAAGTAGGCAATGCTCATTCTAAGCAGCGTGAATATCCCTTTCAGCCTATTTCTCCTTAAGAGGCCGGTGTCAGAGACTCCACTCAACCTTGCTCCACACACCAGCTCCCCCTCAACCCCCTGTCCCTCCCTCCTTCCCCCCTCCCCCATCCCTCAGGGCACCAAGTCTCCCCACCGATCTGCCCAACCAAGGTCAACCATATCCCACCACCAACCCCTTTCTCCCCTCCAGACAAAACCCATGCTGCTCCCAGCAACTCGACCCCTCCCCCAGCGGCGCCCCACCCCACCTGGCATCCTACACCCTGTCATCTCCACCCAACACGTGTCCTTCCCACCTCCGATCTCCTCGAATCCCACATCCACCGCGAGACGGCAGCCCATCCCCGCAAGATGTGTGAGAGAAGGAGCATCACCTAACCCACCCTCCTCTCCCAACACAGCAGACCAAGCCCAGTCGCAGAAAGAGAGAGAGAGGAGAGAGAAGAAGAAGAAAAAAGGGAAACCCCACAACCCCAATGGTAAGGAGAGAGTATCAACCTCATAGATATATATTTCCTGGTACCCCTGTTCATTTTTATACCACAACATCAAGTCTCTCAGATCCCCCCCCCGTGCTGGCTTCAGTTTACTTTAACATTTATAAGTCTTTACATGTCCCTGACCCTTTATAGACAGATTGAGTCCCCATTTACTACTGCATTCCATTCCTTACAGTTCTGTATCACTAGAGTGCTTCTCAGTCACCCGCCTCTGCCATCGGGACCTCCCTTGGTGATAAGTCCGCCATTTGCACTGCTGGGATATATGATTTGAGGAGTGCTGTAACATCTGCTCTAAGGTTGGTGGCTTGTGGGTTGGCATGCTTTGTTAGTCCTTTACGCGCCACCGACCACGCCGAGCGCCTCAACTCTTTTTCCAGCTTTTCCTTCTCAAGCCTGGTACTGGAATGCCCATCTCCTCCAGATATGTCCGCGCCTCCAACAAACCTTCAAATACTTTAAATCCTTGCTTCGTCTCCACTCGCAGGCGTGCCGGATATAACATCTGTGCCTTTAAATTTCTGGAGCGGAGCTGCTTCAGAACGGACCACATGGCTCTTCGGGCTTCCTGCACTCCTGCTGTGTAGTCGTTGTCCAGCGTTATTCGGTGGGTACCAAGCATAATTTTCTGCTGTCTCCATGCCCGCTTAAGTAATTCTTCTTTGTGGCATAGTTGGACATCTTAACAACAAAGGATCTAGGGCGGCGAGAGGACCCAGAGGACGCTGTGTGAGAGCATGATGTGCCCGATCCATAGCAAGATCCAACTCTGGGGGCAGGTTCAGCAGCTCTTTCAACAGCTTCTGCAGGTAGGCTATAGTATCAGCAGCTCCATTTTCAGCACCTTTCGGTATGCCATAAATTCGGAGATTCTGTCTCCTACTCCGACCCTCCAAATCATCAATTTTGGCTCTCATTTCCCTTTCCCTTGCCAAAAGGAACAGCAGTAAACGATCGTGCCTGTCGGCCTGTCGGCCTGTTCCAGGACCGTGGTCATCCCCAACTCCAGCTGGTCTGTTCTATGTTCTATTTTTTTGATGTCGGAGCGTAGCTCCATCAGGGATGTGTCTATTTTTTGAACTGTTCTCGCCGTTTGTAGTATCGAGGCCACTAGCTGTGAACACTCCTCATCCGGCCCTGCATCTCCCGTCATGGTTTCCTCCTCCTCAGTAGGCCCCGCTTGTCTCGTCCCTTTTTCTCCTTGCAACAGCATCTGGAGTTTCTGTACTGGGGTCTGTGTGTTCTTGTTGGCTCCCGTTCTCGATCTAGTTAATTTAGCTGGAGACTGCATCTTGTATGGTGTGGATGTCAATCGATTTAGTTGTAGGCTGAGGTGATCTCCGTTTCTAAGCTGCCATTCGGGCTGCTGACGTCACCGGAAGTCCCCCCCAATTTCTCACTGCCAGTCAGACCCCCTTAGAACAAGTAAGCAGCTTTAAATATTTAGGGATCATGCTAGACCCTGCCCTCAGCTTTAATCAACATATCCTACACCTATCTACAGCCCTTAGCTCCAGACTAGGTGTACTCTACCGGTACAAACACTGCCTCACCCCTGAAGCATTACAACTTACCATAAACTCCTCAATCCTCTCCCTGCTAGACTACGGCATCCTAATCTACAGTGCCGCCCCATCCACAACCCTAAACAGACTCCGGCTCGTGCAAAACAAAGCCTGCCGTCTCATCCTCGGATGTGACCGCCTCATACACTCCTGCTCCCTTTACAGAAACACAAACTGGCTAAACCTAGATAGCAGAATCAGGTATCACACCTGCCTTATGGCAAAAAAGGTATTACTAGGCCTCACCCCACCTACCCTAGACCCAATTATCCTCCCAACACCACCAGGAAAAACAACCCGTAGCTCAAACAAACTACTGCTATGGGTACCCCGAGGCCGGACTTCTCAATTCCAGCGAACTTTCAATTACAGAGCCCCTTCCTGGACAAACCTCCCCAGGCCATATAACTAATCTAAATAAGGCTTGGCCCCTATAAATCCAAACTAAGGAATACCTTCAGGTCTCTAATCTATGTGACTGCCTTGACACCTCCCCCCCCCCCAGGATTGACTTAAGCCTCTTTCAATCTAATTATTATCGGGTGCCCTGCACCTAAATCCACCTATGAATCTAGATGACTATCAGCCTTCTACAGAACCCTCTGTAACTATATGGCTGTGCTAAAGTATCTAAACCTCTGTTACCACCTACTGAACAATTATGTAACCTCTATGTCCTGTTATTTGAAATGTGCTGTAATCTGTAATCAAGTAATGTTCCTGTTTCCTTTTTTGTATGACGTGGAACCTTTGTAAATGAGTATCTGACTCAAAGGTCTTTCTGAATATTTTAATAAATAAATAAATAAAATAATTTTAATAAAGGATTTTATTCAGGTTTTTAAAAAGTACGTATACATTTATTAGCATTTTTAATTTTGCTAATCAAATTGAGGCAAGTGCTATGCATTTTCACAACTGATTAGCACTTTCACACACAAAACTGCTACTCAGTTTTCGCAGCTTAGTTAAAACCCTGTCTTCAGCTTCCTCTTCTTCATCCTGCATCATGAGATCAGGCTTATACTTGAAATCATCATCGGTCTGTCAATGGGTTGAAGGGAGTGCGCTGGGAAGGCAGTCGGCGCTTGAGGAGGTGGCTGAGATATAGCCCTAGGATGCATCATTGCAGGGGTCTGAATTACAGGCTCTGTCAACGGGTTTCCTGGTACTGGAGAAGGAGCAAACTGGCATCGAAGCATGCCCGTGAAGGACACCACCATCTGGATGTTGGCCTCTGTGTGGTCAAAGAGTGCGCCAGTGGAAGTTGATAGAGGAGGCAAGTCCCCTGACGTTGATGCCGACACACCAGCAGTACTAGGGCTGGTGGCGCCTACAGTCTGCCCCAACCGGGAAGTTAGGATGGTGGACTGCAGCACTGCTGGAGTGCCGGAGTGCTCAATGGTGTGGTAGAGGTCGTACATCCTGTGAGAAGCGGCAACCTGGAGCGCACTGGGGAGATTTTCTCCTTCTCCCTTTCCTTCTCCCAGTGTTTGGGCTTGTGGTTCCAGGATGACTCACCCCAGGATTTGGATGACTCAAACCTGGAGAAGTGGGCCGAAATGTAGCAGAACCCTTCTGCTGGAACTCCTTCTCCATGCTGGCCACTTTCTGTTTTAAAAGGTGCTTCTCTAAAGTGCCCTTTCGATGTCGCCAAGGGGCTGTATTAAACCCTTTACAAATCAGGTAGGCTTGCACGCTGTGATCTGGGTCAAGGCAACAGATGCAGACATCATGCAAACTGGCAGTGTAAATCTTCTCACCCGCATTCACAATAATGGAACAGTTTTGATGGTTCCTTTGATGACATACTCACCGTCGAAAATCACTTATGAAAGTGATTACTTTATTATGGAGAGAAAAATAAAGAAAGCAGCAGCTATTACAGCAGTGTTTCTGTGTGTGGTCTGACAAATATTGTCGACGGCGGGAAAAGAACTGAGGAGGGAAGGGGCCACCCACATTTATGTAGTAGCCCATCTGATATCATTGTGGGTGACCCCCCTCGTGGACGTCTTGCAAAACTTTCCATGTGGTCCTAGTGGCTGGTGGCTATAAGTTACATAGGTATGGCCTAATGAAAGAGATATATCCTCAAAGAAGATCAGGCTTATCCATGGTGCCAAGGTCAATGGAAACAAACAGCTTGGAGAATTAGACACAGTCTCTGGTGTGGTCTAGCTAGTACCGAAGTATTCTGGGGATGTTCAAAGAGTGCAACAGCACTTGCCCTGGGTTCAGAGGGAAACAGATGAATAGGGGCAGGAACTAACACCAACTTAGACAAGAATGTTAAGAAATTGCTACCACAGACTTGCAGACTTGTGCTGTTTGTGCAGGAAGAAAGACCATCAGGTTCTGTAGGAAATAATGTAACTTACATAAAGATATCAGAGAAATCCCCTTGCAATTACACAAACAATTACCTGGGAGATTTGTAACCATGTGGAAAAAACTCTCAACATAGGACAACATGGGGGAGGGGGGGACAATCCTTTTCAGATTTCATTTTGTCATGCATATGCTATACAAAAATGTACTATCTCAATGGATTTGAGAGCCCCCAACTAAACTGAGAACGTTTATTACACACTTGAATGCTCAGGCCCAGGAATGACGCAAGTAAGTTTATGCATGCTAGTTTGTGTCAGGGCTTAATACCTCACTACTGGAAACCCTGAATCACTATGCAAGAGCAGGTTCCTCGTTCATCCATGAGTAAGGCACAAAATCCTATGCTAACGAGCTCATCCTATGTTGCCAGCTCTAACACGACATGTCACATACAGGTATTTCCTGCACTGTGAACTGGCTTTCAAGTTGCATGGTATGATTCCTTCCTGGCCGATGGGTCATACAGCTAACGAAACCATGACAGATAATCCAGTGTGTGGGCCCTAGGCAGTGGCTCACAGCATGGTATCCTCATTCTCCATCACAGTACTACAAGTAATACTCTCACATCACTAGGCTAGCCCACACACATATACTCAAGGCATAAAATAAGGGGGGGGGGTCACATTTTGCTTAATTTAAAAAGAATATGCCAGAATAGCACACTGACCTATACAGCTCATTTCCTGATGTGCCCTTGGGGAAGAGGACAAATGAATACTACAAACACACACATGCTAATACAGTACATTCCTTGGCCTGAGCATTCAAGTGTGTGATTCACAGTTCTCACTGAGTACACTAAGTCTATTTAAATCATCCCTGAGAAAACACCATGCTTTACAGCAGATATGCTGGTGCTACCACTAGGCAAGTCCCTCTATTTTATTTATTTAGTTTTTGTTAACCGGGTAAATGCCCCCAGGCAGACCTACCTGACATACCTGGATTATTTGCTGACAAAGTTGCTTCTCATCAACAAGGCATTACAATTGCTGCACTTGTATTATGCTTGTGTAAAGGAACTAGTTCTTACTTTATCCTCAGTTTATTGTACTGCTAAAAATGTCTCTCGGTCTCAGATCTTGCATGATTCTTTTTTCTCTCACGTTTATTCACTGTAATGTTTATTCACTGTAACGTAACTTTTATGCCACTGTATGCCACTTATTTACAAGGAAAGTAGGTGCTAAAACTAGGGGTCATAGTCTAAGATTCGAAGGAGGAAGGTTTAGGGGCAATGTGAGGGGGCGTCACTTCATTGAGAGGGTGGTGGAGTCATGAAATAGACTGCCGGAAGAGGTGGTGGGAGCCGAAACGATGGAAGGATTCAAGAGGGCATTTGACAGACATAAGGGGTTGACCAGTGGGCGGAGTGGGATGTCTCTGGACGAGGGAAATGAGAAAGGAGGGGGGGTAAGGGGCAGATTCAATGGGCCAGATGGGTTCTTTTCTGCAGCCAGATTTCTATGATTCTATGAATCTATGATGTGGAACCTTTGTAAATGAGCTCTGCTCAAAGGTGTTACTTCGAATATAAATAAATAAATAAAAATAACGATACTAGTAAAACTATAAGGTATGCAAATCACACAGTTGGCATAGAAAAAAAAAAAAAAAAGATCATCCATGAATCAAGCCAGCCCCATAAAGGGGATGACTGCAACCAAAGAAACAATCATCACCCTGGTGACTTCTGTAGCAAATATTGGAAGCAGAAGTCAAGCAAGTGGACAGCTGCTAGTGAGTGGATTCCAGCCTAGAGGACCACGGAAGAGCAGACACAGGACATAGGGAGTGGTTTCCTTAAGGCAACAGGAAAGGATTTTTGCATAGTTAACCACCCTCCCATTTTCTTTCCCATGCCAGTTATGAATTGATATGCTTTTACCAATTTTTGATGAATGTTAATACTGCTGCCAAGAGTACTTTTACAGTTGTACAAGCGGTCTCACGCATTCTTAAGGTATAGTATGAGAACCGCAAATCAAAGGTGAGTCGTTCTGATACCCTAAGAATGTAAGTGGCGGCAGTATTAATACATTATTGATTAAGCTCGATCATTGATGTATTAATTTTTTTTAAAACCTTAGCCAAACATGCCCATTTCCAAGGCAGCTGCATGTGAGACACTCTTCACAAATTAAAAATGTCTCACGCATAGCGGAAAAGAGCACTCCATTTGGTTGGGACCGCTCCCTCAATCTATAATAAACACAGTAAATAATCTAGCTTTGGGATGCCTTCATGTCTACGTAGAGTTCCAGTCTTCTCACCTGCTACTGCTCTTTCCTTTCATATTTCTAAGACATTCCATGACATCAGTCATGTCATTCCATGCTATTTATCTGAATAGACTGGAATGTTGTTACTGATGTCATAGAATGTTCAGGCACTATGAAAAGACAGGACAGCAACTGCTGAGGAGAAAGAGATTTAGAGAAAGGTAAACAGGTTGTTAATTTAACAAAAAGGTCAAAACGTATTAGAATATTGGGTAAATGCCAAAATGAAAATAGGAGGGCATCTAGAAGTGTGAAAAAAACTGTTTCCTGCCTCTCCAGTAACCAACATGTGCAGGAGGTTTGAAGCTGGGGAGGGAGGGAGTTCCATGTGAATAGGGGCACCTCCAAGAGAAAGCTCATTTACCAAATGACCTGCAACACCTAGGAGTAAGGAAGAAGTGGTGGCTGGAATGCCTGAGGACACAGGCCGAAGGTGGGATGGGTGTCAGCAGAGAGGAAAGATTTATTTGAGCATTTTCTAAGACCAGTAATCATAAAACAAAAGGGCCGGGTTCAAGTGATGAATGTGAAAAAGTGCAAAATAACGCATTTAGGGCACAGAAACTCTGGGGTGGAGTACAAAATGGGTGGAGTGGTACTGACGACCAGCAAGCAGGAAAGAGACCTGGGTAATCATACTGGATGACCTAAAGGTGGCCAGGCAGTGCAGCAAGGCAGTTGGGAGGGCTAGTTAGATGCTGGGGTATACAGGGAGGGGTATCACCAGCCCAAAGAAGGAGGTTGTGTTGCCCCTGAACAGATCACTGGTAAGAACCCACCTAGAATACTGTGTCCAGTGCTGGAGACCACATATCCAGAAGGATATACACAGAGTGGAAGCAACTAAAATGATGCAGGGACTGCACCAAAAGCCCTATGAGAAGACACTAAAGGACCTCAACATGTACACCCTGGAAGAGAGGAGAGAGAGGTGAGACATACTAGAGACCTTTAAATACCTCATGGGGTAAATAAGGTACAGAACGGAAGACTTTAGAGGGAAAATGGGAGCTCAAGAACAAGGGGAAATGCAATGAAGCTAGAGGGGATAGATTCAGGAGAGAAGTGAGGAAGTACTTCACAGAAAGAGTGGTGGATTCCTGGAAATTAAGGGCAGACTTCCAGTGGATGGGGAAAACAGTGGGGGGGGTCAAGAATGCACGGGGTAGGCATAAGGGAATCTTCCTGGAAATTAAGGGGGGAAGCAGAAAGAGCCAGAGATTAAATAGGGTCTACAGTGATACTGCAGGTAGAGAAAAATGGTAAAAATGCTTAAAGTCTCCTTCTCAAAAGAGACTTATTGCTAAGTTAGCCTGCTTCTTCCTTCCCTTCAGTTTTTGCTGCAGCTGAGACTTGGCTGGATTCTTCCATCTCTGACTCCGAAATTAATTGTCCAGACTACACAGTTTTCAGGTCAGAAAGAAATTAATGGGTGTGGTTCTTCTTTATTTATCCACTCCTCTATTCCTTGTTTTTTTGGTAACTCAGATAACATTGGGAGGTTTGATTAACACAGTGTTTATTTTTCGAAAGTTATCAGGAAGAAGGATCTTAGTTGGTAGTATTTACTGCCCCCCCCCCCCAAAAAAAAACTTAAAATAACCAAATTTCCTATTCACAGTCTTTGGTTAACTCCCTTGAGGAGATTCAACACACCATCCTAGTGGAGGACTTTAATGCAAACTGGTCTTCTAGTAGGGCCCTTAGATTAAAGTCCTCCATTGCCCCTCTAGGTTTGAACCAATTAAAGATCCCACATGTTACGACTTAATCAGAAACATTTTTACTACCGTAGATCTGATTTTTATTTCCCCTGATCTCCCAGTCAGCACCTCTGGCTGTCCGGGAAACTTATTCAGTGACCATGCCGTAACTTATTGCACCCTAAATCTTTCCTCTCCCAAATCCATCTCTAACACGATCAAGTTTCACAGTTTCAAGCATTTAAGTCTGGAAGCTTTTTGAACTAGTTTACTCAAAGTTAATTGGGAGATACTGTTTTTAAATATTTTGAAGGTGATGCTGCCTGGGATTATTGCTTCCATCAGTTGAGCTTGCTTTCAAATCAACATGCCCCTTTCTTAGAAAAGAGGATCGAATCCAAGCATATCCCCTGGGTGACTACTTTCATCATCTCTCAGTTGACGTCCCGGGACAAACTTTATCAACAGGCCAAGAAATTAGATATCCCAGAGGCTTGACAAAGTTTTTGTAAATTTCGTAATTATTGTGTTACCCTCATCAGGAAATCTAAATCCTCTCATAAAAAGGCTAGCCTGACTGATGCAACAGACAATCCCATGAAATTCTGGCAAATGGTTGATTCCATTTGGAAGGTTTCCTCTTCATCCTATGCTTTGAATGTATCTTACAGTGGGTCTACAGTGTATTCTAAGGAAGGTATTTGTGGTGTGCTTAACACTTTTTTTTTGGAAGACCCTAGTTTGTTATTGAAAGCATCAGCTTTACCCACTGCCATCTTGTCCCCCAATCACTCTGCAATACCTCCTCTTTCCAGACCCAATTTTTATTTCAGGCACATCAACTCCAAAGAAGTGTTTAATTTATTGTCTTCATTGAGTGAGGACTCCACCAAGGGAAATGATAATCCAGACATTTTTTTACTTAAATCCTGTGCTGACATTTTAGCTCCTCTTCTAGCAAACATATTTAATTTATCCCTCACTACTCTAATATTTCCTTCCACACAGAAACTCTGCCGTTATCTCCTTGCATAAAGGTGGGGATAAAACCTTGGTAGAGAATTACCGACCAATTTCCTTGCTCCCTGTCACTTTCAATGTCATGGAAAAAAATATCCTTAGTCAGATTTCTGACTATCTGGGCACCCAACAGGTTCTCTCCAACTTTCAGTCCGGTTTTAGACCTAAATATTCCACCCAAACAGCACTGATCGATTTTCACGACTCCTGTTTCCAGAGCTTTAGATAAAGTGTTGGCATTTTTTTTATCAATTTATCCAAAGCTTTCAATGTGATTAATCACCAATTGTTCTTGATCCACTTACTTTCTCATGTTTTTTCTGATAACGTAGTTACCTGGTTTTCTCGCTACCTACACAGCAGAGCAGAACTCAATCTGTTCTTTGCAATGGCTGTCTCTCTTCTCCTCTTCCTACTCTCACTGGGGGGCCTCAAGGGTCCACTCTTGGCCCTATTCTTTTTAATCTTTTCGTAGATCCCTTGCCCTCTGTAGTTGACAGTCGTTCAGTTCAACTTTATGCCAACGACACAATTCTTTTCTACGGCCGCAAGAATCTTTCTTCTCTTTCCACAACTCTTCAGGATGACTTTGACAAAATCGTTCACTGGTTTTCCAATAATCTCCTACTCTTAAACAGTACAAAGACCCAAATCATGCTGTTTGGGCTGCAATCTGCTGTGACTCAGGCAAACCCCTCCTTCCCCATTATCTTAAATAATAACCCTTTAGAACCAGTAAATGAATTCAAGTACTTAGGTCTTACTTTTGATTCATCCCCTCACCTTTAAACTCCGTACTGATAAAACCATCCTAAAAGTTCACCAGTGCCTGGGTTGTTTAGGACGGGCCAGGCACTGCTTGTAAATACCGGATAGCAAACGAATTACTGCACAAGCTATTCTCCCTGTACTAGATTATGTGGACATGATTTACTGCCATGCCAATACCTCAAGTCTTTCCTTACCAAACACCATCTAATATCAACTCTTACGGATCATTTTAAAAATCCAAATAGAGCAAACACCAATATACAGTACCTTACTGTCCCAGTTAGACTGGCTGTCCCCTGCATCCAGGAACACTTTTCATTAATTCATAAAATTGTGAATAAGCAGACCCCAACCTACCTATCTGATAGGCTCATATGCTCCACCCACAACCACAGTCTTAGGGATGTTTCTCATCACAGCCTTTCTCTGCCAAGGTTCCAAACCCATTTCAGAAAATAATGTTTTTCTTAGGATGCCTCAGTTTCATGGAATAAACTCCTTCCTCAGTTACAAAATTCACAATCACTCTATACTTTTAAACATAACTTAAAAAAGTTGTTACTTCAGGAACAGCTTACATGCACTTGCTTTAACTGATGTTGTCTAGGACAATTTTCCATTTATCATCATTGTATTTTTGTGATTTAAACAGTGTGTTTGTAAGGAGTATATGTACTAGTCTCCACATGTATTTGCACAATTGTTCTTTATACTAACTTGTGTATATATTGTTTTTATGACTTGGGACGTTCTGTAAACAAGACTTGTTTCTCACAGAACACCTCCTGTAACCTACCCAACTTTTAAATAAAAACAAATGGATGGGTCAAACAGTCCTCATCTGCCATCAAATTCTATGTTTCTATGATGGTGGTTATCAATGGAAGGCCACACAAGGAGATAGTAGAGGTTGCAGTGGTGAGTGTGAGGTGGGCATTTGAGCACAAATCAGCAGAAAGCTTGGTACATGGGGCCCAGTTTTGCTTCTGCAACAGGGTCTTGGAGCAGTGACAGAGTTATAGGGGGCAGGAGGGCAGTTGCCTTCTTTGGCTTCTGGCTGTGAAACTGTTGCCACTCACCAAGATGCGTGCCAATCCTGACATTTTCCCCTTGCTGCTCACCTCACCTGAGAGCAGTGACCTACCCCCAGGCAAACTGCACCTAAATCAGTTAATTATAACTTCATAGCTTTCCTCCTACATGGGCTCTGTTAGCCCTCACACTTTAGCAGCCTGGGTGGTGGTAATCTGCTACCATCTGGCACTGCTTCCAATTCTGTTTTGCACTTGTATCCCAGTACTGCATTGCATTTCTACCTTAATTCTGCATTGTGTTCACCTTTATTTTGTGTTACACTGACTATCTGCCTGTAATTTGAGACTGCTCTGTTATGCATTTTGACATTTATTTTATTGTAAGTACTTTTTTGTTGTATTTTACTTTTATTTGTATTGCTCTTACATTATGTACTTTAATTTGTACATACTGTATCGTATACGCCCCAACCCCCAGCAAACTGGGTGAGGTGGCCATGGAGGAGCCTGACTAGGCACCAAGTGTCCCCACTTGGCCACCTAGTGCTCCACTCCCACAGGGGATTCTGGGATGTGGTATTCCACAGTGGAGACTGCCATATCCCCTACCTGAAGTAGAAGTGCCTGCTTTTACCATCAGGCCTAGGCACTGAACTCCTTGGTGTAGGGGATGGTTGAGTACAAGCCACTTTCCTACATTTGGGACTGTCTAGCCCTCAGGTTAGGAGCCAGGGATGCAGAGCCACTTACAGTTGGTGTCACCCAGCATTAGTAATGCACCCACCTTCCACAGCTAGCCACATATATTTGGCATTGTGCATACCACACTGTCTGGTCCCTTCCCCCCAGCATGTCCTAACCCAGTCACATGTATATCTCTGTAAGCAGGCTGGTTTCAGTGGGTTAGGTGTGCGTATCCACTGAGAAAGCATCTGTGCATGCCATGGAGGTCCCTCAGAACCATCGATATACAGCACATATCACACACATATTGTGGCCTAAGTGCCGTGTTTTAGCGGAGTGTAGGTATGGTGCACACAGCCCATTGTAAATAATTTCCACTGATAATGCAGCACAACACAGAAACGAAAAACATTCTGGTAGTCACGGAACATTTCTCTAACTACGCCCAAATATTTACCACCAAGTATCAGCAAACTACCACCATGGCCAAGGTACTTTGGGAAAAGTACTTTGTCCGTTATGGCTTGCCACAAAGATTGCATTCTAGTCAACAATTAGATTCTGAAATCCTTGTGCAGAACCCTTTGTTCCCCTTGACCAAGGGCTCCTGATGGAGGACTAAGAAACTGAGGAGGAAGAGGGAGAACAGCTGGAGGTCACAGGGCCAGACACTGAGAAAGAATCAAATCTCCCAGATGAACCTGAGATGGATCCAGACACTTCCCCAAAAGGAAAGACATGTTGAACCTCAATGATCCTGCTGAGAAGTTTAATCCATCATCAAACTCCCCAATGCTTCTCTTGGTTACTTTACCAATACCTACATCCATACTGTGCACAAAAAGGTACTGCTGTAGCTGTGCCAAGTCCTGTTATACACACAGCCTTATGCTTCCCCAAGTCACTGTTGGAAAGTGTACCTTTTTTCACTGGGACTTCACCTGGATGCTACAGACAGCAGGAGACACAATGGTCCACATAGGCTGCCCCCCCCCCAACTTAGTGGTAATGCTCATTCAGTCCACCCTCTGACATATATGTATCCAGCCTATGTCAGACTTCGTGGCTGCCCGATGTACGAGGTACAAACATGGTAGCCAAAACCCCTGAGTGAGTCACTGCTTTCATCTTGTAAAACCCATACCATGTCCTTTTTTTTTTTTGTTACTTTCTGTTTATTGATTTCTCAATATTCCATGCAGAAATTATTCTGACAATGCATATTAGGATTACTGATTGCAAGTTGAGGTCGCCACTCCTCTTAATACACACGGGTTAAAACAAGCATGCAGAGTCTACAAGATACGTCATTTGGGGAGAAAAAAGAAAGAAAATCTATATCACCGATTCCATATAATTAAATTAATTGCTGTTCTTGGAGACCAAGAGCTGCATGCAGTATAAGTAAAACTGAGATATCAGTAAACC
Source organism: Neoceratodus forsteri (assembly GCA_016271365.2). NCBI lineage: Eukaryota > Metazoa > Chordata > Ceratodontiformes > Ceratodontidae > Neoceratodus > Neoceratodus forsteri. Next base: position 382,809,909 of record CM057452.1, read on the forward strand.
AATAATGTCCCTCTTACCCATTACAGGGATCTGAGATTTAAGCATGCACTAGTCAAAATTTATTGCCCTAAGGGCAAAAAAAATGGAGATGAAAAATAGTAAGGCTTACTATAGCACTACACTTACATTAACATTTTACAAGGCACTAAATCATAAACAAAGACAGTTCTGTCATTAAGCATCTCACTATGGTCAAAGCAGCTTTTAAACCTCTTGTCATTTAATATTAGAACCACTTTAAGCTAGTCTTGAAAGTTTACAGAGATTGGGCTTAGTAATAATCTCTTTAAATAACATCAACTCAGGAAAACAGTTTAATTGTTTATTCTGATTGTTTACTGAGAGGACCATTGCCAACCTGCACTAATGTCCATAAGATCCTTCACGGTTCATCAATGCCCTCCACTTCAGAGTCGGATGCCTCCATTCTTCGAGAACGCGTTGAGGCATTTCTCTGTGTCCATTTCAAGGCCTCAGCCGGATCTGAAAAAATAAAGATTTTCCCCTGATGGACGATATGAATGCGGGCTGGGAACAGCATGCCATGTGTGATGTTGACCTCTCGAAGGATCGCTCTGATCCCATCTAACTTCTTTTTCTTCATCCTCATCGAGCAGCTCAAATCCGGGTAGAGTCGCACTTGCTGCCCATCACATAGAAGAATTCTCTTCTGTCTGGCCCAATTTAGAATAAGATCCCCTGAGCCTACTCCAACGAGCACCATAACGACCGCTCAAGGCGCTTCCGGGTTCTCAGGTCTTCCGCGGGCCATCACTCGGTAGGCCTTCTGAATGTAAAGTTCTCGTTTGGAAAGAAAGTCTCCCAGTTGCTGCATCAGCCATTCCTTAAGGAACAGGGCTAGGTGGTCACCTTCTGATCATTCCGGTAAACCGATTCCCCGAACATTGGAGGATCTAGCTTGATTCTCCAGTGACTCAAGACAGTTCTTTAGGTGGGTATTCTCTTTTATCAGAGTGGCTGTAGCCCCTAGCGCTGCTTCCGAACGCTTCTTGGAATCGATTGTCTCCGTTTTTACTGCCTCCAGCTCTAATTCTAGGCTGCTTACTCTTTGTGTGAGGGAATCAAATTTCCCATCTAGTCCCGAAACTGCCTGTATGAGCCTATTAATTTTTAGGCCTAGGCTTTGCAGGGTTTCCTCATTCCCTGCTGATGATGTGGAAGCAGTCTGGTTAAGAGCGGACCTTGTGGTCAGAGGATCCAAAGTTGTTTTGCTCCTGTCCCCGAGTTTGCTGCCTTTCTTTGCGAGGCTTTCCCATATTGAGATCCAAGTATTCTGCCTTCGATTCCTGTCTTTTTTCTGAAATATCTCTGCCCAGAAATTCGAGTTTTATTTACTTTTTAGTAATAAAAGTAAAGAGTGCTATAGATCTGCCGCCATATTGCTTGGGCTCCACAGCACCCCCCCCCCCCACGTCCTTTTGTGCCAAACCATCTTCCCCACTCAGACCACTGACACCCCTTTCAGGATCTTTAAAAATCACTGATTTCACTAAAATCTAATGCAGCTTACCAATGGTCATCCTCATCTCTTACTTACAGGCCTAAATGGTGGTGTTTGGCCTCAGTAGTGATTTGCTTGATTTGGGGAAGATATCCATGTTCATTTATTTTATTAAAATCGAATGCAGCACACAGATGTTTGCTGTGCCTGAATGGTAGTATTTGCCCCAGTAATGTTTTGCCTGATTGGAGGAGATACTGATATTTACTTATTTCATGATGGATCTCAGTCTCTCCTTCGGGAGCCATGCCACTGGGGGTAAGCTACAGGGCCTTCATCCCTGGCAGCTGTTGGGGGATGCCAGGTGGGGTATGGGGGACTGATATGGTATATCTCCCTGCCTGTGCATAGTGAGGTTTTTAAAAAAATCCAAAGCAGCACCCCAGTGTTCATCCTCATCTCACTCACTGCCAAGCCCAAATGGGGGTATTTTGCCCCAGTAGTGCTTTGCCTGATTGTGGGAGATAACCATATTCATGCCCAGTAGAGAGAGAGAGAGAGAGAGAGAGAAAGAGACATAGATGAGGATGATGATGGGAACACTGCACTGGACTAGTGAAATAGATTTTATACATATTACGTGATGAAAGAGGTCTCTATGGAGGGGGTGGGTGGATGGTGGACCTCTGATAGGTGTGGGCGGGTGCTACCATATTAAGTAACTACAGCTACAGCAAGTGATGTGGAAGGGTTATTACAGCGAGTGATGTGGAAGGGTTAGTGGGCACACTTACAATCCAGGAGGGAGAAAAGGACAGCCAACGAGGTGCCAGCAAGCAACCTACTAGAGAGAAGCAGTGTGTATTTCATCTGCTAGGGAGAGAGAAGCTCCTGTTCTGAACTCCTATGATACAGGGCTTGCCAAAGTTGCAGACAGGAGTATGTGTGTTGAGCGTGCCAGGAGAGTTGAATGAAAAGCTAGCTCAGTCAGGAGCCAAGCACCTGTGCCTACTAGCTGCTGTAGCAGTGCATGTCTGCCTGTTTTGCACTGTGTGTCACCTATATAGTTTGTTGAGGCCTCCATCAGGGCCAGGCTGCCACCACTGCAACAGAGAGAGTCAGTGGTGAACAAGACCACACCAAGGGGTGAGGAGGATCGTGGTGTGGCCAGTACCTGATGGCCAGCAGAAAACTTCATGGATCACCTCTCCAAGTGCAAACAGACCTGCAGAGCCCATCTGGAAACCATGAGTGCTGAAACAGGGTAGCCCCTGCAACTGTGTAACTTAGTTAAATTACCCAGTATAGGGGGGATTTAAGTCCTGGATGGGACTGAACATTGACATACAGCCCAGGTGAAGACCAGAACATTTGGCCCCATAGTCTCGGTTCCTGATGGTAGTTTCTTCTCTACCCACCTCCCACGTCCACTGCAAAACCACGACAGGCTGATCTGTTTTTTCTGTCTACCTCTAAGGCATCTAGAACAGTTTTATTACTCCTATGTGCGTTTCCCCTTAAATCTCTCAAACCACTCCTCAGGGAACACTTTTGTCCTATCTGCACCGTCTATTAATCCCCTCTCTACCCTCGTCCATGCCCTCCTTTTGCATTCCTTATTGAGTCTAGTGTTCTGTTTTGCACAATTTGTCCCTGAAATGTACTTTTAATTTTGTAGTTACGCTTGCAAATTTTGTTCAAGGCACGGTTTTGTATGTTTGCACAACTTGGCTACAGAACAGGACTCGGAGAGTAATGGTAAATGTCACCTTGTTGCAGGAGGGAAGAGTAACCAGTGGGGTTCCACAAGGATCAGTGCCTGGCCCAATCCTTTTCAACAGACTGACTTTGATTTGTCTATTGGAAGCTGAGAACCTTGCTACACTGCAAAGAACAAACTATAACTCCATTTAGGACTTGGAAACCTGGTAAGGCATACTATTGTTGGGGATGTAAGAAGGGAAGCTACGCTTTCTACAAAAAGTTTAATTTTTTTTTCCTTAGTGGCATTAAGCAGAGAATTGCAGGATTCCATTAAAAGTGTACTAATTTTATAAACAGAGGGAATAAGATACAACTGAATTTGCTTGATTGCTGGGGTTGAGACCTAGGATTTGGAAGGATATTTTTGCAACATTTTAAAAGTGTCCTGCTGGCTGAGGAGTGAGTTCATTTTTATCCCTGGACTCAGTAGAGTGGTTTGTGTAGGAGCAGTGGTCTAGTAAATTGTGGTGTTAGTTGAATTACTATAAGGGCAGTACTCACCAGGGTGGTGGAGCAGTTGCGTATTTGATTGTTTCTAAGAGTCACCAGTGGCTATGGACCACCACCACCCTTCCCACATCCCACCCCCGTGTGTGGCATTTCCTTTATAGCCACAGTTCTGACATCACTTCCTCAACAGGTCTTGGGGCAGAACTGTCACATTAATAACCCAGCACAGTGCATACAGGGTAGGTAATACACTACAAATAATAATAAAATACATATATTACATATTGTATATATATAAGGAGAGGGACATGTGGGGAGTGGTGCAATGCACTGGCTGTGGGGCAGCAGTTTTCCAGGAGACATTCTGAAAACTGCGTTGCTGTCCTATTTGCAGGCAACTGTCAGCTCTGAGGGAGGAGGTTGCCCACCTCCAGGCTGAACTAGCAAGGACTAAGGAGGCCTCCCCCACCCAAAGAGCACCACTGCCACAACCATTGCCTCAGAGGTTGCCAAGTATGAAGAGCAGTTGGACCACAGTGGGTTCTGGGAGGGTGCAGGCGGTGGACCAGAGGCGAAGCCCCCTAGTTGTACCTCTACACAAATGATATGCCATTCTGGAAGAGCAAGGTTCCTCTATGATGGCACTCTCAGTGGAGACCCAGAAGAATGCTGAGGACATCCACAAGGGAGACCCACAAAAGGGTGGTAAGGGACACCACAGGAGAAGGAAACAGCTTCTGATAGGGGACTCAGTTGTTGGGGGGTAAAACTGGGGAAGGGGGAGGAGAAGGAAGGAAGGTGCCTGCCTGGTGCCATGGCTTGGAGGGACAGGAAGCGAATCCTCAGGATTGCAGAAGCAGCATCACAGGAGAGGGAACTAGATACCATTGTCCACCTTGGGACAAATGACCTAGCTAGACATGGGATCAGTGCTGTGCACAATGAATTTGTGGAGTTGGGGAGGGGCCTCAGACGGGTAGCAAGCACGGTAACCTTCTCAGAGGTACTGCCAGTCCATAGCAGGAGTGAGGCTAGGGTACTGCACACCATGCAGTTTAATGAATGGTTGCAAAACTGGTGCAGAGCACAGGGCTTTGGCTTAATTGGGGACTGGGGGTCCACCTGGAGAGATAAAGGTCTATACTGGCACGATGGTCTGCATCTGTCCACGAAGGGAACCAAGCTCCTATGTGACAGGTTTAAATGCTTCCCTGGCAAGCTTTTAAACTAGCCAAGGGGGGAGATGCTGATAAAAGGCAGGAAATTTCAAGCCTCCCCCCACAAAACATGGCAGGTAGTAAGGTAAACACTGAGGTACAGAGCTCAACACAGGGCAGGACAGGGTAAATGGAAAAACAGACAAGGGTAATAAGAGCAGGGATTGGGGAAAAAAGGATAAAGCCAACATTAAATGGAGGGCAATGAGTACCAATGCCCATAGTCTGGGAAACAAGCTTCCTGAGCTAGTAGCCCTGATGGAAGATTAACAGTTGGATATTGTGGCAGTCACAGAAACATGGTACACAGAGAACCATGACTGGGATGTCAACATACCAGGGTACACAATCTACAGAAGGAACAGGGAAGGTAAAAGAGGAGGTGGAGTAGCTCTATACATAAGGGAAGGGATCAAAGCTACAGAACTAAAAAGTAAAGAGGGAGGACAAGAGGCACTCTGAGTCACCTTGGAGACAGGGAATGGCATCTATCACACACAGGGTTGTATACAGACCCCGTCTCAAGGGAGGAAATGGACAAAAAAATGATAGAGGACATTCTCAAAATGGCTGAAAAAGGGGAGATACTGTTGATGGGGGACCTGAATATGCCAGATGTTAACTGGATGACATGTATGCAGCCACGTCCAAGAACAGGGTCATTCTTGATGCCCTGCAGGGGGCAGGCCTTAGACAGATAGTGTTGGAACCCACTCGGGAGGGAGCAATAGTAGACCTGGTACTCTCAAATGGAGAGAGGATCACAAATTTAGAAGTCAGTAGACATCTGGGAACAAGCGACCACTGCACTGTGCTTCACAATTAGCACAACCATGGAGATAAGCCATACAAAAACAAGGATACTGGACTTTAGAAGGGCTGACTTTGGCAAAATGGGTGAATACCTGAAGAATGCACTAGCAAATGGCCAAAAAGGAGGGGTGGAAGAACAATGGAGAAAAATCAAAACTGCCATCATACAGGGAACAAGCCTTTGTGTAAAACAAATAAAGAAAACAAAGCGGAGTAAAAAACCACTATGGTTCTCAAAAGAGGTGGCAGGGAAGATTAAGGAGAAAAAGGATGCATTCAAAAAGTATAAGGAATCACAGAAGGAGCACGACAGGTAACTGTTTCAATTAAAGCAGAAAGAAGTGGGGAAGGCAGTCAGTATAGCAAAGGCCCAAACCGAGGAAAAAATAGCCAACTCAGTTAAGAAGTGGGATAAAACCTTTTATAGGTACATTAGGGAGCATAGAAAGGTTAAGGGAGGGATAGTGAAGATTAATAAAGGAGAGGGAGGTGGGCAGTGGAGATAGTAGAAAGGCAGAGATACTGAATGAATACTTTTGCTCAGTATTCACAAAAGAAGATGAGGAGGAGTTACCTAAACCAGACAATAGAAGCACTCTGGTGGGGGTTGACACCAGTCCATTCACAGAAGAAAGAGTCCTGAAAGAACTCCCAAAACTCAAGGTGGACAAAGTAATGGGGCCTGACGGATTACACCCAGAATCCTAAAAGAACTAAGGGAGGACCTAGTGACACCACTGACCACACTTTTAACAAATCATGGGAGGATGGGGTGGTACCTGAGGACTGGAGGAGGGCAGATGTGATTCCCCTTCACAAAAGTGGGAGCAAGGCAGAAGCAGGAAACTACAGACCTGTAAGTTTGACCTCAGTGGTAGGGAAAATGATGGAATCACTTCTGAAAGAAAGAATTGTTGAGTACCTAGAGGCCAGCAGGGCACAGGACCAAAAGCAGCATGGATTTACAGAAGGAAGGTCATGTCAGACGAATCTACTTGATTTTTTTGACTGGGTGACCAAAGTAATAGACCAGGGAGGGGCTGTGGATATGGCCTACCTAGACTTTAGCAAGGCATTTGACACAGTCCCGCACAAAAGATTAATAATCAAGTTAGCCAGCATGGGAGTGGGTCCCAGGGTGGTAGCCTGGGTAGCAAACTGGCTGCGCAACAGTACACAGAAGGTAATAGTGAATGGAACACATTCCGAAGAAAGGAAGGTTACTAGTGGAGTACCTCAGGGCTCAGTACCGGGTCCAGTCCTCTTTAACATCTTTATAAGTGACATTACAGAGGGTCTGGAAGGAAAAGTATGCCCCTTTGCAGATGACACAAAGATCTGTAACAGAGTTGATACACAAGAGGGGTAGAAAAGATGAGAAGGGACTTGGCAAGGTTGGAGGAATGGTCAGACATATGGCAACTTAGATTCAATGCAAAGAAGTGCAAGTAATGCACCTGGGAAACAAAAACCCAGGAGAAGAGTACACAATAGCAGGGGAGGTACTAACAACAACAAAAATGGAAAGGGGCCTTGGGGTAGTTATATCAGATGACCTAAAGGTGAGTAAGCAATGTGAAAAGTTGGTAAGGAGAGCCAGGGGGATACTGGGACGCATAGGAAGGGGCATCACAAGTAGAAAAAGGGAAGTGGTTATTCCTCTATACAGACAGTTGGTGAGATCCCATCTGGAGTACTGTGTGCAGTTTTGAAGACCTCATCTACGCAAGGACATAGACAGGATGCAAGCAGTCCAGAGGAGGACAACTAAAATGGTGCAGGGTCTGCAGCAGAAACCATATGAAGAGAGACTGAGAGAGCTTAATATGTATACTCTTGATGAAAGAAGGGACGGGGGACATGATAGAAACTTTCAAGTACCTCAGGGGAATCAACAAAGTCCAGGAGGGTAGCATCTTTCAGAAAAAGAGGTGTGTAAGAACAAGGGGGCACAATTTAAAGATAGAGGGGGGACGGCTCAGAGGTAATGTGAGGAAATTCTTTTTCACAACGAGAGTGGTGGATACATGGAACCGCCTTCCTGAGGAGGTCGATGGGTCTAAAACAGTGGGGGAATTCAAACATGCATGGGACAGACATAAGACAATTATAGTGGAGGGTGGCAGGAAGTAGGCTGTTGGTTAACTAGAATCTGCTGCTTATCCAGTAGGTAGGGAAATGGGCAGACTGGGTGGGCCAAGTGGTCCTTATCTGCCGTCAAAATGTATGTTTCTATGTAACACATTCATCAGTGACATCACTGAGGGACTGAAAGGGAAAGTCTGCCTGTTCGCAGATGATACAAAGCTCTGCAACAGGGTAGACATACAGGAAGGGGCCCAAGGAATAGAGGCAGATCTAAGAAAGCTGGAGGAATGGCCCAAGAACTGGCAGTTGAGATTCAACGCCAAAAAGTGTAAGGTAATGCATCTGGGTAAGAGGAACCAAGGAAATAACCATGTCCTGAAAGGCCAGCAATTGGAAAAGACAAAGATGGAACGGAATCTAGGAGTTATGATATCAGAAGATTTAAAGGTAGGAAAGCAATGCAAAAAAAACAGCACTGAGGGCAAGCGGCATCCTTGGGTGCATAAGTAGCGGTATTAATAGCAGAAAGCATAAGGTAATCATCTCACTCTGTAGGTCCTTGGTGAGGCCTCACTTGGAGTACTGTGAGCAGTTCTGGAGGCTGCACCTAAAAAAGGCCATAGACTGTGTGGCATCCATGCAGAGGAGAACCACCAAGATGGTGCTGGGACTACACCATGAACCTTACGAAAATAGGCTCAGCCAGTTAAATCTATTCTCCATAAAGCAGAGAAGGAACAGAGGAGACATGATAGAAACATTTAAATTTGTTGAAGGGATAAACGCAATACATACCGATAATCTCTTTCAGGAAAATAGGACTGAATGTACAATAGGGCACAACTTACGAATGGTTGGCGGTACATTCAGAACTAATGTTAGGAAGTACTTTTTCACACAGAGAGTCATGGACCCTTGGAACAGCCTGCAACCTGAGATGGTGGCGACCAAGACTGTCAGAGAATTCAAATGGGCATCTGGGATAGTCAATGTAGTCACCTCAACAAGAGCAGTAGATGGGTGGTAGACATCTTGGGCAGACTAGATGGATCACACAGTCTCCTTCTGCCGGCAAATTCTTATGTTATTATGTTGTGTTAGTTAACTCTGTACAGCACATTTTAGACACGGAATCTTTTTTGTGTGTGTGTGTTTTATTTCTTATGGCATCCCCCAACCCCTTGGCTCTCTCCAGGAAAAGGAGCCTTTGCTCAGCATGCCATTCCCAGTTACCAGTTTTTAGTTGTGAGGCACATCACCTGTTTTAAATCCCTTTTTCCCTCTGGATTACAAATACAGTAGCTTGTGTAACGTCTAGTACCACAATGAGTCATCTGTGTTTCCAGGCCTCGATCCTTCATCAACGTCATGCAGCCTAAAGACTCTTGTCTTAGCTCCAAAGAACCAGGAGTTGTGAGCAAAATCTAGCACACCAGTCAGATGGAACAAACTTTTCCTTTCGTTTCATGATCAAGTGTGCCTTAGCTTTATAGTCTAACAAGCTATATATTTTTAAACTTCCACTAAAGATAGTTGAAACAAATTGACCCCCGAGTGGTACCACACCTCATAACCCTCTGACACAGCTGTCAAGGTAAGAATATCAAATGAGATGGGGGGGGGAAATTACATAGTATTGTAATGAAAGGACTAAGAGTTCACTTTGGTCAAGCTCCTACTTGGCACATGATAGTTACTATAGTGTACCCAATATCAGTAAGGAAAAACATCCAGCTTAACGCACAGAATATTACCTGGTGAAAACCACAACTGAACCCTATCCAGAATGTTCCGGAACCAGAATGATTCTGGCTTTCCAACTGGCCCCAGCCAGAATGCCCTGGCTCATCATAATGACCATCATGGCCCACTGTATTGCCCTCTCATCTGTTGGAACAGTCTGACCAGCTAGAATGCCTACCTCTGAACCATCAGAACACCTAGCCTGACCCAACAGAATGCCCATCTGAGTTACTGGAATAGCCACCTCAATGCAATGCCCAGCCCACCACAAACTTCCAGGATACCCACCAGACACACAGGAATGCCACCTCTCTGGAATACCCACCCAACCCACTGAGACGCCTACATTCCATCCAGCTGAGTGGGCATTCCAGCAGGCCATTTGGTCACTATGGGCATTCCAGCCGGTCATGGTGGCCATTCTGGTGGGTCAGATGAGCATTCCAGCAAGTTGTGGTGGGAATTCCAGAGAGGCAGCCATTCCAGTGGTTCAGACAGGCATTCTCAGGGGTCAAAATAAAGTTTTGCGGCCAGTAACCAGCAAGGCAAGTAACTGGGAACATTCACTGCCCCCCCCCAAGACTTTTCAATAGGCTCAGCTGATGCATTTATTGAATGTTTCTATATCCAGTACAAGCCAGCAGGGCTACTTACTGGAAAATTTTACAAACCCGATACAAAATCTATCTGCTTTTATCACGTGGGCCAGTGCCAATTTTGACCCCTACATTCTGGCAAGTAACATGGGCATTCCAGTGGGTTGGGTTGAATATTTTGTCAGGCCAGGGTAGGCACTGTTGCAGGCTGGATGACTGCTATGGCTGGTCAACTAAGCTTTCCGGTGGGTCACGGCAGTCATTCCTGGGGTTTGGGACAGCCATCCCTGGCAAGTTAGGGGACACTCTGGATGTTGCCAATAGAAAAAAAAAATTGTTTTCATTTTAGGTGTATTCCAGTTCAAGATCAAGTACAGTTTTCACCCATTCCTTTACCCCACTCATAATCTCTATACTTCAATGCTACTGAAATTAATTAGAAGTGAGACTCTGCATTGTTCATGTTTTACTTTTAAGAGACAGGATTAGGTAAACACGAATAAATCTCACTCTGAAACAGTGACACTTGACAGCACTGCATACATTATTCTGTCCTGGGGTTTTTAATCCTTATGTGCATCACCTTGCACTTTCTGGGGTTGAATTTCAAGTGTCAAACCTTGGACCATCACTTTAACCTAGGCAGGTCCATCGGCAACTCCCTTATCCCCTCGTTGTTGTCTATCCTGCCACAGAACTTAGTGCCATCTGCAAAAAGACACAACTTGTCCTGTATTCCTTCTGTGCTGATTGATAATACATTAAAAAGGACTGGACCCAGGACTGACCCTATGGCATCCCCATTAAGACTTTTCGATCACCTGTACTGATTTCATTTAACACCACCCTCTGCCTCCCCCAAACCAACTACCCATCCATCTAACTAGGTCCTTCTCTGCACCTAGATCTTCTAATTTCTTCAGCAACCTTCTGTGTGGCACCAAAACAAATGCCTTGCTGAAGTCAAAGCAGAGTAAATCCACTGCTTGTCCCTTATCCACTGACTTAGTCACCTGGGCTGTTTACTACCCTGGAGTCCATGTTTCTCAAGGTAATCCACCAGGTCCTATTTGACTAGTGTCTCCATCAGTTTACCCATAATGGAGATAAGACTGATGGGCTAGTAGTTACCCAGTTGCTCCTTCTCCCCACCCGTATGGAGTGGAACTAAGTTGGCTACCCTCCAATCTTTAAGAATCTTTCTCATGCTAAAGGAACATACCACTAGTGACACAAATTTTAACCTCAAGTATCAGATTTTAACTAAAAAAATTCTTCTGTCCCTCCTAAAATTGTCATTTCTGGCACTGAGGAGCAGGGATTTGAAACAAACAAAAAAAAAATAACAACACTAATATTGAAGCAAGAGAGTCATCATAAGTGACTCCCATCTATCCACTGTAACAAGGCCTACATTAAGGAAGCCTGCATGTTGGGGCGCACAAGAAAGGGGTTTGACAGCAGGAAGGAAGTGATTCTTCTTCTCTATTGATCACTTGTGAGCCCTCATCTGGAACACTATACCCCAGCAATCAGGTGGAGGGGTGCATCCAAGGGTATTGAGGGAGCTCAAAGAAATACTGGCTGCACCTCTGATAGTTCTATTTAACAGCTCCCTGGAAACAGGTGTGGTTCTGGAGGACTGGAGGAGGGCAGATGTAGTCCCATTACACAAAAGTGGTAGCAGGGAAGAGGCTGGCAGTTATAGGCCCGTGAGCCTAAAATCGGTGGTGCGAAAGTTAATGGAATCACTGCCGAAGGAAAGGATTGTGGAATATCTTGAATCCAGTGAGTTACACTACCCGAGGCAGCATGGCAACACACAGGGGAGGTCACGTCAAAAAATCTGATAGATTTCTTTGAATGGATGACCAAGGAACTAGATCAGGGTGGAGCAGTGGACGTGGCATACCTAGATTTCAGTAATGCTTTTAACACCATTCCACATAGAAGACTAGTAAGCAAGCTGCGTAGCTTAGTAATGGGTCCAAAGGTGGAAAATCAGAGAAGAAATTTGTTAGGGGATAGGCAACAGAGGGTAGTGGTAAACGGAGGTCACTCCAAGGGAGGGTGATCAGCAGGGTGCCTCAGGGATCAGTGCTGGGATGGGTCCTCTTTAATGTCTTCATAAGTGACACTGCAGAGGAGCCGGAAGAGAAAGAGAAGGTCTGCCTCTTTGCAGATGACACCAAAATCTGCAATTGGGTGGACACTCAAGGGTGGGGGTGGAAAGGATGAGCAGAGATCTGAGAACACTACTGGAGTGGTCAAGTTCAGTACAGTTAAAATTTATTTTTAGACAGGATGAAATTTTAGGTCCAGAAAGGCCCTGTTTATAAAATTGTACTGTATACATATAAACATAACCAGAAACAACATACAAAGACTCGCATAAATACATATAGTGAGCATTCATGTATTTCATAAGTATAAAACTATCAACAATCAGTAATCAGATACAAAATGTTGAAAGTCAAAAGGTTTAGCAGCACTAATAATAACAGTTACATTCTTGAGTTGTACTCATATTTAACTGAGATTTAAACATAGATACATTTGTTGAATTCCTGATTAATGGTGATAGTGCATTTCAAATTTTAGCCCCGTGATACTAAAAAGTTATACGACCATACTGAGTATTTATTTTGGGAATTTTAATGCCTTTATAGACTACATCCCTCATTTCATAATGTAGGCATTCCACTGTTTTGCTGTAGACTGAAATTACCTGTTATCAAACCCTTTTGAACTTTAAAGATGAATATTTGATATTGCTTCCTTAGTGTGATGTCTACACTATTCCAGTTCAAAATTTTGTACATCTGGCAATGGTGTGTTCCAAATGGACATTTAAGAACAAATCTTGCCAGAAAATTATAGGATTTATATATTTTGTCTAATGATTTTTGTTCTACAAAAGCATAAACCAAATTACCATATTCTAATACCAGAAGTATCAATTGTTCTGCGATTTGCTTCCTCATTTGATAGGGCATTATCATCGAAGATCTTCTCAAAGTGCCAATCCTTGAGTTAACTTTTTTGGTTATATAATCTATGTGTTCATTAAATTTAAGTGAACTATCTATAATCATCCCCAAATATTTATACTGATTAGTTACCATTAATAACTTACCTGCTGTAATTACAATTCCTGCGTTTAGACTGGGGCTGCTGCTGCTCTCATTCTTTTTATGAAAATACATTACCTGAGTTTTCTTTTGGCTCAAAACAAACATTGATTCAGTAAACCAGTCCTGCAAATTGTTAAAATCTAGTTGGAGTTTTTCCAATAACTGATCTTGTGTCTTTGCCGCAGCCAGCAAGATGGTATCATCTGCATAGAGCCTTATGTGTGAACTGGTAATGTATTTAGGCAGTTCATTTACATATATCAAGAAGCAGCGGTCCCAGTATTGACCCCTTGGGCACGCCCCTTTCCAAATGAGCCAGGTCTGATATATGATTTACTACCTCTACCCGCTGTTCTCTGTCCCATAAATATGATTTAAACCAATCAAAAGTTCTTGGGGCCATTCCTATCCTTTCCATTCTCTCAAAAAGTATTTGATGATTCACCAAATCAAAAGCTTTGGACAGGTCAACGAGCACTGTGCCCACGGACTCCCCCGTATCCAAGGCTTTTGCAACCATGTCTATGAGGTCGTGCGCGGTGCTCGAATACTCTGTCTTAAAGCCATGTTAAAATTTAGATAGCTTTGAATATTTTTCAAAATATAGAGTTGGTTATACACCATCCTTTCCATTCATTTTGAGAGAATGGAAAGGACAGCAATAGGACGGTAAGTTGATGGCTCGTCAGAATTACCCCCTTTAAAAATGGGGACAATTTTTGCAATCTTCCACAAATCAGGAAACAGACTGCTTATTAGACTTTGATTAAATAAATTACTCAGCACATGTGTTATTATTTCTATTGCTTCTTGTAAGAATGTTGTTTCTATCCCATCAAGGCCACAAGATTTTTTAGGGTTCAACGTTTTAATTGCAACCCTTACCTCTTTTTCTTTAATTGACCTAAAGTAGAACTTGGGGAAATTTAATTCATCGTTACTAATTTCATTTAACCTAGGTTGGTTTGTTGCAATGTCAGGTATTATAATATCAGAGTTTGAGCCACCACCTCAGGGCTCATGTTTTTTTACCATTGTTCATTTTAATCTCTGACCTAACTCTAAAAGGATATTCTAAGTCTTTTATGATGTCCCAGTATTGTTTGGGATGTGTCACATTCTCAACTTTATTATTATAATAGTTTTGCCTTGCCTGTTCTATTAACTTTTTATACATATTCCTATGCTTCTTATATTCAGCCCTGTCTTCCAAGTTTTTAGTTTTATCTGCTTTTTTACAAACTCGGTCCGTTATACGTATCCATTTCTTCAAAAATTCAGTTACCCATGGCAGGTGTTTTTTTGATATTTTTCGAGTTTTATAGGGTGCATGATGATTACAGATATTTAAGAAAACCTCTGAGAATTATTTAACCGCCAGGTTCATATCTGGAATCATTTGCAGCCTATACCACTTTTCTAGACTGAAATTCCTCTTAAAGTTTTCTGGATGATAATTAGAATAATAACTCCTAGTGCTTAACTTCCCCTCCACCCTGCAATTATATTTGTTTGAAATTATACATACTACAGGGTTGTGATCTCCTAAGTTTGGTGACAAGATTTGACAACTTTCAATATGAAAGCCTTTAGAAAAGAACATTAGATCTAATACGTTACCCTGACTGCCAATGCCTGTCTGCCTTGTAACCTGATTCACTGGCTGGTGAACAGCCAATATCTCAAAACTTGCTTCCAGTTTCTTACCCCTGGGCTACCCCCTTGCTGCGTTTAAAATCCCCTAGTAATATTAGGTCTTTATTCTCAGCTAAAGAAGCAACTTTTTGTGCTAAGAGCTCAAAATTACTTATTTTAATTTTACGGGGAGAGTAGATAACACCTATAAGTAACTTTAGTTGATTTGATTCAACAAATAGGCACTCAATCCCTTCCACTGTTCCTGTATATCTGTTCTCAAATGAACCCAATTTATTGTTAATATACAAAAGAACACCCCCTCCTCACTTACCCTGATCTTGCCTATACATTTCAAATCCATCCACTGAAATCTCATCAAGTACTTGCTTTATTAACCATGTTTCTAAAATTCTGACTATGTCTGGTTCAAACTGCTGAGACCATAGCCGAAATTCTTGTATTTTCCTGGCAAGACTGGTGGCATTTTCATGCATAACTTTCAATCCAGGCTCATTTATTATAAATGGACCTGGATTGACTTCTACATCACCTGCCATTGCCAAAATCAATTGAAATACAACAAACTCAGATGAATTACACTGTTTCTATTTAGATCCCCTCTAGCACCTCTTTACCATCTCAAGTGAACCTCAACAATGTGATCATCACTGACAAGTATGAGATTTTAGATGCTTTCAATAATCATTTTACTACAGCAGGCCTAGCTTTTGACTCATCTCCAGCAAATCTGCTGCGCTCCCAACTTACTCTCCATTCTACTGAAGCTCAGAAGGCTACCTCTACATTTTCTTTCAAGCCAATTTTATTAAAACAAGTAGAAGACCTATTGCTCAGCCTGGATACAACTAAAAGCGCTGGTGCAGACTCTCTGGACCCTTTCTTTTTAAAACTGCACTGCATGCCATTGCAGCCCCCAACTCACCTCTTCAACCTGTCCTCATCTACTGGCTCTATTCCTTCTTTATGGAAGACAGCACAGTGTTTCCCTCCTTAAAGCAGGGGACCCCATGGATCTCAACAACTACAGGCCTATTTCCATCCTTCCAGTGCTGTCCAAAATGTTAGAGAAACTGGTAAGCATCCAACTAAATGACTACCTCAATGCTAACAACCTCATTAACCCTGCTCAATCTAGGTTTAGAGCCATGCACAGCACCATTTCTGCCTTAGCAAAAGTTACAAATGACTGGCAGACTGAACTAGATAAAAAAAATAATATCTGTGCTGTATTTCTGGATTTAAGTAAAGCATTCGATACTGTGGATCATGATCTTCTAATCTCCTCACTGCATTCCCTAGGCCTTGACCCTATCTCTCTAATTGGTTCAAATGCTACCTCTCTGGTAGGGTGCAGCAGGCAAAAAGTGATGGCAACCTTTCTTCCTCAAAACCACTCTTAAGAGGAGTTCCTCAAGGCTCCATCTTGGGCCCTATCCTCTTTGCCATCTACATCAATAACACTGACTCAGGCCTCACAAATTCTAATGTTCACCTTTTTGCAGATGATACTGTCCTTTATGTAAGCAATCCATCACCAAAAAATGCCTATGATCTACTACAATCTGAATTCTCTTTACTGCAACACAAATTACTTGAAAAGAAGCTTCTATTAAATGCCAAGAAGACTAAAGCTATGTTCCTCCACCAATACTTACTCACCGAACATTCTTCCCCAACTTTCTACCGTCCTTGTGGAGAGCCTTTGAATATGTAGATAAATTCAAATATCTGGGGGTTTGGATTGACAACAGGCTTGTTTTCACCCAGCACATTGAAGAGCTCCTGAAAAAACTCAGGCAAAGGCTTGGTCTATTCTTCAGGATCAAACATTTTCTAAACAGAGAATCTAAGCAGAGATTAATCCAGGCTTCATTTATATCCCTCCTTGATTACGCAGACTTCCTATATGGCCACTGCTCCCTGTCCTACCTAAATAAACTGGATACACTGTACCATAGAGCTCTAAGGTTCATCACTAACCTTCCTTTCAGCACCCACCACTGTTCTCTCTATGCTGCAGTTGGCTGGACATCCCTACATCACAGAAGGAACAAAAATGCTGCTCTTTGGATATACAAAGCTCTGACAAATAAACTACCATCCTACATTTCAGATTGCTTCTCTCTTGTTACTCCAAGGCCATATGCCCTAAGAAGCAATAACCTCATCATGCTGAATTTACCAAAGGCATGTACCCGACATGGAAGGGCTGCAATCAACTACTCTCTAGCACACATCTGGAACTCTTTACAAAAGACCCTGAAGCTGAGCACTTTCATTCCTGCAGTCTCCTTCAAAAAGCTGTACCTAAATCTTTTCCCAGAGATATGCAACTGCTTCCACAATTCCTAGCCCTTCAGACCCTTTTCATCCCTGCCCCATTAGATTCCCCCTTCCTTATCTGTTCAGGCATTCATCCATTAACTTCGATACTATCTACCTCCTAAACCCCTACTCCTTACTTTTTTTCTATATTTGCTCTGGTGCCCATTACCACTGTTTAATTGCCTTGTATATATGTGCATATTATTTTATTTGCTCATTCTTTCTTGTTTATTCTTAAAAAAGTCTTTGTTATTGTACTCATTCTATATTTGTATATATGTGAGTTTATACCCTTTTGTTGCTTATGACCAATCAGGTCCATCTTGTAAATGAGCTATGCTCAATGATGTTCACCTGAATAAATAAAGATTTTGATTGATTGATTGTCCAGACTGAAACACCTGCCTTGATTTACGCTGTCAAGGGTATGGAAGCTGGGTTTCAATGCAAAAAAGAGCAAATTAATGCACTTAGGGTACAGAAAACCATATGGGTGGAGTGGTATTGACGACCCCCAAGCAGGAAAGAGATCTGTGGGTAATCATATCGGATGGCCTAAAGGTGGCTAGGCACTGCGACAAGACAGTAGGAAGAGCTAGTGGGGCACTGGGATGCATAGGGAGAGGTATGACCATCAGAAAGAGGGAGATGGTGTTGCCTCTGTATAGATCGCCAGTAAAACCCCACCTAGAGTACTGTATTCAGTTCTGGACACCACATCTCCAAAAGGACACAGAGTGGAGGAAGTCCAGAGGAGGGCAACTAAAATGGTGCAGGGTCTTCATCATAATCCCTATGGGAAGAGACTAAATGATCTCAATATGTACAGCCTGGAAAAGGGTGGGGGGAGAGAGGGGATATAACAGAGACCTTTAAATACCTCACGGGTTTAAATAGGGCACAGGAGGGAAGTATTTTTCAGAAAAAAAGGTGCTCAAAAACAGGAGGACATGCTATGAAGCTGGATGAGGGTAGACTGAGGAAAGATGTGAGGAAACATAGAAACACAGAAACATAGACTTTGACGGCAGATAAGGACCACTTGGCCCACCCAGTTTGCCCATTTCCCTACCTACTGGATAAGCTGCAGAATCTAGTTAACCAACAGCCTACTTCCTGCCCCCCCCCACTACAAGTGCCTTGTGTCTGTCCCATGCATGTTTGAATTCCCCCACTGTTTTAGCCCCAACAACCTCCCCAGGAAGGCAGTTCCACGCATCCACCACTCTCTCCGTGAAAAAAGATTTTCTCACATTACCCCTGAGCCATCCCCTTATCTTTAAATTGTGCCCCTTGTTCTTACACATCTCTTTTCTGAAAGATGCTACCTCCTGGACTTGTTGATTCCCTTGAGGTACTTGAACGTTTCTATCATGTCCCCCCGTCCCTCCTTTCATCAAGGGTATACATATTAAGCCCTCTCAGTCTCTCTTCATATGATTTCTGATGCAGACCCTGCACCATTTTAGTTGCCCTCCTCTGGACTGCTTCCATCCTGTCTATGTCCTTGCGTAGATGAGGTCTTCAAAACTGCACACAGTATTCCAGATGGGGTCTCACCAACTGTCTGTACAGAAGGATAACCACTTCCCTTTTTCTACTTGTGATGCCCCTTCCTATGCATCCCAGTATCCCCTGGCTCGCCTTACTGACTTCTCACATTGCTTACCCACCTTTAGATCACCTGATATGACTACCCCCAAGTCCCGTTCCATTTTTGTTGCTGTTAGTACCTCCCCTGCTATTGTGTACTCTGCTCCTGGGTTTTTGTTTCCCAGGTGCATTACTTTGCACTTCTTTGCATTGAATCTAAGTTGCCATATGTCTGACCATTCCTCCAACCTTGCCAAGTCCCTTCTCATCCTTTCTACACCCCCCTTGCATATCAACTCTGTTACAGATCTTTGTATCATCTGCAAAGAGGCATACCTTTCCCTCCAGACCCTCTGCAATGTCACTATAAAGATGTTAAGTACTTCTTCACAGAAAGAGTGGTGGATTCCTGGAACAGCCTTGCAGCAGAGCTGATGGGGGAGAAAAGAGTGGTGGGGGTTCAAGAATGCATGGGATAAACACAGGGGAATCATAGTGGAAAGGAAGGGGGGGAAGAAGAAAGAGCAGTAGATCGGGCATGGCCTGAAGTAATAGTTTAGGTAGGGAGAAATGGGCAGACTGGATGAGCCAAGCAGTCCTTATCTGTTGTTAAATTCTGTGTTTTCTGTGTTTCAGTTCTGGAGTCCCACCTAAGAAAACAGCAGGTTAGAGACAGTGCAGCGTCAGACAATTAGAATGATTTAGGGTCAGCAGGGCTCATCCTATGAGGATCGGCTATGGCCCTGAGCATGTTTTCCCTGAGACCAGATGGGAGAGGGTCGATATGACAGACTCCTTCAAGTTCCTGACAGGAATGAACAAAGTAGACTGTGAGGAAATATTCATCAGGAATGACAAATCAAGAACACGGAGACATGAGTGGAAGCTGACAGCGGAGAGATCTGAGAAAGATGTGAGAACATTTTATTTTAAAGATTGGCTGAGTTGTGAACAGCCTACCAGCGGAAGTGGTGGATGCAAGAACTATTAATGGTTTCAAACACGACTGGGACCAAGTAGAAGGCAGTTACACAGGGAGAAAGGGCGAGGGTATGACTAGACATTAGCTCCTGGGGTAGGATTGGGTAAAACAGGGAAGACTGGATGAAGCAATGGTCTTTTTATGCCAGTATTTTCTATGTTATATTTCCATTAAAACTTGTCCAAAGAAAAATGTTTTTCTTAGCAAGCCAAATGTTGCCGTCTTTTAAGATAAGAACATTTTTTTTTTTTTGTTAAGAAATGTCCCCGACTTTGGTCATCTGTCTCTGATTTTCTAAGCCTTCTTTTCCAGAGCATAAAGTTGAGAGGTACAGTATGTATCATAAAAAGAGCAAAGGTACTATCTAATGGCAAACTGGTTAACAAGTAGACGTCAGAGAGTAGTGGTTAATGAGCCTCACTCTAATTATGGGAAAGTGACAAGTAAGGTGCTGCAGGGCTCTGTACTGAAACCGGTCCTCTTCAATGTCTTAATAAGTGACACTGAAGAACTGGGAGTGAAGGTATGCTTTTTGTAGATACCAAATTCTGAAATAGGGTGGACAATCAAGAAAGTGTGGAGAAAATGTGGGGGACGTTGGGAAACTTGAGGAGTGGTCAAGAGCATGGCAGTTGGGGTTTAAAGTCAAAAAGTGCAAAATCATGCACCTAGGGCATACTGTAGGAACCCATGAACTAAGTATGGAGGTGGCAGGTACTGACAATTACTAAGCAGGAAAGGGACCCTGGGATTTGTGAGGGATTTTATTTTTAAAAGAATATGAAATAATGCTTAGTCTCACGTGATTTAACTAAGTAGCTAAAATAAATGCGCATGTCCAGGCTTGCTGGGTTACTTTAGGTGAAAAATATAGCTGTGTAGCTGAATAAAACTAGTTAAAACTGGCAGTTGCTGTCTGATAAGAAAAAACTGAATAAGGTAGAAAACAACTCCACATAAGGAAAAATGCTAATAATAGAGTTCTGTGCAGCTGTTGTAAGCATACTTAGAATGAAATCACTTATAGCCACGCCTAAGTAAACTGTAAATGTATATAAGCTACTGTGAGCAGTAATCGGGGAGCTTCTCCTTTGCAAAACTCCCGCATGCATGTGTAAGGTTTAATCAAATAAAGCGACGTTAAGACAAAACCCAGTGGTGTGGTTTTTGCCCCGTGACGACGGGAGCGGTTGCTCAGGTAATACTTACAGTGAAAAAATTTGCAATCACAGGTTATTGTAACTGATGACCTCAAAGTAACAGGGCAGAGTGACAAAGCGGTGGGTAGGGCTAGTGGGTACTGGGGTGCATAGAGAGGGGTATCTGCAGCAGGAGGAGGGAAGTGGTGTTGCCACTGTATCGCTTACTTGTGAAACCCCATCTGGAGTTTCGTGTCCAGTTCTGGAGGATGCATCTCAGAAAAGACATAGACAGGGTGGAGGCAAACCAGAGGAGGGCAACTAAAATGGTGGGTTTCACGAAAAGCCTTACAGGGAGAGAGTGAGAGATCTCAGCATGTACACCCTGGAAGCAGAAGCGCGAGACAGGACATGATAGAGACCTAAAGGTACCTCAGAAAGGTGAACAGGGTGCAGGAGGGGAGTCTCTTTCAAATGAGAATAACCACCAGGACCAGGGGGCATGCAATGTAATGGGGGCGGGGGGGGAGTTTAAGAGGAATGTGAGGAAGTACTGCTTCACTGAAAGGGTGGCAGACACCTAGAATAGACTGTTGGTGGAAGCGAAAACAGTGGGGGTTCAAGCATGCAAAGAATAGACATAGGGGAATATCACTGGCATCATTTCATCAGAATCAGTGGTTGCAAGGTCCCATTTCAGCAGAACCATAGGGGCTGCAAAGCTCCTGCACACACCACATATTATAAATAAATGCTTGGGAAACCAGCTTTTAGGGGTTGCAGTGGACATACTAGGGGTTGCAAAAGAAGTCATGGGGTCTAAACCGCAACCCCTGGCTACCCCAAAATGACGCCCCTGGGGAATATTAGTAATTACACAATGGCAAGAAAAAAATCCTGGACTCTGATTGGTCAGTCTTGGGCTGGACCCCTGATGTTATCCCAGTACAACATCACGGGTCTAGTCTCAGCCTCATTGTGAACCTGCAGATGATTGTTTGCTTGATTTGTTTCTGCTTGATTGTTTTATCTTTTCTTAAAAAAATATATATATTTTTCCACACAAAAACATCTTTAAAATTATTTTTTTATTACAATGAGCCATTGTATAATAGCAATAATGCCCTCCAGGGTGTGTGTCCTTTGGGATAAGGTCACACCTCAGTTGTTGGACGCACTGGGCCTGCTGCCTGGTGCCCAACCACCTGAGGCATGAAGTTATCCTAGCAGGACACACACCCTGGAGGGCATTATTGATTAAATGGGCAGGGAAGAGGGAGGGTCGTCAACCCGTTAGGGTCTACAGAGACAGAAGAAGCAGGGAAGGGAACATCTGGGCAGACTGGGTGGGCAAGGCGGTCCTTTTCTGACGACAAATTCTGTTTCTATAACTCAGGATTCCCAAGTCAGAAAACTGTCACAGTGACTGGTCAATGCAGAATATATTTTCTGAGAAACAGCAGCTAGTCCGTAACGCAGGTTCGTGCTAGCATGCTTACAAACCGTACTGTAGTGTTAACACCACATTTTAAACGACTGACAAATACCTCACAGACAAAAACAAGGGACAACTGACTGAGAGCACAAATGAGTCAGACCCGCAAATACAGTACTGGCGCAATGCCAGTGCTGACATCATCCGAGACTATATTCTTTAACCGAAAACGTTTCCTTACATCATACCTCTCTCCGTTGCTATGAATTTCAGGCACAGCGCTACGATTTTACACTAAAAGGTACCCTTGCACCGCGAAGGTTTACTGATGTTCCTCACGATGTTAGAGCTATTTCTTAACACACAAACTATTAAACCATTCAAAGAACAAACTTGTTAGAAAAACGGAACCCACTATTCTTACACATATTATTCTTTAAATTAAGAAAGTGCTACACAAAAATGTGGCGATTTGCGCTGAATTTTGAAGACCAGTGCTATACATTTCAATGGCCATAGGTATTCCTTACATTGAGTAGAACAGGTCACTATCGCACCAGTCACTTCCGCAAAATTCACCTTTGATGCTTAACTGCACGGAAATGACGACAGAAGGGGGAGACAGAAAAAAAGCAACTATTTTCGCTGATGAGGTCGTCAGTCTGCGACTCGACAGTAAGAAAGGAGCAGTGAGCATCGATTTGATAAGTTTGGCGAGCAAGCTCCGCGATGTGGGAACAAAAATGGCAGTTTTAGAAGAAATTGTTATAGAAGACACTAACTGTGTATTACCCGATGGGTTCTGGCTTGCAGTTGACGTCTGGGTCCAGAAACCTCAGGTTGTCAACAGAAGACTGTGTGGCTCAAAAACGTGCGAGGAGAGAGAGGTCCATGAAAGGGAGATACTGCCCGAAGTTCTGCGAGAACTTTGCAGAAGGGATGAGGTAACCGTGTCAGAAGTACTGGCAACCATAGACGCCTGCAGTCAAAAAGGACACTTTAACAAAGGGGGAGGTAAATCCGAGGTATATAAGGTCATTTTGAGAACAGTCATTCCCAAGTCGTACCCCCGAACCCCCATTATAAGACTCCATCTGGAAAGGAATTGATAATTAAAGGTAGGAACCGTCAGAAGACATGTTCGAGATTGCTGCCAGTGTTCTGTACTTATTCTGCTTTCTTTTGTTAGGTGAATGTCCGTTTATTCTGCATGCATGAGGTGAAGGTTTGTTTTCTTGTTAACGTGTCTAATGAGTTGGTTAGGTCAGTATTATAACTAATGGCTGGGAGACTAAAACTTAAATTATCTGTTCAACAAAATTGTGTATTATAGCCTTGAAGGAGATAGTGGAGTGTGTCGGACCAGTCGTGGTGCTGCGCTATGCAATCATTGGGGTGGGGAGCCCAGCCCCAGTGAAAGGTAAAATAAATGGATTATGTCTACAATTGATCAGAGATAGTCCTAATTAGAGGGAGGGAGGTGCTGAAAGGTAAAACAAACTGATTATGTCTACCATTGATCAGAGCTAGTCCGACACACTACAGTATCTCCTAGTTTTTCCTTTTCACTTTTTCATATTAGTTTTTTTTTTTATTGCCCTATTGATGGTAGTTGTGTGGTGTGAAGGAGAAAGGGGGTTGTGGGGGCCCAGACCCCTGATAGGTGGGTCAGTTGCCACATGTGTCTCGTCACCGTTACTTCACTTTCCCGAGTAGTATTATGTTACGCTTAGGTTTATAGCGGCGTGTGATTCCTGTAGCTTTTGCGCCACGCAACATCGGGTGGTCTGACTCTCTCCACTATAGCCGCCTTGAATACATTTACATTAATTGTGAGCAATCCTGTCACCATATACTTGACCTACAGTTTCACTTCACCATTTACAAGTAGGACTAATACAGCTGAGAAAAAGGAAACAGCTACTTGGGAAGTGTGGTCTCATGCTTCTCCCCATACTTGACCCCATATTGGATGTGCATTTGTTTCTTATTGTAAATACTAACCTTGGGTTGTAGCCTGTGTGCTTCTTCTTGACCTACACTGATGTTACGCTGTACTATGTAACCACTGACTGGTGTATCTATCCCGTTTTTACCTCCTTTGCTGTTCCCTGTAATCGCTGTTTGCTCAAAAATATCTGTAGTGCTTTGTAATACTTGTACTGTTGCCTGTATTGCTACCTGTAACGTACTCTCCCCAGTCATGCCTGAAAATAGGCAGGTTTCTGCCTAGTGCACTCATCTGGTAAACAAAAGCATGAATAACTAAATGAGTGTAGTTGTTTGGAGGTGTAGCAGTCTGGTCCCTGACCATTTCTTTTGGTATGTCCTACTGCCTGATATCCATCCCAAGCGTGTTAACGTTAATATTGTGTTGTGTTTGAATTAAACATAATATAATAACTTTGTTAGTGATGATTATCAACTGTGGGCAGTAGCGATCAAAGTTCATTATACATGGTCGTGTATAATCACCCGTGTATAACAGAGTTTGATTAAGCACCTCTTGCAAAAATTCTAAAATTACTGTACTCTCATACTAGCACTACTGGCTCCTCGCACTGTCATCTCGATCGCATTAACCTCACTGAAACTGCGGGGCGTGAATCTTAACTTATGTGCGGCAGAAGAAAGACACATTTCTCACAGAAATGAAAAATAACCAGCAATCTACTAGTGTGTGTCTATGCACCTAAAAAAATGGCACATTCATCACAATCTCAGCAACCTAGCAAACTAGAAGGACAGAAATTCATAGAGCAGCAAAAAAAACAAACACTAAGAAAAACCAAGAGTGACGTTAGGCTGTTTAACAAGCACCTGTCCGACAAAAAAAAATCAGAGGAACCAGTCATTATTATAAACAATGAAACATGGGGAAGTGTGTGTCAGCTCAGACTTTATGCACACCTTCAGTGTGCGATACCTTGCTAAACCTCCTCAAGCTTTGCTCTCGGGGTTTATGAGGCAGTGCACACCTTGGGTGTGCATAAAATCCTCATTACACACACTTCCCCATGCATGATTCTATATATTAAATGCACAAAACTAGTACTGCTGTATTTTCGTATTACTGTATTATTTTTTGCTCTTGTTATGCTGTTCCAGAAGTACATTATGGTGTGGACAAGGGATCCAGAACGGTGACCCTGAAGTGCAAAACACGAAGTAAAATACAGTCAAATAAGTAAAGCAACAAGCATGAAATGTAAACAAAAAAAGAAAAGCAACAAAACGTAATTAAGTGCGATGCCACAAAAATAAAGTAATAAAACAAAAGCAATTGTAAAATGCAGGGAAGAGAAAATAGCAAAAAAAAAATCAAGTGCAAACTCAACCAGTAATAGCAGGCATCCTGCAGCACTGCCGTAGCTTCTTCTTGTTCATGCAGCTCTGTGCCAAGCCCCTCAGGCATCCCGAAGCACGGCCGTAGCTGCTCCCTGTCTGCCCACACAGTCCTGCACCAAGCCACTCTGGCATCCCAAAGCATGGCCGTAGCCACCGGAGCTACTCCCTGCCCACCCACTGCCCACACAGTCCTGCGCCAAGTCCCTCGGGCATCCAGAAGAGAGTCCGTAGCCGCTGGAGCTGCTCCCCTTCTGCCCACACAGCCCTACGCCAAGCCTCTCGGGCATCCCGAAGCATAGCCGTAGCCACCGGAGCTGCTCCCTGTCCGCCCACTGCCCACACAGAGCAAAGTGCATCATCCTAAAAAAAAACCTCAAACTACTAATGACACAGTCTTTCAGATCCCTTGATCTAGCCCCGCTCTACCTTGAACTTGCCCAAGTCGACTGAGCGCCAATATCCTCTGCGAATTCTATTGACCAAATTCTGTTGTACTTTAAGGACAACTTCCTTGAGGTCTGGGGTAAGCATGCTCCTTTAAAAAGAACTCGAGTTTGTGGTAACCACCTACCATGGGTCACCCCTGAACTCTTAGCATGCCAGCAAGCATGAAACCGCACTTGGACAATACATAAAACTTCCAAACTACCTCAGGACCTTGTCAAATACCTGGCCCTATGAAATTCCTGCACCAGAGCTATTAGACTGGCCAAAGCAGAGTATTTCAGCTCCACATTCCAGTCAAAGATAGCTAACCCTGCTAGATTCTGGAAGGTAGTTCACTCCCTTTTCTCCCCACCATCTAAACCTCCAACCCCACTCCTAAAGATAAAAAAAAAACTCCTGTACTTCCGGTTCTGAATATGGTAGGGGCATAGTCTTCAAGCTCCGGAACCCCCCTCAATCAATCTTAAATAATCCTCGGTCTTTATCTTAAAACTCATGTCCATTTCTCCCCTCGGAAGCAAGCTTAGATGACTACCAAAGCTGCGAGACCCAAAGGTCCGAAATCTGCCCCAGCACAAATGAAAATTAAGCAGCTTACCTTAGACGAGGATCTGGAGAGTCAGGTGGCCCATCAGCAAGGTTTCAAGCCGAACTCAGAATCTTCCCAGGACTTAGAAGACGAGGATTTAATCATGTCCCGCAAGTCCAGTAGAACCGTTCAGAAAATCTTGCACTCGGTCTGAAAAATTTAATCTTCACTAGACGATCTCAAGCAAGACGTCTGAAACATGGATAAAAAGGTATCAGAAAACACTACAAAGCTGTCTGAGGTATCTGAGGCACAGGACTCGAGTGAACGCCTGCTACTGTACCTGCTCAGAAGGGATCGGGAAATTCAGGGCAGATTAGAAGATATAGAAAATTGCGCCCGATGAAATAACTTTCAAATTCGTGGTATCCCCAAGGGAGCAGAGGAGGGGTTCGCTACCCCTATCTATTTCATCCAACAACTTCTTCGCTCGTTGACGGAAATCCCTGCAGACCTTGACATCATGATGGACAAGGCCCATCGCTGTTCCGTACCAGAACCCACCAGCTCATCAGCGTGGCCCAGATCTTGAGTGATAAGGATGGCTCTCTTTCAAAGCAAAGAGTGGGTGCTTCAAGAATCCTGGAGGCTGAAGAACCTTAAATACAAAAACAACCCTATCTTCTTTGAGCAAGATTTCTCATCAGCCCTGCAGGCCGAGAGGCAAAAAAAAAAACATGGGCTATATTAAAAGAGATTCGGGAGAAAAAGAATCTACGTGCCCAACTATATTTTATCCAGCTAGGATCAAGCTTTATTTCGACAAGAAACCTAAAATCTTCAGTGGCCTGATAGACCTGCTGCTGATGCTGCGGGAGTGGAAAATTACCCTACCTGATATGGAGATGGCTTGGCTAGAGCTCAGCATTAAATCCAGCACTTGATCGGTGGCCACATCTGATCCCCCCCAAGAGCAACACTTGCAGTATTACCAAAATCCCTATCGCAAGATGTATCTGGAATAATCCGCCACGCAGACAAGAGGAAGAAGGACACTCGAGAGGTACCCCCCACCACCACCCCCTGAAACGCTGAATGGTTCAAGCACGTAACTAGCTCACAGTCCGCACTCGTTAGTGCAGGGACATTGTTTTAATTTGAACTAGGCACCATGAGTTTTCCTAATGTTTGATGGTTTGAACAGACTTGCTTCTTAAACTGAGCCTAGAACTGAATCTGAACACTTAAGGTAAAAAAGGACCAGAACCAAGGTGGGAGGGTTTAGATGATTACTGCACAGATGATAGCAGTCCCAGACCTAGCTTACCAAGATTCTATATAACGTTAGGTAACGTTGTTTGCAAAGGGGGGGGGGATTTTAGCAGAATCACACATGATATAAATGCAAAAGCAAGTACCTGTGAGGGTTGTAGCTGGTTTTGGGCAAGATAAAGTTTCTCGGGACACCACAAATGTAATGGGGTGGGGGGGGAGACCAAAAAACGGGTCAGAACGAAATATATTGTGCTTCTACTATTATTCTGGGTAGAGCTGAAAGCTTGGGCAACATCTTACAAGCATGGCTCCCTATCACATCCGGTGTTAGTAAACAGCCTAGACACTTGACTGGGACTCAATCTGCGTAGAGTCCAGGAGAATCGAGCCAAATTTTTGACTCCTATTTCTCCTCTCGAGGAAGAGCACGCTTCACAGCAGCTCACCTGGATTTTCAGGGTGCCTCACAAATGGCGCCCCTACCTTGGAGGTTATTCTGTACAAAGTTGTCTCTCTGGAGATGGTCCTCAGGATAAGAGCGCCATCTTCTGGGGAGATGTGTTGCAAATGTTATTGCCTGTTGTTATGGTTAGATGTTACTTTGATATTTTTTATTTTAGTGCCATACACACAGAGATGGAGATCACGAGCGGGGGAGCCTAGAGAGCTGATTGGATGACCTCCCCTTTGGGCAGGGCGAAGAGCTGAGTGGGTTTTTATTCAAAGTAGGATTGAGCGAGAGTGTGAGTCTGATCAGGGAATTGGTACCGAAAACAACTGATTTTCATAACACGCAGGTAAATGAGGGATAAGCGTAGTGTAACCATTGTTTCGCACAGTGTAAATGGATTGAATAATCCGGTGAAAAGGTAGAAAGTCCTTTTGGCTCTCAAAAGGCAGACCCCTTTTGCTACACTCCTACAGGAGACTCACTTTAGCAAAAAAGAACATGCTAAGTTGGGGAGATTTGTTTTTTCTCAAGTGGTGGCCTCCTCATATGGGAAAGGGAAAAGAAGGGGTACAATCATATTAATTGCCCATGGAACCCAGCTGCATATTTCCTCAACTTACTCGGACCCTGAGGGACGATTGGCAATATTGGTGGGAACATTGGAGGGCATTCCAATTATGCTCACCTCACTTTATATTCCCCCAGGATCCACTGTCTCTATAAAAAGGGCCCTACTATATAAAATCAGTGAACTGCACACAGGAACCTTAGTAGTGGGAGGAGATATAAACCAAGCAATAGACCAGATTGACTCCTCTAACCTAAGACATCTTAGGAAAACACTAGCTAGTAAAACAATAAAGGAGTATATGCGGCGAGCCTTGTGGGTTGATGCCTGGAGACTTCAGCATCCTGGAAAAATAGAATATACTCAATTCCCCCCCCCCACAATACCTCACGCTGACTCGACTATTTTCTGGTATCTGGGAGCATCCCACAAGGTGGCGCGCTGTGCTCACATCTCCTCGACTCTATCAGACCACTCCCAACTTTCATTGAAGTTGGATTGGCGTCCAGCCCAGAAACAAACTCTTTGGAAGTTTAATAATTTTTTTTATTAAACCTGAAGGAATTCATAGAGCTTGTCAAGAGGCGTATATCTCAAATTATTCAGGACAGTGACTCTGCAGACCTCAAGGGCCACCCTATGGGACACCATAAAAGTTGTTCTGAGGGGAGATATAATTAAATATGCAACTCATTATAGAAAACAGCAAAACCTGCGACTAGAGAGGCTCCAACAAAAACTGCGGGATTTACAATTGGCACATGCAGGGGGAGACTTAGCTGTTGGGCCATTATTACAAAATACCAAACAGATCCAAAAAATAATTGACATTAAAACAGATCAGGCACTACAATGCCTTCATCAAAGATATTATGAAGTGGGACCGAGGGCAACACGTCTGCTAGCCCATCATCTGAGACAGCAGATCTCCCAATCCATGATAGCTCAGATTAGGGACCCTGAAACGGGCCAACTGAGGAGACATCCAAAACAGATTTTAGACTCCTTTAGGGAATATTACCGTACCCTCTATACCCCGGAGCAAACAGCAAGCGACCCACAAATCCAGACCTACCTCTCAAAGCTGAGATTACCAAAACTCACACCTGAACTCAGGTCTCAAATAGATAAATAATTTTCCCCAGTGGAGCTAACCAGAGCTATAACATAATTAAAGGCCAGTAAGGCTCCGGGCCTTGATGGGTACACACCAGAATTTAAGTTTTTTAAAAAAGAATTGGAGGTCCCTCTCTTGGCTTTTGCAAGACCTCCCAAGAGGGGGAGGATCTGTCTCAGTCCTGGAACTGTGCTATCATTTCCAGCATTCCGAAACTGGCCAAAGATACAACTCTGTGCAAATCATATAGACCTATATCTATACTGAATATAGATTATAAATTATACACAACATTAATAGCAAGGCGCCTGGAGGGAGTACTTCCTAAACTAATTGATTATGACCAGATGGGTTTTGTCCCTGGGCATCAGACACAGGACAATATCAGGAGAACCCTATCTCTCCTTTACCACACCTCCCGGTCAGGGTCTCCCATCCTACTATTGAGTCTGGATGCGGAAAAGGCCTTTGACCGGGTGGCGTGGAATTTCCTTGCCCAAACACTTGAAGCATTTGATTTCTCAGCTGCATTTGTCAAAATTATAAATAAAATGTATTCTGACCCAAGAGTCTATATTAAAATTAAATGGGGAGGTATCCACCCCGATATCACTGCTCCGGGGTACTAGACAGGTGCCCCCTTTCCCCGCTCCTATTCACCCTATAATTGGAGCCATTAGCACAGGACTTGAGGCAAAAAGAAGGGGTAGAGGGCCTACACATTGGGGGGGGGGGGCCCATAAACTAGCCCTGTACTCGGATGATCTTTTGATTTATCTTAGTAATCCGGATAAGGGGCTTGTTCCACGTTGGGATACTTTGGAAGAATTTGGTTTATTAACCGGTTATAAGGTAAACACTGCAGAAACGGAGGTCCTGGAGGTCTCTTACTCCCCCTCAGATAGAATAAGAGAGACTTTCCCCTTTAAATGGAATAGAAGCCATCTCAAATACCTAGGGGTCTGTATATCCACGGACAACACCCAGATATTTAAACTCAACTTTATCCCTATTCTGACACAACTACATGCAGACTTGGAGAGATGGGCGCTAGTAACCATCCCCTTGATGCAGAAAATTGAAGCAGTTAAAATGGTGCTGCTCCCCAAACTTCTGTATTTATTACAAAGACTACCAGTGTCACGTACCAGACTCATTTTTTAACAAAATTAACAGGGGGATATCTCGCTTTATTTGGGGCCAACAGAAGCCTAGAATTGCTTCTCAGTGCTGTAAATCCCCAAAAAAGGAGGATGTCTGCCACTTCCAAACTTGGAAGATATACCACCAGGCAGCCCAGCTTCCCGCATTTTTTCATTGGCTAGACAAAAAATACATTGCCAAATGGAAGGCCCTGGAGATTGGGCTGGAGGGTTCCACCAGCCTGAACAAGCTGCTTCTCACTGGACAGGAGGGTCGTTCAGCCCTGGGGGAAGGGAACTCGTATACAGAACATAACCTAGCTAACTGGTACGAGCTATTAAATGATAAATCCTTAAGGCTGTGGAGGCCTCTTTTAAACCCAATAGCATATGAGCAGGCCTTTCTCCCAGCAAAATGGGACTTGGGATTTTGCAGATGGGAGGAAAGAGGAGTATTGCCATTTCAAGAGATAGTCACCCAGTTTGGAGTATCATGGCAGGATAGATTAATATTTTCAAACCAGTCCGTCTTCCCCCTTGGGAGGAGACTCCCCCCCCCCACAGATTATACATCTTTAAATTAGCACTGGAGAGCCGGGCACCACCAGATAGGATTATCTCATATTTGTATGGTGTTCTCCTCCAGTGGACAGGAGACTCACCACAAACAATCAGAAGGGCCTGGACAAACTATCTGGGCATGCCAATACCCGAAACAGTATAGGCTGGAGCTTTAGAAAGAATTCATTGGGGTCTTGCTGCGGTGAGTTGAAGGGAGTTCTCCTGGAAAGTGTTTGTTAGATTCTTTTGGACCCCAGTAATACAAGGGAAATACAGAAGGGGGCAGAACTCATCCACTTGGAGGGGCTCCGGTCACTCCCCAGCCACACTAGTCCATATTTTATGGGGGTGTTCCTACCTGGCTCCCTTCTTCCAGGAGCTGCAGCAAACTATGCATACCATTTTTGATTTGCGCCTTACCCCAACTCCCACACTTTATTTTTTCTGGATCTCCCACCTGGACACAGGAACAGCAAACCTTTAAGAATCATGCTGTTGACAGCCCAGAAAACGATCACTAAGAATTGGCTCACTAACAAGATAATCTCTATAGACCAATGGCATGACCTTATGATTTCTGTGTACAGGATAGAGAGACTTACAGCTTCTCTCAGTAAAAGGCAATCGCAATTTGAATTGCCCTGGAGGAGATGGGTCATCTATATAATGGCAAGGAGACCTGATTTTTGTGCCATGATTGGAGGGGGAGGAGAGGGGTGGTGCACATTATCCCCTCCCCACGCCCGGAGGGCACTCCCCACATGCATGGGAGATGGGCTCCTATAACTAGATAAACTGAAAACCCAATTTAACTCTCTCTCTCTCTCTCTCTCTCTCTCTCTCTCTCTCTCTCTCACAAACAGACCCAAACAGATTAACTGAAAATTGATAGGATAATTTTCTTTTCATAACTGTCTGTACCGTAGATGTTGCCTGTCTTTTTTCTGGAAAATGGTATCGATTTATTGGGTGATGGATCAAATTTCTCTAATGTGATTATTCAATGAAGTCTCCTTATGCATTATTCATGTATAGTTTGCAATGTCTTTATAGAGATTGGCACTTAGTGTACTTAATTTATGATTTTTTTTGTTCGTTTGTATGTATGTTGTCTTGTTTTCCTGCAAAAAAAAATAGTTTAAAAAAAAAAAAAAGATAAAAAACTCCCTAATTTCTGACCACCCCTCCGTCGCTGCTGAATTCAGTAAATACTGTACTTCACCTCTTGTGCTTCCTCCCTTCTCTCAGCTCTCCCTCCCAATTTCCCCAACTCTGCCCCTACCTCCCCTACTCAAACCGCTCACCCAACTGCAGGGAGTTTCTCCTTCCTCCCAGTATCTTCTGCAGAAGTTCAGGAAGCCCTCCTTGCCCTCAGCCCAGCCAGAGGATGGTCCGTTGACCACCTGGACTCAAAATTACTCTGCTGCTCTGCACCTGCAATCTCCTCCCCATAGCTGCCCTTCTTAACCTCTCTTTCACCCTTGCAGCAGTTCCCTCAGAATGGAAACATGTGACTGTTATCCCCCTACCTAAGGGCGGTGACTCCTCCACACCAGACAGTTACAGACCTATCTCGCTATTACCAGTCCTGGCCAAATTCAAGGAGCACCTTGTCCAACTCTCTACCTTCCTCTCCGAATCCTCCTTCGCTCCTTTCCAGTCTGGTTTCAGGAAAAAACACTCCACTACTACGTCTCTCCTTAGATTCACTGACTCTATCCTCACAGGTATGGACAGTGGGTTAATCACCTTGGCCATTTTTGTTGACCTCGCCAAGGCTTTTGACACTGTCTCTCATCCATTACTCCTCCTGAATCTGACTTCAGCTGGCCTGTCCGTCTCTGCCACTGACTGGTTCAGAGCCTACCTCACAGGTAGAACACAATCGGTCAGGATAGCTGAAGCTCTGCCCCCCCAAATCCACACTGGTGTGCCACAAGGCTCTGTTCTAGGCCAACTACTTTTCTCCATTTTTCTCAATGACCCTCCCACAGTCTGCTCATCCGTATCCATTCATATGTACACGGATGACACAGTCCTGTATACGACTGGCTACAGCTCCACTGACATAGAAGCCAGGCTCCTGCAGGACTTTGACAAAGTTCAGCTCTGGCTTCGTTCACACTAACTCTTCCTTAACGCCAAGAAAACAGTCTCCATTACCTTTGGCACAAGGCAGAGACTCTCTAGGCTTACCTCCTCTCCTTCCTGTCACACCATCGACAGGACTCTTCTCTAGGACTCATCCTCCTTTAGGTGTCTTGGGGTCTGGCTTGACCAGCTCCTTAGTTTTTCTGGTCATATTGACACCATCCTGTCAAAACCGCGCCCCAACCTAGGCGCACTAAACAGGAACCGTAATTGTCTTCCAGCTATGGCTACGCGTGAACCGATCCAGAAGATGATCCTACCTATTTTTTGACTACTGTGATGTAGTCTACAGTGCTGCCCCCACGTCTTTCCTAGCCAAAGTGGATACCCTCTTCAACTCTTTCTGTCACTTTGCTCTGGATGCCCACCTTCTCATTCATCACTGCAACCTCTATGGCTCGCTTGCCCTCCCTTCTCTGGGCAACTGACGTCTCTCTCATTGTGCTAGATTCATCTCTAAATTCTGGTTCCACTCTCTCCCTTCTTACCTTTCTTCCTCCTTAACACTACCATCAACATCCCACCACTCACTCAGATCCACTGATGCTCGCACCCTATCGATCCCTCGCCGATCAAAAAACATCGGTCAGTCAGGGTTCTCGCATCACCTCCCTAAAATCTGGAATGCACTTCCCCCAGATTCACCATTCCTCATCCCCTGCATCCATTTCATCTGCTCTGCTTAACTTCTACTTCTACTCTTTATCCCACCACTACCCAATCAACAACTCCAAGCATTTAACAGCTCCTTATGTATTGGCGCTTATGACAGATCGATTGCGCAGTCCCTTGCTCTCTTTGACTGTGTATGTGGCAGAGCTGTTGTATCAACTTACTGTACCCCTAACTTTAACTGTATTATGTATGTGTGATTAGCTGTTATATTGGTTCTGTAACCTATTTTATCAATATTATGTATCCAGCATTTGTATATGTATTTTGTACCTGTTATGGCAATTGTGTATGTATCCTATCCCCACATGTACCCCCCTCCCTCAGGACGTATCGTGAGATGAGCAATTTCGATTGCTCAGTGTACTTTTCTGGTGAAACTTTTCAATAAATAAAATAAAACACAGCCCTGTGCCAAGTCCATCAGGCATCCAGGAGTGTGGCCGGAGCTGCTCCCTGTCCACCCACTGCCACACAGCTCAGCGCTAAGCCCCTCTGGCATCCCGAAGTGCGGCCATAGCCACCAGAGCAGCTTCCCATCTGTCCACACAGCCTTGCACCAAGCCCCTTGGGCATCCGGAACACAGCTGTAGCTGCTTCCCGTCCGCCCACTGCCCACACAGCCTTGTGCCAAGCCCCTCAAAGCCCATAGCCATGGGAGCTGCTCCCCATCCAACCACTGCCCATGCAGCCCTGCGCCAAACCCCTTGGGCATGCTGAAGCGTGACTTTAGCCACCGGAGCTGTTCTCCGTCCGCCCACACATCCCTGAGCCAAGCCCCTTGGGCATTCCAAAATGCAGCCACAGCCGCTGGGCTGCTCCCCATCCACCACTGCCCACACAGCCCTCGCTAGGTCCCATGGGCATCCTGAAGTGCGGCCCATGGCCCCAGGGACTGCTTCCCGTCCACACACACAGCTCCTGCGCCAAGCCCCCTCGGCATCCTGAAACGTGGCTGAACCTGCTCTCCGTCCACCCACTGCCCACACAGGTACACACCCGAAGGAACACAGCGCCCTGTTTTTGAATTTGCCACCATTTTTGGGACTTGCTCTTTGTTTTTCCCGAGCACTGCATCAGAAGGGCTTCCTATAGCAGCTAAAGTAATGAAATTTAGCCAATGCTTACTCTTTTTGTAAATCAAAATAGAGAGTTTGCTTAGTAAATAAATTTTCAGAGTGCTTGCTCTTTGTTCTCTTCGTGCGTTGCATTGGAAGCTCTCCCTGTAGCAGCTTAAAGTAAAGCAATTTAGCCAGTGCTTTCTCTCCTTATAAAGTAAAATGGAGAGTTTGCATGTGTACCTCTAGTGTTTGTGGCAGCACCGGTCTTGGCCCTTCCAGCTGCCGCTCCCCACCCTCCCTTTACTGGCCTGTCTTTTATACAAAGAAGTGATCATGTGACTCCATGCCAACTTTCCCCCTTGCTGCCTATCCTGTTTTACCTTTAGAGGGTGTCGGACTGCTCCTTTAGGCATTAGGTGATCCTAGGCATGCTGAAGCAGTGAATCTTGTTTAGCAGCTGCTTTTTGGTTCGTCTTAAAGGAAAACTACACCAAAAAATTGAAAAAATATATGCTGTGCAGGGTGTTTTAATTTGTATGTGAAGTTCTAGTGTTTCCTTCCCTCTGACTGGTATTAGGAGTTTTTCCTAAATTAGCCTGCTAGCTTTAGGGTAGTTTTACGACCCCTGGAGATCTCCATATCAAATAGGTTTATTGCATTTCTTTGTCCTACAATGCACCTTGTTTCATGTAATGATGATGTAGCAGAGCCCATAAATCCAGCCGAAAGCATTGCATTACAATCAGTTCACAAGAATAGATGGCTATATTTTAAAATCTGTAGAATTCAGCTTGGTGACCACCCTCATCCTAAATGTTTTACTGTCCTGAAAAACTTTGCTGCTGGTAATTTTTGTGCAGCTTGTAAAGCTTCCAAGATATTTAGTTTGTTTGGCATGTGTGTGCTGAATGTTGGGCCTCTCTTACATCACAGGCACGTGAGACAAGATGCACTGTGGGATCAAGAAATACAATTACACTATCAGGTATGAAGATCCCCAAGGGTCGTAAAACTAGCATAAAGCTAGCAAGCTAATTTGGGAAAAACTCCTAATACCAGTCAGAGGGAAGGAAACACTAGAACTTCACATACAAATTAAAACACTCTGCACAACATATATTTTTTCAAGTTTTGGGTGTAGTTTTCCTTTAATTTGGATCATTGCTGTAATTTATTATTATTCTAACCTTAACTGGCTTCAAATCGCCACTGGCTGTAGGTTATAGACACGTTACCTGGGTACTCAGGACTTGAGGGTTGCTCCGTCCCTTCCTAATCCAACATCCTGTACTTTTTTTTTTTTTTTCCTTTTTCAGTGAATTGCTGCTCTCCCCCTGTGAGATCAGTCACTCACTAAAACGTCCTCTACTTACTTGAGTCTGTGTACTCTCCACTAGGCCACACAGACTTCCTGCTTATTCCAGTACCTCTATAGACCCTTTGCCCCCCTACCGTAGGGGGTGCCTTACTGAGCATTACTATCCCTTTGCCTCCTTATCTGCAGGTTTCCCTGATCAGTCTGCAGAGGGAGTCTCGGGCTAAGTGCTATTTAAGTAACCTTGAAGCGACCCTCTATCTCTAAATTGCTAAAATTCCACAATATTCTCCCTCCCCCTTGTACTACTGTCCTTCAGCTCCCTCCTATCATTCACTTACTACACCCCAGCCCACCCTGTGCTCTTTCATCAGTTGCCACTGTTCTGGTTAACATTATGTCACCAGTGTTAATTCACCACTATGCCATTACAACAATTCCAGTTATCCGCCTCCCAAGGAGTCCCCTTTGGGATACACCGACAACTTTTCTGGCAGTGCATCTGATCTCCATATGCCACAAATTATTTAGGGCTTCGCTGCATTTCTGTTGGATGTATCCTTCACATTTCACCAACATTGGTATTTGTGTGCCCGGCACCCACACCTTACGCTGAAGTATTCACCGTCCCAAATTCGAATTTTTATGCAGATAGATCAAAAATCTGATCTTCTTACTTCTGATCTGTGCTGGAAATGTTGAATTAAACCCTGGTCCTCCATTAGCGTTAGCCTCGCCCTCTGACTTTGTGTCCATCAAAAGCATGAAGTGTCTGCATCTAAATGTGTGTAGTCTTCTGAAATAGATAGATTATGTTCAAGCCTGGGTTTCCCATAAGAACCAGACATCCTTGTACTAACAGAGACATGGCTGAAAGAGGCATTTCCTGATAGAGAGATTTTGCTCCCATCCTATAATATTTTATGTAGTGACAGGCAATCTGGAGGAGGGGGTGTAGCCAATTACATCCGACAAATTCAAAGTTTCTGAAATCACTGCTGTCACCAAACCAAAAGAATTTGAGTCTCTAACATTAAACTTTTATCACCAATTGAGACATTAACTGTGGTAAATTGTTACAGACCACCAACAGGGGGCTTGGAGCTTCTGTCTTACTTACATAAACAGACGGACTCAAAACAAAATTAAATCATCATCCTCAGAGACCTTAATATTGATTGGCTGAATACTAGCAACAAAAATAAACAACTTACAGACCTTTTGTGATGAATTAGGCTTCACACAGTTGATATCGGATATTACTCACCCCAACCCAAAGAACTCCACAAATGGCTCTCTGATCGACCTGATCCATACTAACTGACCCCTCAAGTACACCCATGCAGCAGTCTTTCACAATGATGTCAGTGATCACTGCGCAGTGATCTGTATTAGAGGCCAGTCATCAACTAAGCCATCTAGCAGGTTTATTTGGAAAAGGAGCTTCCATAAATTCAACCTTGCCCACTACCTAGCTGACCTCCGAGACATAAATTGGACGGACTTCCGTCTGGCTTCGAACGTCGACGCGACCTCCCTCTTCAATGACACACTAAGCAGCATCATCGGCAGGCATGCCTCTATGAAAAAATGTAGAATCCTGGAGCATTCCTGTCCATGGTTCAATGCTGAACTGAAATCTGTACTAAACAAAAGGGACCGTTTATGGGCCACAGCTGGGCATTCCAAACACCTATCGGACTGAGCGGCTTTTAAAGCCAGCTGTAATGATTGTACCAAACTGATTAGGTCTGCTAAAGCAAACCACTACCTATCAGCATTCGAATCTGCTAAGGGAAACTCCGGTAAATTTGGGGGGGATTATAAAATCCATGGAGGGTAACAAACACTCATCAGCACTACCCAACAGAATCACCTTCCAAGGAAAAAACACTATCCAGTAAATCAGATATCTTGAATAGTTTCAACATCCATTTCTCCACTGCAGGGTATAGAAACATAGAAGTTGATGGCAGATAAGGACCACAAGGCCCAGCAAGTCTGCCCATTTTTTCTACCGTATGAGTGTGCCATAGGCCTTTACTCTGTCAATAGCCTGTTTATTCATATTCATACTCATCTGTTTTGCTCCCTTATGCCTAACCCATGCCTGTTTGAAGCCCTGCACTGTATTCATATCCACCACTTCCTGAGGTAGGCCATTCCATGCATCCACCACCCTTTCTGTGAAAAAGAACTTCCTCGCATGACCCCTTAATTGGCCTTCTCCTAATCTCATGCAGTGTCCTCTTGTCCTACTATTTTTCTTGTATTGAAACATGTTGGACTCTTTCACCTTAATACCCTTAAGATGTTTGAATGTTTTGACCATATCACCTCTCTCCCTCCTTTGCTCTAGGGTATACATATTGAGCTCTGTTAATCTGTCCTCATATGTTTTCTGATGCAGTCCCTGCACCATTTTGGTTGTCATTCTCTGGACTGCCTCCATTTTGTTGATGTCCTTGTGCAGGTGCAGCCTCCAGTACTGCACGCAGTACTCCAGATGAGGCCTAACCAGTGTCTTGTAAAGAGGGATTATTACCTCCCTCTTATGACTTGTGATACCCCTACTAATACACCCCAACATCCCTTTAGCCTTAATTACTACTTTAGTGGTCTACTTGGATGATTTCAGGTCATCTGTGATGCCCAAGTATCTTATGATTGTCAGCAACTCCCCTCCCAACCTGTAGGTAGCTTCAGGGTTTCTCTTCCTTATGTGCATGATCTTGCACTTCTTTGCATTAAACCCCAGTTACCACTCTTCAGACCATTTTGCCAGTTTTTCCAGATCTCTTCTCATTCTGCCCACCCCATCTGGATCATCTACTCTGTTGCAGATCTTGGTGTCCCCTGCAAACGGGCAAACCTTACCCTCCGTCCATCTGCAGTGTCACTGATGAAGATATTGAAGAGGACTGGCCCTGGACTGATCCCTGGGTACTCCACTTGTGACTTGCATCTCTTCTGACTGTATACCGTTTACCACCACTCTCTGTTTTCTGCCCACCAACTAGTTTGCCACCCAGTTAACCAACTTGTGACCCACCCCGAGTCTACCCAGCTTATTCATCAATCTTCTATGTGTAACAGTATCGAAAGCTTTGGTGAAGTCAAGGTAGGCAACATCAACTGCACCCCCTTGATCCCCTACTCTGGTTACCCAGCCAAAGAAATGTATGAGATTAGTTTGACAGGACCTTCCTGTTGTAAACCCATGCTGTCTTGGATCTTGTGCTCCTATGGATTCCAGGTGTTGTATTATCCTTTCCTTAAGGAATGCCTCCATAATCTTGCCCACTACTGAGGTAAGACTGACTGGTCTGTAGTTCCCTGCCTCTTCTCTGCTGCCACTCTTGTGGAGCAGGAACACATGAGCCCTTCTCCAGTCTTCTGGGACCTCTCCTGTGCTCAGAGACTCACTAAACAGTTCTGATAATGGCTCTGCTAGTTCCACCTTTAGCTCCTTTAGTACCCTGGGATATATGCCATCAGGTCCTGTTGCCTTGTCCACCGTGAGCGTAGTGAGCTCTTGTAGGACCCTTTCTTTTGTGAAGGGACTTGTTCACACCTCCCTCCCCCTTGTGTCCATGGTGCTGAGCTGTGGACCCTGCCTTTTCTTCTCCTCAATAAATACTGAGCAGAAGTATCTATTTAGGATATATGCTTTTACTTGGTCCTCCTACACACACACACACACCCTTATCCCCTTTGATCTTAGCAACTGTTTATCATAATATCTTTCGATTTGTTCTCCTGGTGCCTATACGTACCCACCATTGTGCCTTGTATTCCCAGCTGGGTTGGCTTGCTCCAATGGCAAGAATAGAGTATTCTTTTGGCTGCACAATCTTTATAGGTGTGTTTTTTTGGTTTTGTTTTTGGTTTTTAAATTTCAATATCCATTATATAATCTAGTAAATTCACGAAGTGTCCTTTCTAGTTTGTGTTCTTCAGATGGTATTTTATTGGGCACTGTATTGCCCAAACTTAAAACTGCTTTTTGTGCCTTCTCCATTGCTAGCCTGATGTATTGGAATGTACCACCTTTGGTGATACGTCAGGCTTGATCTATGATAAGTTTTAAAGAAAAACTGAAAGAACATTTATTACTAAAATATTCAGGTAATTGTTTTTTGTAATTTATTGTCATTTGTTATATATGTCAGTAGTGTTATGTAATGCATGTTTAGTCATTGTGTTCTCTCGGGCCTGAAAAAGGGCCAATGGTTCAGTGTCCTTACGCAGTTAACAAATAAATAAAAAAAAAAAAAAAAAAAAAAAAAAAAAACCTCTGGACTTTCTTCTGCCACTAATGTATCTATAGAAGGTCTTGTCCCCCTCTTTTACTGTTCGTGATAGTGTTTCCTCAGTTTGGGCCTTTGCTTGCCTTACTGCCTTCCCTGATTCCCTTAGGGAAGTTTGGTGTGCCTCCCTATCTTCATCTAGCTGCGTTTCCTTATATTTCCTGAAGGTCAACCTTTTGGCTCTGATCTTTTCTGCTGTTTTTGAGAACCAAAGTGGTTTCCTCCTTCTTTTGCTCTTGCTTTTCTCCCTAACACATTGGGATGTTGCTTCAAGTATTGCATCCTTAATGTTTGCCCACTTTGCTTGTACCACCTCACCTGTATGTCTTCTTGCCAGGGCTAGCTTAACTCTGTTGGCCATCTTATCAAAGTCAGCTCCTCTGAAGTCCCATATTTTTGCCTTGGAATGGGATGATTTAGTTCTACTGGACAAATTGAACCATACCACATGATGCTCACTGGCCCTCAGGTGACCTTCTACCTGGAGATATGTGATCCTTTCCCTGTTAGTCAGTATTAGATCCAGGATAGCCCTGTCTCTTGTGGGTTGTTGTACCAATTGTTTGAGGACCTCCCCCTGCAGGGAATCCATTATGTGTCTAGTTCTGGCGGATGTTGCTGCTGGTATGGACCAATCTGTATCTGGCATGTTGAAGTCTCCCATTATCAGAACCTCACCTTTAGCTGTCATGTTTTGTATATATTTTAACAGTAATGTATCTGTGTCCTCTCCCTGGTCTGGAGGCCTGTAGACAACCCCAGTTTGTATGGCTGTCCCATTTCCTGTTTCCAGGGTGACCTACAGTTCTTCTGGCTTCTTATGTATTCTGAATTTCTGTAGCTTTGATATTTTCATTGACATAAGGGTCACTATCCCCCCCGCACCTCGGTCTCTTCTGAACAGTACATAGCCAGGTGCTGAAGTCTTCCAAGTGTGGTTACTGGTGAACCATGTCTCACCAATAATGGCTATTATGTCCAGTTTAACCTCTGTCATTGTTGCCTT
The DNA here is from genome assembly GCA_016271365.2 of Neoceratodus forsteri. Classification (NCBI taxonomy): domain Eukaryota; kingdom Metazoa; phylum Chordata; order Ceratodontiformes; family Ceratodontidae; genus Neoceratodus; species Neoceratodus forsteri. The sequence continues at coordinate 382,852,262 of CM057452.1, forward strand.
CAGGTCTGGGATCTTGTTTCCCAGACTGCAGACATTTGTGTACGTGATTTTTCCATTGTCCAGATTTCATTGCATTAGTTGTGGGGCGAGATCCGATTTTTCCCCTGCGCGTCATATGGGGAGCTGGACCTTTTTCCTTTCTTTTCAATACCTCTAAAGCTGCTACACTTAATTCTGGCTTACTTAGACCATCCCCCGACACCAACAGACAACATTTTCACTTTCGCCCCATTTCAGTTTAAACAGGTTGAAGACCTTCTGCTCCACCTAGATGTAAACAAAGGCGCTGGTGCTAATGGGATAGGTCCTTTTTTTCCTTAAAACTGGGTTTCAGTACCTAACAGCTCCTATCTTGCACCTGTTTAACTTGTCTGTTAGCTCCTCCATTGTACCTGAAATCTGGAAAACAGCACACGTGCTTCCATTATTCAAATCAAGGGACCCTATGGACATGAACAATTACCGCCCTATCTCCCTTCTTCCCCTACTCTCTAAACTCTTAGAGAAACTAGTAAATGCTCAAATAAGAGATTATCTCGATAGGACAAATTTAGTGAATCCCTACCATTCCGACTTCAGACCTGCCCACAGTACAACTACTGCCCTTGCCACAGTCACAAATGATTGGTTCCTTGACATGGACAAGAAACAGATCTCAGGGGCTGTATTCCTGGATCTTAGTAAAGCATTGGACACAGTTGATCATGCTCTACTCTTAGGCCCTGTCCACACTACACCACTAAAACCCTGTAATGGTTTCAAATCGTTACAGACGGTAAACGTTACAGTGTGTCCAAACTGCCAGTGAACGGGTCATAACGGTTTGGAACCGTTACAGCTGGTCCACATTGTAGGTGACGGGTGACCATTACGGTGGGCACCCTATCCCACAATCCAGTTCATGCTGTACTGAGGGCAGTGCAGGGGCTACACGCTCACGTGTCCACACTACAGCTGGTAATGTTACAGAGGCAGAACCATTTTCGTAGCAGTTGTTGAAATCACCTCATATGTGGTTTCAAGTGACAGTGGTTACGAAAATGCCTCCTGTAACATTCTAGGTATAAATGCAAACCATTGCAGTAATGGTTTGGACCCTCTGTAACGTTACAGAGGGGGGAGTTTTCAGTGTAGTGTGGACAAGGCCTTAGATACGCTAAATGGTCATGGCATAACTGGCACGGCGTTGAGTTGGTTTACTAGTTACTTGTCAGGTAGGCTGCAGCAGGTTATAGCAGAAGTTTCACTCTTCTCCACTCCTCCCCCTCCTGAGTGGAGTACAACAAGGCTTGATTCTCGGACCTCTTTTGTTCATGGTATACATAAATGCCATTGGGGCTAACATCAGTAAAGTCAAAATACATCTGTTCGCAGACGACACAGCCCTCTATACCTCCAAACCCTCGGTGAACAAAGTCTGCGCAGAGTTCCAGGCCGAGGCTGATCTCCTTTAACATAATCTTTAACAGTCTTAACTTCACCTAAATGCTAAAAAAAAAAACAAGGTTGTATATTTCCACTCTAATCATCTGACCACTTTCACAAAAAATCCTTCCTCGTTGCCTCCCATCAAAACCTTCCGGCTACAACCTTGAAGTGGTCAAAAAATGTAAATACCTGGACCTGGGTTGTGAACTAGACCATGACCTAACATTTTCTGCCCATGTCAAATCGCTCGCAAAAAAACTTAGGCAACGAATCGGTTTCCTGTTTAGGAACAAATCCTTTTTTCCAGCAGAAGCCAGGTTGAGGTTGATCCAGACCACATTCATCCTTGTCCTTGACTATGCTGATGTGATATATGGTTGCTGCTCAAACTCCCTGCTGCACCCGCTCGACATATTCTACCATACCGCACTACAGTTCATTACAAATGCACACCCTCACACTCATCACTACAAATTATACGCCTGAGACACCTCCTTGAACTGGATGCCCCTGTCCACGAGATGGTTCGTCCACTCGCTCACATGGCTCTAAAAAGCCCTTTCTAAAGCTCCCTTCCTACATATCTGGCCTTTTTCAGCTCTCTTCTTGCCACTATCCTCTTTGGAGTAGCTCGTTTATAATGCTGGAAGTCCCACACTCATGCTCCTGTTTCGGCAAAATGGCCACAAGCCATTCCCTTCCGGCTATTTGGAATAAGGCACAAGCTATCCTCAAACTTCAAAATTTGTACTACTAAATACATTCAAAAATCTGGTCAGCAGCAAATTGTATGACTCCTGTACATGTCGTCCGCCTTAATGATCACACCTTCATATACTTACTTGTACTTATGTCTCCACACTTGACCCAAACCTAATTTTTACTATTTGGTTTGTCCAAATGTTGTAAGGATATCCTTTGTGGTTATCCATGTATCAAGTTTGTTCTATATTGCTGTGTATCGTAAAGCATTGTCCAGTATTGTGCTGTATGATCTGTACCAGTTGTATACTTTGTACCAAGTTGTCCAACCAGGACCGCCTTGTAATTGAGCGTGCTCAATGGAGTTTTTCCTGCTAATAAACTTGAACTTTTGAACAGTAAAGTGTGTCTAAAATGATGAATGAAACCACTTGGAACTAAAAAAAAAAAAAGAATGCAAACAAATGTTTCAGATGAAAAACATTGTTTAGTTGTGCTGTTATTTTTATTTCTTTTCAGTTGTGCATTTTTTTTTTTTTTTATGTGACACCCCCACCCCCCAATCTAGAGAGGTATCCAGTTGGTAATAAAAATGGGAGAGGGGCACTTCACAAACACAAGCAACCACAGTCCAAGGCATTCAAAGCAAAGATACTTGTTACCTAGGTTCTTGGATCTTAGTGACTGGGAGTCACACAATAGGGAAGCATGCACCATTTGTCAGGCAGATCTCTTCACCTGTAGGGGCAATGTTCGTTAGACAGCAGGCAGGCATGCACAGTCATTTTGAGTAACTCCAAAATAAATATGCAAAAAACAAGTTAAACTTCTTGAAAACAGTAACAACCATTCCATGGAGCTGGAGGTATTAAAGCAGCAGTACTACCTTATCAGAAAGTGATCCGTTTTCAGTTTTGTTGTGCTACAGTAAATATGGTGGCTGCATATAGTACAGCTGCTTTCAGTCGGTGGGCAGCAGAAATGTAAACAAAAACAAAGAATAACTGAGCAAATTACTGGGTGATAGTAATAACAGTGCTGGTGGGAATGAGTACCAGGTACATCATCAACAGTGCACAGGAAGTAAACTGATGAAAAAGTGCAGATTTTTTTTTTTTACATCGTAGCGCTGCTTTAAATACGGTAGGTTTCTTTAACAGACACAGCTGGAAAATCTTCTGCTAACAGACTATTTATTTCATGCAGATCTCCCATAAGCTGAAAAAAACTGGAATTCCTGGCAACATTTTGGGGCCAAAACAGGGCCTCCGCTTGAGGTAGTGGTGGAGGTAGCTTGGTACTGATAGCTCTAGCAACTCGTATCCCATTCCTTGCCCTCTCTCTCTCTGGCAGTTACATTCCCTTCCCTTTTCTCTCTCTTCAGGCAATTTCATCCCTTCAATTTTCCTCTGGGCTTATGACAGCATGAGATGTTTCTACTGTCCCAAAGCCTTTTACTCTCTTCAGTTCATTTCTACCAGCCTGATACTACACCTTCTCCACCCTGGGGGCTATGTCTTTTGGAGCATACTCTTCTTTCCTTTCTAGGTCTTATTTCTTTACTCTTCATTTGATGGTCTTATAGCAAGAACCAAATCACCAGAATGCTTTCAGACATCCAATCGCTGATGCCTCGGCTGGCAGCTGGGCCTTATTCCAACGGATTTTGGGTGCCCCGGACCCAATTCCAGTCCTTACCAGCATGCTCCACTCATGCAGCGATTACAACCTCTGAACTGACTCCTCAGGGAGACTTCTGCCAGTGCCACAGAGATCACCCAATGGACTGCCACCCCACTGGGGCCCCAAACGTTACTCCTCCAAATGGACTTTCCCTGCCTCCATAAGCGGCTCACCCCGTGGGTCTCAACTCTGCAGCAGCCTCCAGCCTGGGGATTAGGTGTAACTCTGCCACCATTATGCCTGCAACAGCAAGGGCTGCCACTTCCTAGCCGCGCCCTAGGCCCTATTTGTCATAGCGGGACCGCCCAACAGCTGAACTCGCCCATGGGCAATCTCCCTCTTTTAGGGCTTTAGGCCCTGCCGGTGCTTACCCCACCAGAGTGCTAAAGTTCACTTGACAGGCATCCGTTTTCATTTCTTCTCCCCAGGCTCTGGCTCCCAAAATGCACTGACAGACCCCGTCTGCTTTGCTCCATTGCTCCCCCTTTCTACATCTGAACCGTTGCTCTCACATCGCAGGTCGTCAGGGATGGAGGGCCGGGGTGGTAAGGCACCCACCCCGGCCCCGCTACGGCCCTACAGCCGAACCTGCAGGCCGAACCCCCAGCTCTCTCTCAGAATGTAATCTCTACCCCTGTTTATACCCTTTGGGGAGGGGCCCCACCTGCAGTCAGCAGGCAGCACCACATCCCAGACTCGGCAGCACCACTAACTCCCTCTGCCTAACTACACTTAGCAACCAGCCTAACTACATTTTAGAAAAAAAAAATTAACTAATAAGTGCCCAGAGGGTGCTTACATGTAATTAATAGTTTTAGATGTACTTTATTGTTTGGGTTTGCATTTGATTTTTTTTTTTTGTCATTTTCTTTTGGTTGCACTTTACATTTATTTTTCTAGCTACACCACTGCAGTACTTCCAAGCCCTGTACCTAATCTCTGGAGTAGTACTGGACTGTTGTGTTGAAGCTTTGGAATGCTCCAGGGCAACTTTACAACAACACAGCTGACTTTGTTGGAGGAATCCGCCATCGGGGATTCTGGAAGGCTGCTGGAGTGGCATATTTTTTACAGTGTGTTGGGGGTGCAGTGTCAATGACACAGCTGGATTACTAAACATAAAAATAAATGTAAATTATACTTTTGCACTGAATGTGAAAATCAAGATGTGCTCACAGAATAAAATTTGTTTGTCCCAGACCAAACTCTGGAGGTCTAGCAGTGTTCCTTTGGATTTCCTTTGGCATGTCCCTCTACAGTGTGGGTGGGTACCAGGCAGAAGCTGGCTTCCTGAGATGAAAACAGTGTGTCCCAGGGACCTTCCTCTCTGATGGATGTGTCTCTGAATGTGCTACTGCATGTCAAAGACATAGGGCCTCACATCCATGAGAACCCTGTCAGGGGAACTTTTTCTTATTATTTTCTACATGCTTATGACTCAAGCTAATTAAAATGTTACCCTTATCCTTTTTTCCCCCTCCCTCTTCAGATAGTGTCTCAGTAACCAGGACACAGTGGTACCACCTAATCGCAGTAAAGGCTGCAATGTTACCAGAGCTGCAGACAAGATGATATTGTGGCCTGTTTGCTCACCAGATTTGTAGAGAAATGGTATCTTAAGAACATGTTCTTGGTGGTCTATACAGACCCCACCATTTCACAGCTGACACGTCTGTGTCCCGTGACTCTAGAAGAACCTATCATTTTTTACAGTTCTCAGTATAAATAGGTTTAAGGTGATGTACCAGAGTACTTCATGACCCACCAGGGCATTTCAAAGTTAGTACTGGTTATGATCAGGTGCAGCACATTGTTTTAAAGGTGACAGGCAAAGGTTCTCAGTACAGGGATCTTCTGTAATATTACGTACCTTTCCTGCTGCGGTCCTCATAGGGCTGATTATTGAAATGTATTTTTCAGCCTGTCATTTGTATTTTTAATTGCAGAGTTTCTGCGAATGCAGAAGCAGAGGGGACTCCCTGAAAAGCCCAATCAAGTGCTGCTAAGTTTTATGGGAAAACTTCCCATTTTAGTGACGTAGATCCCGCTATTGCTATACTGAACATAGCAGGGAGCAGGCACTTGTTTTAAATTTTAATCACGTCGGCATAAAGGTTCATGTTTAAAAGTATATGTACAGCTAGTTTTAGATGTAGACTACCTGTACATATACTTTTTAAATATGGACCTTAACACCGACGCTATGAAAACTTAAAACAAATGCCCAGTGACCCCAAGCCACACCCCCGATGCCTGTCAGTCTGTACAGGGTGGGGCATTACGATTGGAAACCCTGGTTCCCTGGGCATTTGTTGATATTTTCACTCCAGATTTTAAACGTGGGCTTTTTGTGACCCCCAGCTAATGAACAATGGCACTTTCATTTTGTTACTCAAGCCCAAAAGGTAATTTCGCATAGCAAATGCGCCATTCGGCTCAATAGGTGTGAAAAGACATTTTGGACAGGATGTGAAAAATGACATTTGTGCTGTTCATGAGGAGGTGTGTAAAAATGGCAATGTTGAAAATGTGGTGTGAAAATATGAAAAATTGGAGAACTTACGAGCATGTATAGAAATTCTGTAACGCACACTCGTAACACAGTCATTGTTTGCAATTTTTTCACCAAATTCTCAACATGGCCTTTTTGGGACCTCCCCTCATGAACAGTGGCACTGTAATTTCATTAATCTGTCCCAAAAGTTGATTTTACACAATGACTGTGCCATTCTGTGCCCCAGGTGCAAAATCACATGTCGGGCAGGATGCAAAAAATGACAGCTGTACTGTTCAGAAGGAGATGTGAAAAAATGGCAATGTTGGAAACTTGGAGTGAAAACATAAAAAAACAGTGAAGTTATGAGCATGCATACAAACTTCACAATGCACACTCAAAATGCAGTTATTTTTTGGGTTTTTTTTTTTTCCACCAAGCTTGCAACATGGGCTTTTTGGGACCCCACCTCATGAACAGTGGCACTATTGTTTGTTAATCAGTCCGAAAAAGTGATCCCATGCAGCAACTGCTAAATCACATTTCATGACGGAGAAATGAAATGACAGTACCAGTGTTCATGAGATGATGTCCCAAGAACCCCATGTTGAAAATTTGGGACCGAAACTCCCAAAAATGGCTGAGATATCAACCTAAGTTGAAACCCCACCACTGATTGCCATTATAGGGCTTACCGTGATTTTCTTCAGTTTGCAGTCCTCTTTTGAAGAGTGCAGTCCTCTTTTGAAGAGTGCAGACATGTTCCTGATCCACAGGAGATGCATGGCGCCAGACCTCCGGAGGTAGTATGGGTGTGAGGGGTGCAGGGAGGTGGAGTGTGCAGAGGGGCCAGGCGGGGATGGGAGGGTGGCAAGGACAACGAGGGACTTCTTTTTCTTTAGGTTTAAAAAAACAAAAAGACCTTGTGAGATTTTTTTTTTTTACATAGAAACATAGAAGTTGATGACAGATAAGGACCGCAAGGCCCATACAGTCTGCCCATTTCTTTTTCTGCCTTAAGAAAGTGCCATCAGCCTTTGCTCTGTCAATGGACTATCTAGTCATACTCATCTGTATTGCTCCCTTATGCCTGTCCCATGCCTGTTTGAAGCCCTACACTGTATTCATATCCACCACTTCTTGAGGTAGGCCATTCCTTGCATCCCCCACCCTTTCTGTGAAAAAGAACTTTCTCACATTACCCCTTAATCGGCCTCCCTCTAATCTCATGCTCTATCCTCTTGTCCTGCTATTTTTCTTACACTGAACTATGTTAGACTCTTTCACCTTGTTAATGCCCTTAAGGGTTTGAATGTTTCGATCATATCACCTCTCTCCCTCCTTTGCCCTAGGGTATACATATTGAGCTCTGTTAATCTGTCCTCATATGTTTTCTGATGCAGTCCCTGCACCATTTTGGTTGCCCTTCTCTGGACTGCCTCAGTTTGGTTAATGTCCTTGTGAAGATGTGGCCTCCAGTACTGCACGTAGTACTCCAGATGGGGCCTAACCAATGTCTTGTAAAGAGAGATTATTACCTCCCTCTTCTGACTTGTGATACGCCTACTAATACACCCAAACATCCCTCTAGCCTTACCTACTGCTTTAGTGGTCTGCTTGGATGATTTCAGGTCATCGGTGATGATGTTGCCCAAGTCTCTTTCTTCCCTTGTGACTGCCAGCAACTCCCCTCCCAGCCTATATGTGGCTTCAGGATTTCTCTTCCCTATGTGCATGATCTTGCACTTCTCTGCGTTAAACTACAGTTGCCACTCTTCAGACCATTTTGCTAGTTTATCCAGATCTCTTCTCATTCTGCGCATCCCATCTGGATCATCTACTCTGTTGCAGATCTTGATGTCATCTGCAAACAGACAAACCTTACCCTCCAGTCCATCTGCAGTGTCACTATTGAAGAGGACTGGCCCCAGGACTGATCCCTGAGGTACCCCACTTGTGACTTGCATCTCTTCTGACTGTATACCGTTTACCACCACTCTCTGTTTTCTACCCGTCCACCAGTTTGCCACCCATTGACCAACTTCTGACCCAACCCAAGCCTACCCAGCTTATTAATCAGTCTTCTGTGTGGAACAGTATCAGAAGCTTTGCAGAAGTCAAGATAGGCGACATCAACTGCTCCCCTTGTTCCCCACTCTGGTTACCCAGTCAAAGAAATCTATGAGATTAGTTTGACAGGATCTTCCTTTGTAAACCCATGCTGTCTTGGATCCTGTGCTCCTAAGAATTCCAGGTGTTGCACTATCCTTTCCTTAAGGAGTGCCTCCATAATCTTGCCCACTACTGAGGTAAGACTGACTGGTCTGTAGTTCCCTGCCTCCTCCCTGCTACCACTCTTGTGGAGCGGGATCACATGAGCCCTTCTCCAGTCTTCTGGGACCTCTCCTGTGCTCAGAGACTCACTAAACAGTTCTGATAATGGCTCTGCTAGGTCCACCCTTAGTTCCTTTAATACCCTGGGATGTATGCCATCAGGTCCCATTGCCTTGTCCACCCTGAGCTTATTGTGCTCTTGTAGGACCCTTTCTTCTGTGAAGAGACTAGTGCACACCTCCCTTCCCCCCTGTGCCCATGGTACTGAGCTGTGGGCCCTGCCCTACCTTCTCTTCAGTAAATACTGTGCAGAAGTATCTATTTAGGATAGATGTTTTTACATGGTCCTCCTCCTCGCACGCCCCCTTATCCCCTTTGATCTTAACAATACCCCCTCTGGATTTTCTCCTTTCATTAATGTATCTAGAGAAAGTCGTGTCACCTTGATTTACTGTTTGTGCTAGTGTTTCCTCTGTTTGGGCCTTTGCCTGCCTTACTGCCTTCCCTGCTTCCCTTAGGGAAGTTTGGTATGCCTCCCTATCTTCATCCTGCTGCACTCCCTTATATTTCCTGAAGGCCATCCTTTTGGCTCTGACCTTTTCTGCTTCTGTTTTTGAGAACCAAAGTGGTTTCCTCCTTCTTTTGCACTTTTTTTTTCTCTCTTAACACAATGGGACGTTGCTTCAAGTATTGCATCTTTAGTGCTTGCCCACTTTGCCTGTACCCCCTCACCTGTATTTCTCTTTCTGCCAGGGCTAGCTTAACTCTGTTGGCCATCTTATCAAAGTTAGATCCTCTGAAGTCCCACATTTTTGCCTTGGAATGGGATGATTTAGTTCTAGTGGCCAAGTTGAACCATACCATGTGATGGTCACTGTCCCCCAGGTGACCTTCAACCGGAGATCTGTGATCCTTTCCCTGTTGGTCAGTACTAGATCTAGGATAACGCTGTCTCTTGTGGGTTGTTGTACCAGTTGTTTGAGGCCCTCTCCCCTGCAGGGAATCCACCATGTGCCTAGTTCTGGCAGATGTTCCTGCTGGTATTGACCAATCTGTATCTGGCATGTTGAAGTCTCCCATTTTTGGAACCTCCCCTTTAGCCGTCATGTTTTGTATATCTTCTAACAGTAATGTGTCTATGTCCTCTCCCTGGTCTGGAGGCCTGTACACAACCCCAATTCGTATGGCTGTCCCACTTCCTGTTTCCAGGGTGACCCACAGTTCTTCTGGTTCCTTATGTGCATTCTGAATTTCTGTAGCTTTGATATTTTCATTGACATAAAGGGCCACTCCACCCCACCCCACCCTTTTTGCATCTCAGTCTTGTCTGAACAGTACATAGCCAGGTACTGAAGTCTCCCAAGTGTGGTTACTGGTAAACCATGTCTCGCTAATGGCTACTATGCCCAGTTTAGCCTCTGTCATTACTGCCTGCGGGTCTGGAATCTTGTTTCCCAGACTGCGAGCATTTGTGTACATGATTTTCCATTGGCCAGATTTCGGTGTGTTAGTTGTTGTGCGAGGTCTGGCATTTCCCCTGTGCGTTGTATGGGAAGCCAGACTTTTTTCCTTACCTGGTGATGCAGATGAACTACAAACATGCTGAATTCCTGTTTGACCACTAGCTGAGGGGAGGGATGTTCTTCCCATTCGATGTATGGGGTGCTGCACCTCTCTCCCCATTTGCTAGTTTAAATATTCTGCAAAGACGTCAAACTTCTGCCCCAGTGCACTGACTCCTCCTTAGTCAGATGCAGCCATCAAATGTAAGAACTTTCACTCCCAAAACTGTTGCCAGTTCCTACAAATTTGTGTCCTTTTTTCCTGGCACCAGCTCTTGAGCCACATGTTTAGCTCCCCTGTCCCCCCCTTACCTGACCTTCCGTCCGTCTGCCCCCCTCTCCCAGACTGGCAGGATCTCGGAGAAGGAGATGCCAGATGAAATGGATGATAGTTTGCTACCCAGCCTGGTCAGGTGTTCCTTGGTCTCCACAACTGATCGGGTGGCGAGATTGTTAGTCCCTATGTGTACCAGGATGTCAATGTTTTCTCCTGCTTCCTGAACAATTTTAGCAATACAGTCAGTGTCTCTTCATGCTGATGTACCTGGGAGACATCTGACCATTACCCCTGGCTGGAGATATGTATCAACTCCTCAAATCATAGAGTCTCCTATGACCAGAATTTTTTTGGTCATTACAGGTGAAATAGTATAAAAAATAAATTTCTGCACACTGGGGTGGTCTCACAGTGTGCCAGACTAGAGGAGGGGGGGGTCAGTGTTGACTCAGGGATTTGGCAACCCGAGGTTGGCTGAAACAAATGGGCACATCCGACACAGAGAGTGGGCATCCTGGTGTCAGAAAAAGATAAAGAATTACTTTAACACACTGGGGTGGGCTCCCAGTGTGCCACAGTAGTGGGGGTGGGGGGGCATGCCAACATGGGGATTGGGCACAATGTTGTTGGCAAAAGATATGTTCGGGAATGGAGGGGAATCATCCGACACCGGGAGTGGGTATCCTGGTGTCAGAAATATAATTAGTTTGGCACCCTGGGGTGGGCTCCCAGTGTGCCACATTAATGACGGGAGGGGGTACATGCCAACATGGGGATTGGGCACCCCGATGTTGGCTTTGGGGGGAGTGTGTGGTGGTTAGCAGGAGCCGCCAATTATGCAGAGCCATGGCGCATTTATTTATTAATATGTTACACTGGGAAAGGCACACTCGTAACTCCAGCCATGTGTAACACTGTGCACTGTAATATGCATGGCTGGAATGTGCCTGGTTGCCGGGAAAAGCGGGGAGAGATCTGCCACTGCAATGACAAAACTGTTCCTGATTAGAGCGGCAGATTTCTTTCAAGTCCAGCGCTCGCTCTGAAACTGCCATCATTGGCAGCATACCTGTTGATTGGTGACTGAGGGACACACCCATTAAGGCATCCCCTGCATTGGCCACAATACTGCCACACCTCTACTACCCTCAATATGTTTCTTGTGTGCTACACACACAAGCAAACATAAAAATGGCTGGCAATCACTTGGGTTTGAGGAGCAATTTCTTAATATGGCTATTTTTATTGTAGCATATTACTGTTTCCTTTATCAATAAAATAAACACAGAAAGCAAGGTACTGCGCTATTTTGTCCAACATAATTTTTTTTCTCAAAGGCATGATTTTAAAAATGGAATACTGTTGTCCATAGCCTTAGTTTGGACTCCAAAACAGTCATGTTGCTAGAGTATCATAAAAAAAAAAAAAAAAAATGCGTCACTCAGTCACCCACTATTAGTCACAATATAAATTAAGCACTTGTGATATTCCACAATATTTTGCAGCTCTAAGTATACACACAGAATTAGGTATGAATTGTTTTAAAAACTGAACAAATTAAAATTACTATATATGTAACAAAATACTTATTTTACAGTAAGTTATCTTACCTACATTTGGAAGACATGATGCATCCCATCTGCCAACTTACCAGTGTGGTCTGTCACACTTATCAACCTCCTCAGGATTAAACTCACAGACCCCTTTTAGCCCTTACCTTGAGGTCTTATTGTGTACTGCACGCGTGCCAGGTTTTTCTGTACAGTATGTCAGGGGTGAAGCCGACACACTGGGGAATGGAGGGAGCGGGGCGGACAGCATACAGTGGGAGGGAATGGGAGGGTTTACTTACACTCCGGGTGCTGGGACAGGGAATGGAGGGAGTGGGGCGGACGGCACGCAGTGGGAGGGAGTGGGAGGATTTACTTACACTCTGGGTGCTGGGACGGGGAACAGAGAGAGCAGGGCGGACAGCTCGCAGTGGGCATGGGTGCTGGAAGATGGCAAAAGCTAAGGGGGCTGAGGATCGGAAGGGCACTTATTGTGGTACAAAGGGCACTTTTTTTCTAAACCAGTTTTTGCCACACTGAAATACAATAAATGCACATTTATGATGATCATAATGTTAAGAATGCAATTATAAGAGTTCGGATGTGAGCTTTGGGAGCCGGGGGTCGGCAGGGGAGGACTGGGATTGAGCATCCGTGGACAGCTCTCCTAGTCCTAGGGAGGGTTCTGGGGCTCCCCCAATGCACTGGTACCCCCTGGCGGATGCTGGGGGCTCTGCAGTGCACGGCCGCAGATGCTTGGGGATGGGAGCATGGCAGATGTCTTTCAGGGGCATGCGGGAGTGCGCACTCGCTGGGCGGGACGTCATTGCACGTCCGTGCTCCAGGTAGAAAAGTGGAAACACCCCCTTCCTTCGGGTGAGGCGACAGTGATCGGAAATCAGTCTGACCGAACCTCATGCCCAATACCAGCCATCTCTCTGGTTCTCCTTGGAGTCTGGGGCCACTCCTTGGGCCGGGGGGAGTGCCCAGAGCCCGCTTACCTGACGTAGCCCGGAGTTGTCGGTTCAGGTGGACGGTTGTGTTCGACGGCTGATGGAGGGGACCCTGAGAGATGCCCCAAAGGTAAGGGTGCATAAATAAAGATTACAAGAAAAAAGAATGCAATTATATCATATATAACTATTTAATACAGTGTAGTAAGAGCTCGGCTGTCAACTCATTTCCTCCAGTAGCGTCATCTGAAGTGTGGTATATCCATTGCTTAACCTGATACAGTGGCTGCCCCGGTGAAAATGAAAAATGACATGGTAATATTTGTATTGTCCGTCTCAAGCATACAGTCTTCACGCAAATGGGTTAGGAGTTTGTGGTTCTACAAAAAACTACTCTGAGCAACTCACTTAACTAAATAATCCAAATTGCCAGTGCTCCAATGGAAGCTTTTTTTCATACAAAGAGTTATGTATTACTTGCTGTTATGGTTGTGAAGGATGTACATACAGCACAGTATTGTATGGTTGTCACTGCTCGTAGTAAGCTATACTCCCCAGTAGATAACCATTTCTAAATTTGCAAACTGGATAATATCCTGAACTAGAAACACTTATTAAAGTACTGTTTTTGTTTCAGAAATATAGCAGAAACGAATACCTCCTTTCCTGGATGATAACTGACCTTTAGGCATCTCTGTCAGAGAGCTGCCAAAGTGCCAGCTGAGGTACCCAAAGCAGTCACTGAAAATTACATGTACGAGTCAGTGAAGTTCCTTCATTGTCATTTTTCCTAGGGCATCTATTGTACTGCATTTAACAGAATGCTCTCATACTCAGATATTCCTTAGTGGTTATTTTAAAATAAACCTGGAATCCACTTCTGCTTATAGAAACATTTCCATCTCAGCCAACCTTCTTCCCACATCAACATTTCAGCTCACCAGAGTCTGTGGGTGACCAAATTAAATTCAAGTACCAGAAGTACACTATACACATTGCTTGCAGCTGTTAAGAGGTCCCCAGCATGAAACCTTTGAAACTGCCAGTGCCATTTCAAAATTCCAAAATACATTAATACAAAAAGTGAACTACTTCTGAAAAAACTATCTGATTTTCATGATGATAGTGAGTGTGTATTACTGTATTTGTGATTTTTTTTTTTCTGGTTATTTAAAAACTACACTAAAATAAATTCACTTCCAGTCAGGTCACCCACCTCTGAAAAAGACGGCACTTGTGCCCCTGGTGGACCTCCACCCCGTTTTGAGTTTACCCAACCAGATTACCACCAGAAAGAATAAAAATGAATGTACCTGTTGGTTGTTGTGCTGCACTATTAGCAACTTGCAAATAATTTAGGGAAGAAAATCGAGAATTTTGATATGCTCAAATCCTTATATAAGGCTAGTGTGGTTACTCTGGTGCTAACTGCCAGGGTAATTTAAAATGAAAAGATGCTTCTCTAAAAGGTTGGCGTTGGAGCTGCACTTATTGTCTGATCACTTAAAAACTTTAAACCAGTCTTTCTTCAGTGGCTCAAAATATTTTTATTATCTAATTTTTATAAAATAAACCATAAATGTTTCTGTTTCAGAGCTGTGCAAACTTCATTTCATCACAAAAAGGTTTTTACAGTACCAGTTTTGTTCGGCGTTTTCGAGCAGGTTGTTTACCCTCCATCTTTATTAGCTCTTGAGCCAAGAACTAATAAAGATGGAGGGTAAACAGCCAGCTCAAGAACACTGAACCGAACTGGTACCTGGGCTCCAGATAAGAAATTTGGCCATGAGTATTTTACTCCTCATTTTTAAAATGAGGTGAGTAAAAGCAATTTCCAATGTGTACAAATGGCTCAATGCATTTTTCTGAGGAGTACGTTTCTTGAAAATGAGTGTATGCTGCAATGGCTGCATCTGCCTCCTCCCCTCTCAAGTCAAAATGTGAGCACAGGTGTAGCTGGCTTGCTGCTGTGTTCAGATGTGTGAGAGAGAGACTGCAGAGTGAAGCAACAAACAGTAAACCCTGGACAGCAGCATCAGAGACTAAGAGGCATTACTGTTGTTTAAGACATGTCATGACAGGGAGCAGACTGGGCAGTCACTATGACAGTCTAGTCATAGTGACTGCCGGTCTGCTCCCTGTCATGACATGTCTGTAAAACTAACTAGTAATGCCTGTTAGTCTCTGATGCTGCTGTCCAGGGTTTACTGTTTGTTGCTTCACTCTGCAGTCTCTCTCTCTCTTTCTCTCTACACATCTGAGCACAGCAGCAACACCTGGCTCACATTTCCCTCTGACTTGAGAGGAGGAGGAAAGGCAGCAGGCAGTGTCACCATTGATTTTCTTGCTGGGTCTTGTGCTACGCCCGCCGCTGTTTGCTCCATTTCTTTCTGCGACTCTGTTGTGCTAGCCCCCATTGTGCTTGCCCCACCCACCCACACCCCTTGTGGCACCAGGAATCTTTTTAGCCTGTGTAACAGGCCATACTTACAAAGCAACCAGCACTAGCAGCAGGATCTGAATCCCGAGGATCATAATTGGCCTGGTCAGACACTTGTGAGCAGCACAGAGTAGCACATTCCCCCAAGTCCTCAGTAGTCACTTACTAGGCCTTCACACTCAGGTACTGTCACTTCGACTTCTTTCGTTTTTCTGGGCTCCGTCCTCTGAATCACACTCCGGATATGACTCCTGGCCTCTCGCTACTCCCAACTCAATAATCGGATCAGACATAACGACACAGACTTCTAGCGACCTGAGGCTTGATGGCGACGACACAGAACTTCATGTTCCCTCGCTACTGGCTTCTTTTCATCGGCAGCGCCTCCTCTCGTGTTATTTGATATTCATGAGCATTTGGAGCTCACTTCGGCAATGTTTGGCAGCAGCCAAACACTTAGAGCTCGATTCGCCATTTTCGCAGGCATCCTCTAGCGGTAATAACAGGAACTGCACCCAAGTCAGAACCCCGAAGTGTATTTATACGCTATTATTGTTAAAAATGGACCGTAAATTCCATTTTTTTCCAGCGTAAACGCACCCTGTACACAGCTTATCTGGAGCCCTGACTGGTACTGTAAAAACCTTTTCGTAAAAAAAATAAGGACATTTAATGAAATGTTGTTTGCACAGCTCTGAAACAGAAAAATGTATGGTTTATTTTATAAAAAATGAGATAAAAATATGTTGCACCACTGAAGAAAAACTGGCATAAAGTTTTTAAGTGGCCAAACACTGAGTGTAGCTGCAATGCTAACCTTTTAGGGAAGCATGTTTTCATCTTGCAACTAAGTCTCTTAACCACCCACCCCACTGCCCTAAAATGCCAAAGCTACCTCCCAGCCAGGTCACCCACCTCTGAAAGAAAAACAGCCTTACATCCAGCACTTTTGTCCATTGTGGATCTCCACCACCTCTAGTCCTGACCTGACCAGTTACCACCAGTGAGATTAAAAAAATCAATGTACCTGTTAGAAGCAGCAGCAGACAGACAATTCCTTAGGTTCGCAGAAAGAATCCTCTTCAGATGGTTCTCTGATTTCTGAACCGAGGAGAGGCCCCGAGAGTACCGACTGGACCGAAGAGGGTAAAATGACAGGCTGGCTAGCTACCCATGAACCACACCCATGCACCGACTGACCCACCCTCTCATACAGACACTACAGGGACTGGAGTGGGCTCAACAACTGGTGTGGATGACTTCCTTCAGACCGACTGGGAAAACAAGCAAAGCAAGATAGACAAGTAGTGAGACTGTCCAGAAAGTGTGGCTGGGTGGCTGGCGAGTGGCAACTATACAGCTGCTCTACAGTCAGGGACTGTCTGCTAACAGTCCAGGGGCCCTTGGAACTCATCTCGCTCGGACGTCACACTTGACCACTACGGCGGCACAGTCAGTGACTGACACAGGGATCTTCTGGCCGGGGCAGGGAAATTCAGTTTCACCCAAATTTAAATTCAATTATAAAAATCATTCCGCTTTAGTCACTAAACCACCCACGGAGAGAGAGAGAGAGTAGTAAGCGCACAGTTTCACAACGGGGCAAGTGCAGCAAGCAACCAGTGTTCCACAATCTACCAAACAGAACAACCCAACAAAGCCAAGTAATTTCCTTAGCAAGGCATAAGAAGAGTCTCTGTCTGGGCCGGCCTGCCGGCGCAGCGGTAGGGCTACCGCTTGCAACGTCAGCAACCCGGGTTCGGAAACGGACTCGGGCGGCTAGAGGGCCAGCTGGGGGGAGAAGGATTGAGTGCCCATGGGCTGCTGTCCTTCTCCAGGTGGGGTGGGATGCAGGTCCCGCTGCGATACACGCCACCTGGGCACTCCCGGGTGGAGGTGCAGCGAAGACACCTACAGGGAGGGAGGAAGTCTGCTGGGAGCTGGGCATTAGCATCGCCCTGACGGCGTTGCTCCTGGCCCCTTGCATGCAGACGCCCTGTGGGTGGTGAGAAAACGGAAACACCTGCTCCAGGTTCCGTAGATGGGACCCGGTCGTCCCGAGAAAACCCATAACCGGGCTCTTGAGATGGGGCCAGCTGACCTCCGACGATACTTGAGGTGTGAGAGGGTAAGGGAGACCCTCTCCTCCTGCCCGGGGAACCACGCAGGGATGGGGGCAGGCAGCTGGTACCCAGAATGGAGGTACCCGGGGCGGGACTATGGGAGCGCATGACCTTGGGATCCCTGAAGAGAGGTTCCTGGAGCAGTGAGAAGGTGGCGTAAATAGTAAGTATAAAAAAAAAAAGACGACTCTCTGTCTGTCAGTCAGAGCAGGAGTAATGGGACGATGACCATGGGCTCGGGAAGCAAATGCCTCTCCAGGTTTTGGAGCCAAAAGAGATGGTCTAGTGCCCTTTTCATTTATTTTGTAACCGCGCAGAAGATGAGTTTAGTGCCGTGACAGTTCGGGAGACTTTGCATGGCCATTTGAATGTGCCCCTCCCCATACAAAACAACAAAAGAGTAAAAGAAAAACAAGCTGTCCGATCTCCCAGTCCCAGCAGAGTTGTAAAGTAGAGTCATTATGTTAAATGACTGCAAAGCTGGTTGATAACAGCTCTTCTTTACAACTCCGGAACTTCAGCTACCTTCTCCAGTTTATTTAAACAGCACATGACCCCTGCCTTTAACACCTCTTGGTTCTCTTCGGAGAATGGATTGGGGATTTAACAGCTAGCTTGTCCTCCTTCCTATTGCTGGTGCCTCCAGCTCTGCTGTCTGCAGTAACATCAGGAAGGAGTTGGTGAGAAATTATTTATTTTATTTAATTGTGTCCCACTCGCGTGCAAAGTTCCGACTCCAGCCTGAGAAGCCACGGCCAGGCTAGCAACACAAGGGGGTGTAATCCTCACCTCATGCGCAAGGGCAGCATGAAACGTGGAGCATGCAGCCTGTCTCTGCTGTTTTTACCACGTATTGTTCCCTAATAAAGGGTTTACAGGATCACGGGCCACATTTGGATGTTTTTTTGTGTGGCACTCTGGCATTTGGACTTGGCTTTTTGTGTATGTGTTACTGGTGTTACCAACTATTTTATTCTCCTGCCCATGTGACTTGCTCACTAATATTTTATTCTGTGTCCTGGTCATGGGACTGTCTCCCAAATATTTTATTCTCCAGTCCATGGGACTTTGTCCTTAAACTGCAGGGTTCCCCACTCTCTGAAAATATAGGGTGGTGGCAATGGTGATCGGGTCAAATGGTGCGTTATTTTTCGGGACCTCCTATATGCACTGTACATGTGCATAAGTAGCTTTTAAGTAACATATAGTGTGCTGGTATTAAATGGGTAGTATTGCAATAAAGGATGTCAATAAAAGAGAATTTTGGAGGATTTTATAAAAAAATAGATAAAAATATAGGGTGGTGGCAAAAAAATATAGGGTGGTGGTAAAAAATTTAGAGCGGTGGTAAAAAAATATAGGGTGGTGGCCCACCGTCCTAAAACAATGAATGGGGAACACTGAACTGGTTGGTTCCACGTATTAATGTTTCATACATTTTTAGTGGACAAAGTACAGAGATTGGAAATCAAGGTCACAAACATAAATGAGGGAGATGAGATATGCGGCTTTTTTGACTCTTGAAAAAAGTGTCCATGCATCACGGAACATGGAGCCCACTGTCTGCTGATTGTACCATTCATTGTTTGTCTGTTACGGGATCTGCAGAACTTCTAGCCACGACTGGATGTTTTTGTGTGGCAGTCTAGCATCTGAGCCTGGCTTTCTGTGTACGCGTTGACTGCTGTTTGCCAGTGCCCTGCTACTGTCTATGTGAGTGGCTTTTTGGTTTTCTAATACCAGTAACAAACTGATTTATTGATGCTTACACTACATGGAGTGTATCCTTTTTTGTTAGGCCAAATTTTATAACAATGAATGCTTCAGATGAAAAACTACGAGAGGCAGAAAAAACAAACTATCTTACTATTTTTGTTGTGCAAAAGAAAGACATTATAGTTTTGCAGATTTAACCATACAGGCTAACTCATATTAACTTAAGATCAAAAAACATTCCACTCCCAAATATTTGTTGTTTTGTAGTTAAAGGAAAACCTGTGCTTACGAATTTCCCTTTAAAATGTTAGCTACACAGTGGCACTAATGGTTGGCAAAAGTTTTTTTTTTTTTTTTGCTAATTAAACACTTGCAAACTGAAGTAAAAGGCAGCAAACAGATTGTACTCTTATAAAAAGGAAATTTCTGTTCGATTTAAAATATTATTTTCACTTTCCTATATTACGAACATATGAAATTTGCCAGCAGATAAAGGCTTAGAGGTCTATCAAGTCTGCTCGAATGTGCAGCTAGCACCCCTTATTCTGCAGCTGCCCCACCCTCCCCCTCCATTGACCCTGCCCCTTGCCCTGTCCCAGCCCCTTTTGAAGCAGTCCACTGTTCTACTGGATACCGCTTCTGCCGGTAACACATTCCACCCAGCTACCACCTTCTCTGTAAAAAAAAAAAAAAAAAAAAAAGTAGTGTCTCCTCATCTCCCTCCTGAACCTTCCTCCCTCCAGACTTGTATCATGGCCCCGGGTGTCCCTCCCCTCCCTTACTTTAAACAGCCCCTCTGTACCTGTCTTGTTTATTCCTTTCATATGCTTAAAGGTTTCATTCATGTCCCCCTGTCCCTCCTCTCCTCTGGCAAGTACATGTTCAGCTCCCTGAGCCTCCTCTCGTATGGCAAGTCCCCCAGCCCCTTGATAATCTTTGTTACCCTGCGCTGCACCCCCTCCAGTAACTTAATGTCCCTCTTCAGATACGGGCACCAGTACTGCATGCAGTACTCTAGATGCGGTCTAACTAATGACCTATACAGTGGCAGAATCACCTCCCCCTCCTCGAGGAGATACCCCTTGCAATGCAACCCAGTATTTTGTTGGCCTTTGCAGCTGCCTTCCTACATTGTGCAGATTTGTTCATTGACCCTGTAATGAACACACCCAGATCCTTCTCCTCCTCTGTCTTAGCTAGCTGCACTCCCCCAGCTGGTAACTCCTCCTTGGGTTCTTCACCCCAAAATGCAGCACCTTGCACTTTTTGGCATTAAACCCCAGTTGCCAGGTGTCTAACCAGGTTTCCAGCTTTTTCAGATCATCCTGCAAGCCCTGCTATCCCCCTAGGTCGTCCACCTCTGCTCCCATCTTGGTGTCGTCAGCAAACAGACTGATCTTGCTCTTGACGTCCAATGATATGTCTGCAATGAATATCCCAAACACCGAGCCCTGTGGAACACCACTCATCACTACCCTTGGGCATGAGCGAGCCCCACCCGCCAGCACACTCTGTTGCCTTCCCTAAAGCCAGTTCCCTACCCATCTCACAAGCTTTGCACCTGCCCCTGTGCCTTCTAACTTACTTCCAAGACTCCCATATGGCACTGAGTCGAATGCCGTACTGAAATCCAGATACAGGATATCCACTGCATGGCCCCTGTCCAATTACCTAGTTACCCAGTCATAGAACTCCACCAGGCTGGTTTGGCAGGATCTGCTATGGATGCAGCCAAGCTGTCCGCTGTCCTGTAGTCCTTTGGCCTCCAGCTTCTTCTTTGGGATAGTCTCCATCTGCTTACCCACGATGGATGTGAGGCTCACTGGTATGTAGTTACCCGGTTCAGACTTGGGGCCACTCTTGTGGAGGGGCACCACATGAACCATCCTTCAATCTTGAGATACACACCCCGAGTGTAGTGAAGCATTAAATAGGTCTGCCAAAGGTCCCGCAAGGACCTCTGCCAGCTCTTTCAGAACCCTGGGGTGGATGTCATCTGGGCCTGGTGCCTTGTCCACCCTCGGTGCCCTCAAACCCTCCAGAACTCTGCCCTCCATGATTTCCCTGTCTGCCACATGTTCCTCCCCACTTGGGTATCACCCCCCTCTTCTTCTTAATAAATACAGAGCAGAAGTAATAATTTAGTGCTTCTGTCTTATCGTCTCCTGCTTCCACCCAGCCCTCCTCCTCCTTCCTAATCCTTACTATGTGGTCCTTACAGTTCCTTTTCTCCCTGATGTACCTAAAGAAGTCCTTCTCACCCTTCTTAATGCCTTGTGCCAGCCTGAACTCCATAGACGCCTTGGCTCCCCTTACTGCCCATGTCACCTCCTTAGATTCCTTCAGGTACTCCTCCCTGTCCTCCCCCTCCCTGTTTTCTTGTACCTCCTAAAGGCGGCTCTTTTCCTCCTTACTTTTTCCATGACCTCCTTGCTCACCCAGCTCGGTTTCTTACCTCTAACCTTCTTGCTCTGGGCCTTGCTGCAAGTTCTGATTGCCTCCGCTATCCCCAGCTTTATGTGCTTCCACTTCTGGTTAGTGTCCATCCTAGTTTGAATTTTGGCCAGGTACCCTTTTACTGCTTCCCCCATCTTCCCAAAGTTGGCCCTCGTGAAGTCCAGTACCCTTGTGCCAGGTTCCACTCCTTGCCCATATCCAGTGTGAGCCATACTGAGTGGTGGTCACTCCCTGACAGTGGTTCTTACACTCTAGGTTCCCTCACAAACTCCCCATTTCCCAGCACAAGGTCAAGGTTATTTCCTAACCTAGTTGGTTCACTGACCACTTACCTCAGGAAGCTGTCCTGGAAGGCATCCAGCAGTACCTGCTCTCTTCTTTTGCTGGTTGTTGGGGTACTGCAGTCCACTTCTGGCATGTATTGTCACGGCTGAACTTGACATTACAGTGAGACCCCCACCAACCCCACTTTGCCAGCCACCAAAGATCAGTTGTCTGGTAATACTGTTGAATATCCCTCCGACATCATTCCCTAGTTACCATGTCATCTCAAGCTACCATGCTGTCCCTAATTACTATGCTGTTCCAAGCTACCATGCTAAAGATCATGAATACTTTTTTCAAAAAGAAAGAGTCCAGGAAATGGAGCTGGAGAAGCCCAAATGGTCAATCATTTTATGAACACCTGTTAGACAGAAGACTGGGTCCCAACGCAGTCACCTGTTAGAGAGAAACAAAGGGCTGTGATGAGAACCTGCTGGTCCACTGAACAATGTAACAACAAATTTCTAACATAATTACACACACAAAATAAATTTTAATTATCTGTCTGGTACACCACATGTCTGTCTGGTACATCCCAAGCTGTGTGCTTCAATTACAGTTGAGCCTGGATAACTTGACTCGAGACTGATCCATGCGTGACCAAGTGTTGGGAGTTATGCGGAACACAAACGAGACTCATCCGTCCAGTAGGAAGTTTTGGATGACGATTGTGTACGACCCTCTGCCATAAAAACTATCATTCCTTCTCAGTAACCGTTGCAGCGACCTACGCGTAGTCCAGAAACTGCAACTCTTACGACTGTTATAAAAAAAAAAAAAAAAAAGCAGCAGTCAGAAGTTAAAAAGCAAAAGTAGGGCCACCTCTAACGACCCAGGCACATGCAACTGCGGCCAAATGCAGACCATGGAACACCTGTTAGTATCAATACTACATAAAAATGGAATGGGTCCAAATAAACACACTGCATACAACAATCGAGGTGGAGAATACAAAAAAACTGTCACTCAAAAAGATCAAATCTAAGCAAAAGTGAATGTTGATTAACTCAGAGAAGGAAAAAAAAATAGGAAAGCAGGCTGATGCACCTTGACCTTTCTGGGTGAGCAATTTTTCTGTATTCTCCCAGGGAGGGTTTACGTACACTCCAGGTGCCAGGATGGGGGAACAGAGGGAGTGGGGCGGACAGCACATAGTGGGAGGGTTTCCTTGCACTCCAAGTACCGGGACGGGGAACAGAGGGAGTGAGGTGGACGGCATGCAGTGGGAGGGTTTACTTACACTCCGGGTTCCAGGACATGGAACGGAGGGGGCGGGCGGACAGCACGTAGTGGGTGGGAGCAGGAGGGTTTACTTGCACTCCAGGTGCTGGGACAGGGAACAGAGGGAGTGGGAGGGCTTACTTGCACTCCTAGTGCCGTTATGGAGAATGGAGGGAGTGGGGTGAACAGAAATGTTTTGGCAGGCAAGGCATGCCTTGCAATGACTGGGCACTCCGTCATTGCAGTGGCCAGTTTCTTTCAAGTTGGTGGCACGCTTGCTGAACTAGTGTCAGCAGCAGCATGCAACTGCATTAGATAAAGAAGCAAAGCCCACAAATGCAGTGGCTGCATTGGCCACCACAGTGCCACACCTCCACAACTTGCTTCTCCTCTAAGCTGCCACGTAATGTTTCTTGCGTATGCACGCAAGCAAACATAAAAAGCCCAAGCCACCAGTGATAAATTATTCCCAGCTGTACATGCATCTGTGAACACGATACATAATCAATCTTAATACAGAATAATCTATACATACAATACCTATATGTCCTAAATATCATAATAAAAAATATCTGAAAAAACTCTGGTTAAAAATCATGTCTTGTTGAAAAAAACTTGTTTATATTTCCATGATCATCAATCATTACTGTTATGATATATTGAAGGGGCAGTATTCAATTCAGCATATAAACTACAACACAATAGCACATCAAATGTGGTGATCGGTTGTGGCATAGATGATTATTGATCATCCCCTCCTCTGAATAACACACACAAACACACACACACACCAAGCATCTAACGTATAAATATATTCTCTCAGATTAACAACTGTAAACTGCAACAGAGGGTTAAGTAATAAGTTATAAAAATGTCCCCTTGTACACTCACTCTGCCCCCTCACCCCCACAAAATCACCATCACATGTATTAACTGATACTGTTATCTCAAAGTTTATTTATTTATTGAATTTTGATGACCGTGTTGGCCCACTGGACCCGAAGGTCCCTTTTTCAGAGGCGACCCGGGGAACAGAAGCAATACAATACATACAGTCAGGTGATATAGGGTTACGAGAAGTAGACAAGGTAATGAGGATAACAGTACAGGCACTTATTCAAATCGTAGACCATAAGTGCAACACTTGAAAGATTTAAGGATTTAAGGCATGATTTAATGTAGGTTAAGGTGAGAAGAGAGGGGGGGATGGGTGTTGTGATTAGGATTGGGGGTGATTATCCTATTCCCTCACAGTGGCATGAGCTTGTCCTGAGCAGATGGGACTTAAGCCTAGTGCGAAAGATTGGTAGCAAGGGGGCTTCCTATATTAGAGGTGGGGAGAGTGTTCCACAGCTTAGGGGCTGTGAGAGCGAAGGAATTGCCTCCCTTGTGAGTCTTGATTCTGGGGATTGCCAGTAGGGACCGACCTGAGGTCTTGAGCATTCCAGGATTAGGCTTAGCCATGATTATTCCTGTTAGGCTTGGTGGGTCCGCGGGGCTCTGCAATTTGTATGCATGGCAGAGCAGGACATACTGTAGATGAGCCTCGAAAGAAGGCCATTGCAGCTGGGCTAGTGAGATGCAGGGGTGGCTTCTTGGTTGACACATTGTCGCAGACCTTGCGACCTTGTTGTACAGGACCTGAAGCCTGCTAACCTCACCCTTTGCCATGCCTTGGATTACTGGGGCAGCATAGGTTAATGTGGGTAGGAGGACACTAGTGGCGATTGCTCGTCTAGCCTCTGGGATAAGTTGTTTTTTTTTTTTTTAGCCTGTACATGGTGCCAAGTTTGACGTGGATAGACATTGTTACCTGATCAACGTGGGGCTTAAAGGTCAGACCCTGGTCAATAGTTAGCCCTAGATATTTTATGTTGTCAACTACGTCTGTTCATTTATCCCCAAGAGTAGTAAGTTTTAGGGAATTGGTCTGATCCTGGCCAAGGGATCTAGGATCAAACAACAAGGCTTTAGTTTTTGCTGTGTTGAGGATCATTCTGTTTGATGTGAGCTAGGCCTCGAGTGTGTTTAGGTCGCCTTGTAGGAGAGGGCCCAGATCATGTGGTGTGGACCTGGCTTGGAAGATGACAGTATCGTCTGCGTATTGAACTACTGAGCTATCACCACAGTGCCGGTTTAGGTCATTTGTGAAGAGAGAGAACAGGAGGGGGCCAAGAATTGAGCCCTGAGGCACACCCTCCTTGATGGGCAATGGGGTAGAAAGCTTTCCCTTCCAAATGACTCTCTGGGAGCGGCCTGCGAGGTAGCTCTTGAACCAGTTTAGGCCCTAGGCATCAAGCCCAATGCCTTGAAGCTTAGTAAGAAGAAGGTTGTGGTCCACAAGATCAAATGACTTGGACAGGTCTATGAAGATGGCACCCATCGACATGCCATAATCCATTGCCCTGAATAGGTCTACTGTGAGTTTGATGAGTACCGTGCCTGTTCCATGGTTTGCCCGAAAGCCATGCTGTGAAGGGGCTAGGATTTGGTGGAGCTCCAGGTATGCTCTCAGTTGCCCATAAACTAGCCTTTCTTGCAATTTGGCCAGGGTACACAGCAGGGAGATGGGCCTGTAACTGCCAGTTTGTTCACGAGAGCCACCCTTGTAAATGGGGACCACGTTGGCAGCCTTCCACTGGTATGGAACATATCCTTCAAGTAAAGACCTGTTGTTGATCCAGGTCAGAGGTTTTGCCAGGGACAGTGCACCTTCCTGGAGTAGCCTCGGGCTGATTCCATCTGGGCCATCAGAGCCTTTGTGTTTGAGGGCTATCAGAGGTTTATGGACCTCGTTCACCTTGACCATTCTCAGGTGAAATTGGGGTCTGTTCAGACAGGGGGATTCATCAAAGGTCTGTACAGTCATGGGTGTTGGTAGCCCTACCTTGTATACATCAAGATTGGTGAAGCAACTACCTCAGAGCTAAGGACGAAAAATGTACTTTTTTGGAGCAAACGGGCTACAGCTGTGACGTACCATCCTAAATTACAAAAACCAAAAAGATGTGATCTGGAGAGATTTAGTAAGGCCCCCATCCCTCATGTGCCTTCAGCTTAAACTGCCAAAAAGCTTCTCTTTTTAGTAGGAGCTTGTTCAGATCTCCTTCTCTAGGTCCTATATGCACCACTTCAGTACCAAACAAGCATTTGTCAATGCTGAACGTTGGTTGCTTGTTTAATGCTGGCACTTCCCTGAGCTCCCTTTGTAGCCTGCAGTGTACCTCATCTGGGCCCGTAGCCTTATGTACTTTCAAGGCAGCAATTTACTTCAGTAACACCTATGTCAATCCCACCCTCCTATGCACCCAACACCTGCAATTTGTTTGTTTTTTTTTCTCGAAAAAAACATTTAATGAGGACCTGCAGAACCCATCCACCTCCATATCTGGCCCCCATCTTACAAACTAATTTTAAATGAGAGGCAGCAGCACCAAGAATACAGAGTAATCCCCTTCCCCCGCAGCAACAAGCAGTGACCTGACTACTCCATCCGTTCATGACCCCGCACCCAGTTCTCCTTATTAGGAGAAGGCAATTGCCACTGCCGCCCATCAGTCCAGCACAGCACAAGCCTCCCTCCTCCACTGCCGAGCACCGGCTTCTAATGAATGAAACCGCACTGCTTGTTACTATAGTACAGCCAGAAGATCACACTGCAAAAAAAAGTATGTTAATGCATCGTTAGGGTTTTTATTATATTATCAAAAGTGGGGAAATTCGATGTTTCGGTCAGGGTGGGGAAAAAATGACAGCTGTATACTGTTCATGAGAAGGTGCGAAAAAATTGCAGTGCTGAAAATCTGGAGTAAAAATATGAAAAATTGTCGGTTATCGCCAGACAAAGCGAGAACTCGCGAACGCACGTCATAACTGTCTTTTTTAATTATTTCACCAAATCTTTAACACGCTTTTTTTTTTTAATTTTTAGACTTCTCTCATGAACACTGACATTGTCATTTCGTTAATCTGTCCTGAAAGTTGATTTCACACGGCAACTACGCCATTCTGCACCACAGGTGCAAAAACACATTTCGGTCAGGATGTGAAAAATGACAGGTGTATTGTTCATGAGGAGGTGTAGAAAAATGGCAATGTTGAAAATCTGGAGTGGAAATAATAAAAAATTGGCGAAGTTACGAGCATGCGTGCAAACTGCACAATGCACGCTTGTAATGCAGTCATTTCTGGGACTTTTTGCAACACATTTTCAACATGGGGTTCTTGGGACCCCACCTCATGAACACTGACATTGTCATTTCATTAATCGGTCCTGAAGGTTGATTCTGCACAGTGACCCTGAAATCCCCGTTTGAGACTGAGTAACGAGATGACAGTGTAACTGTTCATGAGGTGAGGTCTCAAGAACCCCATGTTGAAAATTTGGTGTCAAAATTCCTAAAAATGGCTGCGATATCAAGATAAGTTGAAAGCCCCATTGACAGCCATTATACGGTTTACCTTGATTCCTTCAGTTCGCGGTTCACCTTTGAAAAGTGCAGACATGTCCCAGTCCAGAGAAGATGCAGGCGTAGACCTCCGGAGGTAAGTAGGGGTGCGGGAGGTGGTGCATAGAAGGGGGTCGGATGGGGAGGGGGACGAGGAAATGAGGGACTGTTTTCCTGGTTAAAAAACAAACAAAAAAAAAACAACATTGGGCGACTGTTTTCTTTTTTACAGGTACATTATACATTTGGGGACACTGAGAGTGGGCTACCCACTGTCCCACACTGTCGGTAGGGGGGCAGCTACTGCTGACATGGTAATTGGGTGCTCCGCTGTCTGCAAACATAAGGGTAAAACTACAACAGTGCTGGGGGGAGGAACATACTGGGAGTGGGCTCCCCAGTGTTCCATAGCAATAAATGGGGATTCTATACACAACTGGGGACACTGGGAGTAGGCTACCCAGTGTCCCACACTGTGTGTGGGAGGGGGACTACTGCCGACATAAGGATTGGGCACCCCACTGTTGGCAAATCTTAGATCAAGAGGGCACACTACTGGGAACCATACTGGGCTGAAGGACCAGCACCCACTGTCGGCAAATATAAGGGAGGAAAACGGCAACAATGCTGGGGAACATACTGAGGACACTGGGAGTGGGCTATCCAGTGTCCCACGCTAAGGGGGTTGGGGGGGCCTGTTTTTGTTGGTCTGGGGAGGAGATTTTTTTTTTTTTGTTTGGAAGCCGCTGTTGCAAGACTAGGCAACTGGACAGGGGCCATGCAGTGGATGTCCTGTATCTGGACTTCAGTAAGGCATTCGACTCTGTGCCACATGGATGCCTGGGAAGGAAGTTAGTAGGCACGGGCGGGTGCAAAGCTGGTGAGATGGGTAGGAAACTGGCTGCAGGGAAGGCAACAGAGGGTGGTGGTGGGTGGGGAGCTCTCACACCCAAGGGCAGTGACAAGTGGTGTTCCACAGGGCTCGTGTTGGGACCAGTGTTGTTTGGGATATTCATGGCAGATATATCATGGGACATCAAGAGCAAGATCAGTCTGTTTGCTGATGTTACCAAGGTAGGCGTGGTGGTGGATGACCTAGGGGGATGGCAGGGGTTGCAGGATGATCTGGCAAAGCTTGAAACCTGGTCAGACACCTGGCAACTGGGCTTTAATGCCAAAAAGTGCAAGGTGCTGCATTTTGGGATGAAGAACCCAAGGAGGAGTTACCAGCTAGGGGGAGTGCAGCTAGCCCAGACAGAGGAGGAGAAGGATCTGGGTGTGCTCATTACAGGGTCAATGAGCAACTTGGCACAATGTAGGAAGGCAGCTGCAAAGGCCAACAAAATGCTGGGTTGTATTGCAAGGGGTATATCCTCGAGGAGGGAGGAGGTGATTCTGCCACTGTATAGGTCATTAGTTAGACCACACCTGGAGTACTGCGTGCAGTACTGGGATCCGTATCTGAAGAGGGACATTTAAGTTACTGGAGGGGGTGCAGCGCAGAGCGACAAAGATGATTAAGGGGTGAGGGACTTATCATACGAGAGGAGGTTGAAGGAGTTGAACATGTACTCACTTGAGGAGAGGAGAGACAAGGGTGACATGATTGAAACCTTTAAATACATGAAAGGAATAAACAAGACAAGCACAGAGGGGCTGTTCAAAGTAAGGGAGGGGAGGGACACCAGGGGCCATGATATGAGACTGGAGCGAGGAAGGTTCAGGAGGGAGATAAGGAGACACTTTTTTACAGAGAGGGTGGTGGCTGGGTGGAATGCATTACCTCCTGAAGTGGTATGCAGTAGAACAGTGGACTGCTTCAAATGAGGATGGGACAGGACAAGGGGGAAGGTTAATGAAGGGGAAGGGTGGAAGGGAGGGGCAGCTGCAGAATAAGGGATGTTAGCTGCACATTCGAGCAGACTTGATAGACCTCTAGGCTTTTATCTGCTGGCAAATTTTGTATGTTCGTAAGACTTCCCCTTTCTCTCCACATGCTGATCAGCTGTTTACTGACGTGGGCTTCATGCAAATCAAAGGACCGAGGCCCTCTCTGATTTGAGCAGCTTTTGCCCTTTGAAGTGCATGACCATTCAACCCACCTATCAGAGAGTTGCGTCAGGACCACACCAAGTAGTCATTGGTGCCGACTGCTGAGCCCATTACAAGCCACTTGTTTTGTGTACTGCAATGGGCTCAGCAGCGAAACACACCCAAAATCCTGTATTGCAATACGTTAGTTTGTGCATGCACGCAACCAACATAAAAAGCGTGTCTGTTACCATCGTTTTTGTTCCGAGTCACATGACATGCAAGGGCATGTTCTAAATCTCCCTTCTCAATAGAACAGAGATGCTCTGATCCATTCCTCAAATTTCTAGTTCATTTTTCCAACATAAAATTTATGACACTAACAAACTGCCATACAAAACAGTGAATGAGTATTACAGTTCACAAAACCTTTTATTGTAAAGTTGCTGTTAGTATTAGGACTAGGACAGAGGACATCTGATCCCATCAGCCTACA